>CAJQZJ010030162.1:294926-331680 GCA_907164525.1 Lophiomys imhausi | reverse complement strand
TGATAGACTCAAACCGAGGGCTCTCTACAACAACGGGGGGGGGGGGGACCGGAGAGGGCCAGATGTCATCACCACAGAGGCCCGCCCCCTCAGCCCCTGTCCTTATCAGCAACTGGATGGTGAGAACACCCCCGGCCCTGCTTCCCCCTAACAAGGTGCTTTCCAAGGCTCGGAAGCAGAGTCGCTGGTACTGGTTGCTATGTGAGACCCTTAGAATTCATTTGAAAGCTTTGAAATTGGGACATTTTCACACACAAAAGAAATCTGACTTTCCTGTCTCTCTTGTCGGGCTATCCAGTCCTTCCTTCCACTACCCGCCCCCCCCACCCCTGCAGTAACCATGAGGCTGGTGCAGTGTGGCGCAGTGCTGTCCCCTGTGGGTGACTGCTCTTCTCAACACCGCACCTGGTGGCCTCAGAGTGCTTGTACTTGGCCCCTGCTGGAGAAGGTTGGAGCTGTGACCTAGAATTAAGCTCCAGAAGGACACTGCCTCTGTCTTGAAGCATCTCTCTCTGAATCTCATTTAAATGTCTAGAAAGCCTTCTACCTTCTGGGAGATGAACAAAGAAGTACCACCCAAAATATTAACTGGAGAGTCTAGGAGCGAACACTCCAATTCCTTCTCCCTCAAATCATACCGCCACATCATTCCCTGTGAAGCAGCTGCTAATTCTCATGGCAGAATCAGACACATTTTGTGCTTTGTAAAGACTGTAAATCCCAGGCGCTGTATTCTGAGTGTGTCTTGAGGACCCCATATTTAACAGGAGGGAAAATAATCAAACCCCAAGGAAAGAATAGAGCAGCTGGGTAGCCTGCCACTACCTTAGGGACCTGCCTGGTTTTGTATAGACAACAGGAGAGGCCATTCTGGGGCTGGGGAAGAGGCTGTTAGGGGGCAGGCAAGAGAAGGAGGCTGCCTTTCTTCCTACCCTGCCTGGCTGATGGTAAAGCAGGGCCGACCAGAATGGAGTATCTGGCATAAGCTCCAGGTCTCTTTTGGCTCTGGCTGGCTAAGAGAGTCTCCCTCATTCACCATTCACGTTAGGCTAGGATACAGGGCTCCTAGGCCTCTCTGAACCCCAAATTTGGCCACACCTGTGAAGGGTTGCAAGTCTAGCAGATACTATGGTCTGAGGACAGAGTGCTGACTGAGTAGGAAGTACAGGGTAGGAGCTGGGCAAGAACAAAACTCTAGAAATGGAAACCCCATCAACACGGGTTCAGGCCCCCAACTCCTCTTCCTACCCCTGTTGCTGCAGCATTCCCACCTTACAGTTGCCTTCCCCCTAGGAACTCCATCCCCTGTCTGCTGAGGGAGGAGGTGATCTGTCAAGTTCAAAACTCTGAAGGTCTTTAGTGAACTTCAATGATTTTTTTCCCCCCAAGACAGGGTTTCTCTGTGTAACAGAGCCCTGGCCGCACTGGAACTCACCCTGTAGACCAGGCTAGCCTTGAACTCACAGAGATCTGCCTGCCTTTGCCTCCCAGGTGCTGGAATTAAAGACATGGGCCACCATGCACCACCAAGCACCACCATGCCCTGCTGGAGCTGAGGTTTTAAGTGGCAGTTACAGACGCTAAGTTCACTAACCATCCTAGACACAAAACAGGGGCTACTTAATGTTTACTCCAGCCCCAGAAGCTCTGACTTTAAAGGAGAAGTTTCACAAAGGGACTTTGGTTCTGGGCCTCCTCCACATGGTTAAAGGTGACCGTGACTAGGTCAAACTAGCTGGAGGTTAGCCTGGAGCCTCAGCGCTGGGAGGTAGGTAGGTGACAAGCTGTGCTTGAGGCCATTTGCCTTTTAGTCAGCTCCTCCTTCCATACTGTTTCAGCTGGGGCACTGTTTCCTTACTGTTTTTAGCTCACAAGCCCACAGTACTCAGAGCTTTGCAGTTTGACATGGGGACTTGAACCCAGTTCCTGTGCTTAGACTCTGTGACCTTGGGGTCAAGTTACTTAGCACTTTGACCTTGTTCTTTCATCTGCAAAATGGGAGTGACAACCAGCCCCATCTCACAAGGCTGATGCATTAAATGAGGTATGGGAAGTACTTCACACTGATCCTGGCTCATATGAGATGCTAAATATATATATATATATATATATATATATATATATATAACATTATACACAACACTCTGTGTGTGTGTGTGTGTGTGTCAGTGCTAGGGATTAAATCTAAGGCCTTGTGCTAGGCAAGTACTCTACAGTGAGTTACACCAGGTCTTTTGTTTGTTTGTTTTTTAAAATCAGACCTCGATTGGCAGTGGTGGCGCATGTCTTTAATCCCAGCACTCGGGAGGCAGAGGCAGGCAGATCTCCGTGAGTTTAAGGCCAGCCTGGTCTACAAAGTGAGTTCTAGGATAGCCAGTACAGTTACACAGAGAGACCCTGTCTCGAAAGACCCCTCCTCCCCAGAAAAAAAAGACCAGACCTCCTTCACTTCACTTCACTAGGTGGCCTCAAACACACAATTGTCCTGTCCTGGCTCCCTAAGTGCAGTTATAGAACAAGTCATCATTCATGGTCAATGAATATTAATATTATTACTGTTGTTATTACTAATACTTGTGTGGTTACTAGAAGGACAGGCCTGAGAGGGAGGACATGGGATTGAATCTCCAGTAATAGAGGGAGGACTATGAAGAAGTTGTCACCTACCTGCCAGCTCCAGAGTGACCGAGCAGGCCTTGGTGCCATGGCGGTTTCGGGCAGTGCAGGTAAGGGGCCCCAGGTCTCGGCGGCTCACCCGGCAGATCCGGAGACAATACTGGTCATCATCTGGCTGTCTCAGTTCATACACGCCTGCTCGTGCCTCTAGGAGGGCTCCTCGGCAGCTGAGGAAGATAAGACCAGTGATCTTTCTGGGTGGGGTTGGGGCTGGTCGATCATAGGTAGAGGGGTTGGTGAGCAAGGACTCATACCTCCTCCAGACAACCTGGGCCTCCACATGATTAAACGTGACAGTGACACAAGCAGGCTGGCCCTCTACCACATACACAATGTCCGGTTTGTCCAGCACAGCAGGGGCCTCTTCCAGGGGTGGGCCTAAGGGAAGGAGAACACAGACTCTGTGCTGGGCCCTGGTACCCTCTGCCCCTTCACCCTCACACGGCACTAGGGCTACAGATTTACAGATGGAGAAGTTGAGGTTCAGAGAGGTGGAGCAGCCAGGAAGGACTGATAACACCAAAGCTTTATACCCAGACCACCGCTACCACTGATGGGATGGGGTCCTGCCAAGCAACACTGTCCGTGCTACAGATACCAAATCTAGAGCAGCCTTTGAATCTCCATCACTGACCCCACCCCCACCCCCACCCCACAACACTGGGCTCACCATGCTCTAACAGCTGCACCGGCTCTGATGGTGCTGAGGGCTTGCTGCTGCTCTTGCCGCTGGTGCTGAGGACCCGAAAGATGTGCTGGAGGCCCTTCTTCAGTCCTGTGGCTGCCCACTCAGGCTCCCGCAGGCCCGTGACCAGTGCTGTCCACTGGTCCGAGCCCAACACCTGGTGCTGTACTGTGTATGTCAGGGAATCTGGGTCTGGAGAAGAAACAACAAAGATGTCACTGATCCCTCATCTAGCACACTATCCCCTCTAGTCCCCCATCACATGCTCAAAAGTCTGGGCCTCTTGGAGCCCCGGCCTGAGCCTTCTGTTATACTTCATCCCCACCCTCTGACCTGTGGGACCCTGACCCACCAATAGCCATGTCCAGACTCCTGGGTGGGTTCCACGATAGCCTGACCATCTTCCCTGTCACGGCCTCTATTTGAGGAGCACCATCTGGAGGGCCTGGAACCACATCTGAAAGCCACAGGTGGGAGGTGTTGGGGTGCTTGAGAGTCTCACAGCTCTACAGGATCAGCAACTCTTAGGCAGGAAGCTGGGGGTAAGGCTCAGCCACAGGCACAGGGACAATGCCAGCTGCACCCTCAGGAGTAGAGAGAGAGTCCTGGTGTAGAGCCCCACCCCCAGCCGAGCCCTTGGTTGGTGCCAGAGGCCATAGTGGACATAGCTGTTAGAGAGGACACTTGCCTCACCTGTGACATAGAGGTGGGCGTAGCAGGCGGCTTTGCCCAGCTTGTTGGCGATGACACTCTTATAGACCCCAGCGTGCTGAGGCCCCACAGCTGAGAACACCAGGCGATGTATATCCCTGTCTGTGGGGGGAGGTACAGTGATGCATGGTGGATCAGGAGGACACTTTGTGGGCTGGGACCATGCCAGCTCAAGCCTGGCCACACATACGTTATCCACTGCAGGGAGAGGGCAAAGGGGGAAAGGACAGAGCAGCCACCAAGAGGCATGGGCTTCCAGGAGCCAAAGCTGGTCCTTGTTGTTCCTTCCAAAATTTTAAGCTTAGCCACTTGGCATCTTCTTCTCACACAGGGTTTGTCTCTGCCTGTATGTCCCTAATCCTGTGACAGCCCCTGCGTACCCCCCGCCCAGTTCCTGTACCTCCTCCAAATGGTTACAACTTCCAAGTGAACAAGTTCTGACAAAGTTTGCCAGTAGATCCCTCCCTCAGTCTCTTCCAATGGCTACTACCTGTCCCTTCTCTCCAGGGGAGCCTGAGAAAAGTCCACTAGAGATCAGCCAAACCCAGAAACTCAATGCCCTTCCCACCGTGTGCCCTTCCTTCTTGGCTCTTAGCCCATCAGATCTCTGAACAGGCTATGTGAGTTCCACCTCTTGGAGTCTTTGCTCACTAAACTCCTCCCTTTCAGAATGTTGTCAACTCTCACCTAAAGTTCCCTTCTCCTTTAAGACATAGTTCAGGTGCATGCCCATGAAGCCCATCCTGCCCTGCTCCCACCCCACCCCCATTTCCAGGCCCTCCTGGGTCTCCAGCCCTTTTGAAGCTCATTGCTGGGTACCAGGTCCCAATGATTTTGGAGATTTCTCCTTTTCATTTCCATGAGTGACAACTCCTGTCCAGCTGTGTTTGTTCCGCCTAGAACTCAATGCGTTGCATGCTGTAAGTGCCAATTTATGTTGTATTATAAATTATAATAAGAGTTGCCTGCTCTCTGTTCAGCCTATGCCAGGTGTTTGACATACTTTCCACAAACCTAATCCTTACAACAGCTCTACAAAATTATCCCCATTTACCAACGAGGTCAGAGACATCAATTGACTTGTCCAAGGTTATACAGCTAATGAATGATGAAGCGATGAGTTCCATTTCATTCCGAAGCTCTCTCCTTGCACTTTACTTCATCAATGATAAGGGTGACATGAAGAAGGGCTGGCTTGTACTGTCCTCCTTCACACCAGGGATGTCCCCAGACACTCCTGCCTTCCTTCAGCAGTTATCTCACATCGAATGGCCACCCATTCATTTATCTCTACCCTCACTATTTATAAGGGGAGAGAAACCAAAGGCTTCCAGTGACCCCAGATATGCACACAGCAGGGATGCCAGCTCAGTTTCAGGACCTCAGAGAAAGCACCCGTTAAGGGGGGAACTCACACGAGATCCATGTTGCTTCAACAACAGAACACATGTGTTACCTTAACAAAATAACCAAGCAGGAGGACTCCAACCCAAATCCTGACTCCCTCTTTCCTATTTCCTAGGCCCTGCTAACAGAGCCACTCAGAGGTGACTCAGCAGATGGTACTGTGTGGCTTCAAGAAGAGACAGACTGACCTCAGAGCCCCTAATGGCTCTGTTCCATAGGCCCTCCCACCTCTCCTCTGAAGAGAAGACCCTGACTGGCTCCAAAGAGCCAAGAGGTTGCTGAGCCTCTTCCCAGTCACGTACACTGTGTCATGCGACGGTCGTCACTGCTTTGAATGCGGTGGCCATTGTGGAACCAGCTAATGGTGGGATAGGGCAGGCCAGTCACTTGGCACTCCAGCATGGCCTCCTTAGCTAGCCCCACTTCCAGATCTTGCAGTGGCCGCAGGAAGTCGGGGATGGACAGCCTCTCTAGATCTCCGTGTTCCGGCTCCTCAGGAATGGACGGCATCTTCTCCAGCTTTGAGCTGTAAGAAGCGCATGGATGCCCAGATGTGCACAGCTATGCCCTCCTGGCTCAGGGCGAGGGTCCTCCAGAGATGTGTACAGCTATGCCCTCTTGGTTCTGGGTAAGGGTCCTCCAGAGGCACTACAGGCAGCACCTAGGGGCCTAGGTGGTACCTGGGGCCAGAAGCGGCTGTCCGAGGCTCCTCCACATACAGCTGGGCAGAGCAGTGGGCCTGGCCATGAGTGTTGGCAGCACTGATTTCATAGAGTCCCTCATCCTCACTACCCACCCGGGCGATGTGCAGTGAGTGTAGACCCCCATCCTGTCGCAGCCGCAGGTTCTCGCTCTGGATCACGGGGTGGCCTGGGGACAGTAGGACATGGATATGCAAATCTACTATAGGAGAGAGGCCTGTCCTCTGGGCATACCCTATCTGAGCCCTTGTTGTTTTTTCAGCATGTTGAGAGTGGGGAACCATACCAAAATGAGTCCAGGTAACAGAGGGAGGCGGGGTACCGCTGATCTTGCAATCCAAGCGAGCAGCACGGCCTTCCAGCACCTCTACATCTTCCAGCAACCGGGTGAACAGAGGCGCCAGAGATGGCCGGACCATCAGCCGGGCACTGCAGGTCAATTCATCTGGGAGAGAGCAGGCAGCACTGGGTCAAAAAAGGTTATGGAGTTCCATACACCTAATCTCACAGGTCCATTCCAGCCTTAAGAGCTTGAGCTGAGCCCTATAAAGGTTCAGCATGAGGGCTGAGGCAGTGGGCCAAGATTCATAGACCAGGCCCTCCTAGGAGGTCAACAAGGATGGGCAGCAGTGTGCCAAGGAGGTCTGGGGACACTAAGTTCTTACCTTACACTGTCCATTCAAGATGAAACATGGCTTGATTCTGAGAAGTTCTTGAAGATAAGCACACTGCCCAGACTTTTCTCTGTGTCTGGTTCATGCCCACGCTCTGTCCCACCTGTCATGCACCCAGAGAAGATGCCTCTCTACCCCCCAACCAGAGAGGCAGGTGCCCTCGTCTCTGCTTTTCACAGAGAACAGGACCAGGGCAGAGATGCCGCTGATGGTAACATAGCTGGCACCCACGAGTCACCAGCCTTTGACCTGCACAGAGCTTTGTTGTCTGCAGGGATGATCTTACTAACCCTGCCAGTCCCCCTGCCTGGTAGGTATCAGCACCATCCCTTTCCACAGATGGACAGAATGAAGCACACACACGGGAAGTGACTTGTCCAAAGATATGTGCTTGTCAATTTGCAAGGCAAGAATAGAGGTGCCCAAGTCAGGCTCTACATCTCAGTGGACTTGCTCTGTCTTGGGGAGAGTGAACGCAGGAGCGTCACTTTCTGTCCCAGGTATAGTCTTAAGTCAGTGGTTCTCAGCCTGAGTCTCGATCCCCTTGGGGGTCCAAAGAGCCTTTCACAGGGGTCGCATATCAGATATCCTGCATATCAGGATAGGTGATTTACATTACAATTCATAACAGTAGCAAAATAACGGCTATTACGTAGCAACAAAATAATTTAGCGGTTGGGGGTCACCACAACACGAGAAACTGTATTAAAGAGTCGCACAGTTAGAAAGGTTGAGAGCTATTGCTGTAAGTGCTCACTGCTTGGGGGTTCATACTCTCTCCTGGCCCTAGCAATTATGAGTTCCATTTCCTGGGCACCTATTCTGCACCCAGCTCCTTTAGTCTTGTCCCCAGCTCTGGACACCACAGCAGCCCTAGCACCTGAGCGAGTAGTTACCTTTGGCTGTGCTCAGCTTGCAGGTGTAGACACCACTGTCATCCTCATGCACAGAGGTGAGCAGCAGCTTGCATTTGCGGCCATCAAAATGCATCTTGCATTTGAGCAGTGCAGGCTGCAGCAGGCGGCCACGGCACAGCCAGTCCACCTCCACGTCAGCTGGACCTGCCACCAGGCACTCAAACAGCGCCATCTCCCCGGCCCCCACGTCCACGTCCTGCAGGGGGGCCAGCACGGCCAGGGACCGGCTTTCAGGGTGCGCTGAGGGGAAGGCAGCCACGGGGACACAGACAGAGCAGAGACACACAGGGCAGGGAGACACACACACACGCACACACACAGAGAGACAGACAGATACAGAGAGAGAGATGCATTTGGTTCCTCTGGAGACTGGGAAAGCCCATCCGCCCCAGGCATGACAGCAAGGAGCCCCTAGACCTGGCTTTGAGATGGGGACCCACGTTGGCCCCCTGGGAGGGAGAAGGGATGAGAGGTGTAAGGGAATTGAGAGGAGGGGATCTGAAATGACGGTGGCAACAACGGCGGCGGCGGTAAAGGAAACACAGCACACTAGCTGGGTACAAACTGGACTTTATTTGAGCTACGAAATAGTGTTTCCAAACCTCCACCCCCACTATGACCCTGCTCAATCTGACTAGCTCTCTCATTCCCAGACAGAACATGTCCCACTGGGTCCTAAGCTTGCCAGCAGCCAGGGCTTAGCGCCAGACCTCTGGCTTTTGGTCTCTGTCGTAGAATAGAAAATGTTGTGCCATTTAAAACCCATTTCTGAAATGGTCAGTGCCCTGCTCCTTTCCCCATGAGCCTCTGATTCACTGTACCTGCCCCTCTGGGCCCCTCTAGCTAGTTCATGGATGCCGGGTTCTGTTGTCTAATTCTGTCTTATCCCACCTCAGCTCAGAGGCATTCTTTCCTGACTGTCACAGACACACAGACAGACAAACAGATGGACAGACAGTGGCCTGTAGCAGCATAGCACATGCACTCGCTCGATGTTCCCTATAGGGAGACTTGGGGAGCTTGGCCCCCCTCAGGGTTGTCCCTTCCCAACACTCAGTCCTTCTGGGGGCCTCCTGGCCTGCACAACCCCATATCCACTTGGGGAGGGAGGATCCACAGGGGCCCATGGGCTACCCCAGGGTGCTGCACAGGCTAGGAAAGGAAGGGGAGGCTGGGATAAGTCCGGGCCGGCGAGCCGGCTGGGTCTGTGGGCAGGAGGCAGTGAAACACAGCGAGGTCCGAAAGGTGCCTGAGACAGGGGTGCAGCTCGGAGGGTAGCGGGGGCAGCGCAGGTGGCCCCCTGAGCTCACTCGCCTGTGTACAGACAAAAACCTCAGTCAGCAAGCGGCAGGTTAGTGCGGCGCACGCGCACACACACATACACACATGCATACGCGTGTGCGCACACACACACACACACCACAGGCACACAGACCTGGCTAGGGCCCCTCTGGATATGAAGCTGCCTCTAAAACTTCCACTTTTAGCTCCCCATAGGCCAGCTTTGGGGTGAAAGGGCCAGTGTGTAGCCTGGTCCCTGGGGTTCCCCAGGCAGAGACCCAGAGTAACAAGGGAGAAGTGTTCATAGCCATTATTAGGAGCACCCCAAAGCCTGTGGAATGCTGGAAGGGATCCCAAAGAGAAATAAATAAGCACCAAGACACAGGTTAGCACAGAGAAGCAAGGGAGGGACCAACCCCACAGAAGGAAGAGGGCAGGGGATGGGACTGAAGAACTTAGAGCTCAAAGAGGTGGTAACCACAGCAATAAGAGGAACCAGGGAGAGTGAGGCAGACAAGGCTTGGCAGATGAACTAGGACCTTCTAGGCTCCAGCAGGAGCTTAGGAGTGTCTTGGGAAGCCCCTAGACCTAGCTTTTGCCAGGCTTGAAGGAACAGTGCCCAGTGAGGGGCAGGGAAGGACCATGGTAGAATAAAGGAGGGAGGAGATGTTCCTAATCCTGTGACATCACATGGAAGGGAAAGTCAAAAGGATGGCCAGCCTCTGGAGGGGCTACCCAGCAGCCTCCAAAGGGTAGGCTAGCTAGACTCTATTATGCATACTTCCTGAGGGCCCTGCCTTATGTCCTTATGTCTCCAACTCTGAGGGCTCAGCCCTCTTCATACTTCAGGGCTTTGTAACCCTGGCACCCCTGGTGTCCCTCCAATGTTCCATGCCAATGATACCCTAAGGGTCCCTTCGAACGGGTCCAGCCACCAGCCACTCCCCACTGCTACCCCAACCAGACAGTTTTTGCACAAACGATCAGATGTACAGAGGGCAGGGGGCGGGCACAAGAGGAGGGCAAGGGAGTCGGTAAAGAATGGGCCTGCCTGCATAGAGCAGGTGGTAAAAGCTTAGAAGACTGTGGAAAAAGGATGGCTGGCTGCAATGCAGGGCTTCCAGCTACTGCCAGGAGTTAGCATGACAGAATGTGGGAAGGGCAAACTGGAGAGCCAGTTGAGTAAGGAATTATTTGCTGTATGATCGGGGCAAGTCACTTCCTTTCTCTGGGATTCAGTTTATCCAACTACAATGTAAGCAGCTGGAGCAATGGACCTCCATGACCCTTTCAGTATGACATCTTATAACTGAGGTTGTATGTGAACTATCAGTAGGGTAGAGACGAGCATAGGCAGGGATTTCAGGAGCAGATGGCCTCTTACCTCGGACCTCCAAGCGAGCCTCACACTGCCGGGCCCCATACTCGTTGACTGCCTTGCAGGTATAGAAACCGGCATCACCCCGCTCAGCAGCCAGGATCCGCAACCGACAGAGCCCACCCTCGGCCTCCTCTGCAAAGCGCCGCTGGTCTGGGCGCACAGGCTGTCGATTTCTCAGCCTGTCAAAGAGACAAAGCCAGAACCTGAAGCCCTTACCTCCGTTCACAGCAACGGGAGGAGGGAGGCTGAGGAGCCACGGCCTTCCCTTCCCACTGGCTTTCCAAATACATATGGCTGATCAATGCCCTGGGATCCAAAGCCAGGCTTACCCCCAGTACACCTTCCTAACCTCTCCAAGAACTCTTAGACCCACTTCGATGTCTCCCATCTCAGAACCTGGTCCACCTCTAAATAGTTCTCAAATGTCCCCATATCTTATTTCAACTTATTTGTAACAGAAACATAGATTCCCACTCCCCCAAAGGGTCTGAAGATCTTACAATCTTAAAAAAGAAAAATTATACTGAAGACCACACAATCAACTAAAACCGAAAAAAACAGAACCCAAAACTGTGGAGAAGGGGTTGATGAATGCTGATGATCTGGGCATCTGGATGCACAAGGCATGGCAGCTGAGAACCATGTTTAACTCAGACTTGGGCAGCTCAGAAATAAACTGTGAGGACAGGGTCAACCACAGGCCGGGTGCAGAATGGCTTGGCTTCAAAAATCACCGTCCATCAGCTGACGGTGTAGAGACTATCAGCCTTCTACAGGGCAAGAGAAGTTCTGGCTATCCAGTCAAAGTGGGTGGCCATGAAACCATGCCATTGCTCCAATGCCTCCCCAATAAAGGAAGTCCTGGGCAGGCAGGGGAGTGGTACTGCTGTATCTGAGATGGGATCCCAAGGGATCTTCTCTAAAGCTCTGCTTCCTTCTACCAAAGCCAGCTCTTAGACTTAGCCTGGGAAGTGGGGGTCACTGGTGGGTGTTGTAGTGGTTGCTACTTACCAGGAGACCACAGGCTTGGGCTCCCCCTGCACTCGGATGCTCATTATGACATCTTGACCTTCTCTTACTGATTGGTCCATGAGTGAGACCTGAAGGAGAATCCCACAGCATCAGGGGTGACAGAGCATAGCACTGGCTGCTGAGAGCTCTGGGGGACCTGGGCCAGAGGTTTCTTCCATACCAGTCTGTGGCTGGCTCTGGGTAACAAGGGTTAATGGGGCAAGGTTCCATTCAGTGTAACGCTTGAAAAGTAGCCTCAAGAATAAGGGGTGCACAAAGGAATGGTGTTCACAAAGGCTGAATACCAGCCTCAGGGGTCTGACCTTAAAAGTTGGGGGTGCCTTGGAGGAAGAGTCAGAGGAATCTCGATCCTGGCTGGGACTGAGCTTCATGGTAGGGGTTCGGGGCCAGGTCTCCCCAGGCTCTGGGAACTCCTCTGGGGGGCTCAGGTATTCCTCATCAGAGGTGATAGGACTGCTGAAAGGGGATGTGGATCCGCCTGGAGGAGAGATAGAGGATATGAGGGTACAAGAATGGAGAGAGGGCTGGAGAGATGGCTCAGCGGTTAAGAGCACTGGCTGCTCTTCCAGAGGTCATGAGTTCAATTCCCAGCAACCACATGATGGCTCACAACCATCCATAATGAAATCTGGTGCCCTCTTCTGGCCTGTAGATATACCTGCAGACAGAACGCTGTATACATAATAAATCTTAAAAAAAAAAAAAAAAAAAAAAGAATGGAGAGAGCTGGCTGGGGATATTGCAGAGAGGTAAAGTCAGCTCCTGGAGGCCCAGCCCTGACTTCACCTCCTGTGGAGCTCACTTGCTGTGTGATTATGCCCAGCTACTTCCTCTCCCCAAGTCTGATTCCTTCTCTGTCAAGGCCTGCCAACTCTGATCCTGATGATATTCTACAGAAAACAGCCTAGAGCAAATGATTTGGCGGGCAAAAAGGTCGCTCCTTGGCCTTGGGGGTAATTCTGAATTCGACTCAAACAGTTCATTTATAATAATAGCATGAAGCTACAAAGGAGGTAGAGATACCTCTGGGACCCCACAACAGCAGGACCAAGACATTGGTTTCTTAGGTGAGCAGGGCCTGGTGCAGAAGAACACGCACCTCAGACAAGCGCCATCCTGGCCTCTGTCCAGGGCCAATGAGGCGGCACTGTCCAGGCAGCCCTACCCCCTCTCCCTTCTCAGCTTCCCAGAGGCACCTGTTGGTCCCATCCCTACAGCATGAACCCCAAATTCTCAGGAGATGGGAAAGCAGAGTTAGAGTCATCCACAGAAAAGAGTAGCTCAGCCTAGGAAAAGAGGAAAGGGACACCTGAGTCTGCCTTGGGGGAGGGGTGTCCCCAGGGCCCTGAAGCTCTCCCCTACAACTGGCCAGGGGCCCAGCCTCACTGAGCTGGCGCTTATCCGACTGCCAAATACAGACATGAATCTGCCACAGCCCCCTGGCCCCTCCCCCTGGTTCCCCAACCCCAAGCCCCCAACGATACTGCACCCCAACTCACCCTGACAGACTTTGAACAAGGATCCTGGCCTGCACCTTCCTTAAGCCTCTGCCCTGGCACCGGGCCTGCCCGCTCCCTGCCCACTGCCCACTGGCCTCAGCTCCCCAGGGAGCAGGCGGTCAGCATGCCCAGCCCCACTCACTGGCTGACCCAGCTGAGGCCCCGCACTGAGCCGGCCCTGGGGGAGGGGAAGTGAGCCTAGGGGGAAGAAGGAGGAGGAGGGGGTGGCCAGCCAGAGGCTGGGCAGCGGACTGGCGCTGGCTGGGAAGGTGATGTCTGCTGAGACCACAGGGAGCAGCCTGGGGAGCGGTGGAAGAGGAACGGGGGAGGGGCGGAGCCCAGCCCAGCTGAATTTAGCCACCGCTCATTCCAAGCAGTCTGCCTGCCTTTCCTCTCATTACAGCTTGGGACACTGACAAGGGCTCACTCCATCAGTAGGATCTAGACTCCGTGTGAAGGGACCCCAGTCCTCAGGGGGATGGAGTATGGTGCCACTGCATTGTGGCATTTAATATCCTTGCCTGAGCCATAAGCATTGACCTGTCCATCACAGAAAGAGCCAAAAGCAAATGGCACTATGCTACCCCTTGCTTTGCCCAAACCAACAAGACTCCTGACCTGAGAATGCACGACTAGCCAGTCTTAAACCCTAGAACAGGCCACAACCAACTTTCTCAGACCCAAAGAACCAAAGAACGGTCAGGGCTTTGGCCCTTATTCCCAGGTTTGTCCCCTGTCAACCTAAGAAAAATTAGTATATGGCTGTTGCCTCCCAGGTCCTGCATTAGGCAAGTCTGGTGCAGGTAGAAGAACAGGTACTTCAGGACACAGACCTGCAACCAGCTCAACCGTGGGCTCTACCGGAACCCTGCTGGCAACTTGCCCTTCACCCATCAGCTCACCAGGGCCCATAAGGAGGAAAGTGTGGGTCACTCTCCACCAATGGTAGGTCTTCACTAGCATCCATTTGAACCCAGTGGGTAGGGAAGGAACTTGGAAAGGGCAATAGAGACAAAGGTGTTGACCGGTGGCCACAAGACCTTCTCCCTCCTCTATCACCTCACTACACACAGGGCCACATTCCCAAGCTATGACCTGTATTGCCCAGCACAGCCAGTGAGGAATAAAGGTGGGGCCAAGGGGAGGCTGTCTCAAGGTTGGGGAGAAGAGAGGAATCAGAATGATACTTGCACCTGGAGGCGTGGCCCCCAGCTGACACTGAGATCATGGCACAACCCTTGGAAGAAGGGGCTCCTTTCGCTCCACAGAGCTTAGATTCCTGGCTCTCGGGTCACCTCCAAGCTGGACAGTGCTAAGGCAGTTCCCTGGCTGTGGAAGCGGGGTTGGGGTGGGGGTTGGCCGCAAAGAATTTAAGTCGGCCTGGCAAAGGCCTGCCAGTGCCTCAGAGACCCCTGGTGGTCACCAGGGGAATAGCACCTAGGTGCTATCCAACCAATCAGCAGGAAGTCTAGGCCAAGTCTATTGGCCAGATTGTAAGCCAGTCTGGATGCTCCGGTGATCTCCTGGGCAAAAGCACTTTTATAGCCAGTGATCCATCTACAAACCCAGATTGCACTGTGGGAGATCCACGTACACCAGGAAGGACATAGGAAGCTGCTTCTTCCGAACCTTCCCATTGAAGGACTAGCCCTTCGCATTTGCGACAGCTCTTTGGCTCTACTCACACAGCTTCCCTTTCAACGGTGCTTTCAGGGCAACCCCATTCAGTCAAAACTGGCGTTAGAAAGCCCACGAGGCAGGAACTCCCCAGGCCAGAGCATCCACTCGGTCCTAACATCTCAGCTGTCTGTCATCTCTTCACTACAGACGCAGCTGCCGCCCGGCATATAGCACACCAATGGCATCACCAAGGCCCTCTACATCGGGACCATAAGAGTGATGCTTGAACCACTCACACGAGCACCACTTAGGGCTTATTCTGAAATACAGGTTCTTAAACCTTATCCAGCCTACAGAATTGATTTTCTGAAGTGAGAAGTCAAAAAGTGTTGTTTTTTTTTTTTTTTTTCCTTCTTCAAAAGCACTCTGGAGATTCCTAGGCACGTGAAAGTTTTGAGAACTCGGCGAATACTCACGGGAGGATGCGAACTCAAAGAGGTGATTTGAGTGAGTCTCAGAGCACTTGGCCATTCAACTTCAGAGCAGGGCTGCAAACCCATAAGTCTGGTTCTACAGACCTTGTAATTCCAATTTTACCAGCCAGCTTCCCAATTTGACCTAGGTCTTTAACTCCATACCAGTGATTTTATATATTTGGTTGTGAGCCTAGCCTTTAACGGCTGAGCCATCTCTCCAGCCCAGTACCAGTGATTTTAAACATTTTGTTTTTTCAGTTGGTTGGATTTTGTTTGTTTGTTTGTTTGTTTGTTTGTTTGTTTTGAGACATGGTTTCTCTGTGTAGCTCTGACTGTCCTGGAACTCACTCTGTAGACCACATTGGCCTTGAACTCAGAGATCTGACTGCATCTGCCTCCTGAGTGCTGGGATCAAAGACATGTGCCATCAGCTGGGGTGTGGTGGCACACACTTTTAATCCCAGCACTTGGGAGGCAGAGGCAGATGGATCTCTGAGTTTGAGGCCAGCCTGGTCTACAAAGTGAGTCCAGAACAGTCAGAGATACCCAAAGAAACCCTGACTCAAAAGAAAAAAAAAAAAGACATATGCCACCACCACCCAGCTCGGTTGGTTGGTTTTCAAAGTTTGCTGTGCATTGGAATCACCTGAGAGTTCCTTGGGCTGTGGCTGGCTGGGACCTCCTCTGTGGTCTCTGACTCATGGTCTTGACTTGTACTGACAGTTGTTTGGGTCATTTGCTTTGTAGTGCTGGGGACTGAACTTAGGGCCTTGCACGTGCCATGCAAGCATCCCATTGAGCTAAGCCTCAATAAGCCTTCTTCTTATTTTGAGACCAGGTCTTGTGATGCTGCTTAAGGTAGCCTTGAACTCACTCCATATCCCAGTCAGGTTATAACCTCGGCCTCCGCAGTAGCTAGGATTACTTGGGTCGCCAGGTAGGGCAACAGTCTGTGTGTCAAGCACATTCTCCAGAGAGCTGATACTTTTGAGGACTCAGAGGACCACGCCTCTGTGTTCTCTGCTGCCACCCTAACCTCACCTCCCAGACAGAGCCTTACCACCCCGTGTGTCCTCCCCAGCCTCCGCAGGCTGCTCAGGGTGCTTCCATGGCTGCTCAGGGTGCTTCCATGGCTTAAACTTCCTGGATAACACTTCTCCCATTCCTCTCACCTCACCCCCAAGTCTTGTGTTCCACATAGCCCCTACTCTGTCTAGTAGGGTCCCCAGATATGGCTGCAGGGGCCAAGATGTGGAAAAGACACAGTCATGTAGTCAGGGGGCTTTGGCTTGATGAGAAAGACTAGCCAGATACACTTGGGTAGAATAGTGAGCAGCAATAATGATAAGGTGGTTAAGGGAGGAGTCAATAAAGGCCACACTGATGTCTCCTGGCTCTGGGAATGAGGGAAGAAGTGATATTTAAATTAGAGTTTGTTTTAGAGAAATTAATTAAAAAAAAAGAGGTAGAAGGCCCGCAGAGTAATTGTTTGGGAATAGAGGTGGTTGACAGAATGAGAAAGGGGCAACAGGGCCAGGCATGGTGGCGCACGCCTTTAATCCTAGCACTCTGGAGGCAGAGGCAGGTGGATCTCTGTGAGTTCGAGGCCAGCCTGGTCTATGAAGTGACTCCAGGACAGCCAGGGCTACACAGAGAAACCCTGTCTCAAAAAAAAAAGGAAAGAAAGAGAAAGCAAGAAAGAAAGAAAAGGGAAACAGTGAACAGTGTGAGAGCAGGAAACCCTTGCTACCTCCCACCACCCTGAGAGAGCTCTGCCCTATTTGTCTAAAAGGTGGAGATCCACTGAAGAACTGTTTTTTGCTCTGCAGGCCAAAGAGAGGCCCATAATGTTTGTGCAGAGAAGAATGGAGTGGCCATTAGCCAGCACTTCCATACAGCCTGGCTTCCCCTTTGCCCTCCATATGTGCTGCTCAGGAGGTTCCGTATGGCACTTTCTGAAATGGCTGCCACAGTGATCTCCAGTGAAAAAGTGAGGGAAAGGAGGCCTGGGCTTTGAGGTGGGTCTTGTCTCGGTGTGTTGGAGTGACCATTTCCCCCAGAACTCCCTGGGGTGAGAAGAAACACTGCTCAGAGTGTTTTAGGTTTACTTCTAAATGTATGAAACATGGACAAGATTTTCACATGGTCAGCCTGACCCAGCCAAGCAAGTGTTGAATTTCTCACATATGATTGTGCTGTATTGCTCTGGGTCGGGTAAGCTGTTTGTATCCACATTAAATTAGGTCTCCATTCTTGTGACAGGTGGTATGTGATAGATAAGTTCCACTCTAAATTATAGCCTTGGAGAGTCAGCCCACAGGTACCCTGATGCTGACAAGCAGGGACAGGGAGGGAGGGCTGAGTCTGGTTGAATGGACCATGGTACCCTGCTTTCTCAAATGTCCAGATCCCAGGGAAATGGATCCCAGGGACCATGTGGTACTCAGAGAGCTCTTTTATTAGCGGCCACTGTCATTGCTAGAGAGGAGCCTGAAACCGTGCAAATAGTTGCCTGGGATCCAGACCAGGCAGTGGTTAGTGGCACAATTTCTTCCTTTCCTTTTGTGTTCATGCTGCCCAAGAAATGGCCTCTTCTCTAACATGTCAGTAGTGATCTTATATATAAGACTAGGTTAAGTCACAATGAAGGCCATCTCCTGATCCATAGGTTGGGGGCCAATTCTCCGTCTGCTCAGAACCTCCCCAGTCTTACTGAGTACATAGCTCATCCTTTAAGATGATCCTTACATGACAGATGAAAAAAAAAGAGAAAAAGAAAGAAAGAAAGAAAGAAGAAAGAAAGAAAGAAAGAAAGAAAAAGGGAAAAGCCAACTAAGGCAAAGTGAGGAGACTGATGTCTTGGCTGGAAAATGCTAGACCTTGGGTTCAAACACAGGAGACATGCAGGCAGTGGGGTGGAATGAAGGATGGAACACTCTGAGCCTCCTTCCTCCTGGACAACACTAGAGGGCCTCCTGCCCAAGTTCACAGTGGAAACGAGCCAAGAGCATCAGGAAACAGGACCAGAGCCACACAGGATGGAGATAGAGAGTCAAGAGAGGAGAAAGACACCCCCTCCCCATATCAGGCTACTTACAGAGACCTGGGAAACCTCCTCCCTATAATCTCGGGGCCCACAGTAGCCCCAATCTCTTCAGAGTAGCAGGAAAGTGCAGTGGTTAGGGATGCTCAGCTGCCAATCACCCTAGCTTAGCATCCTAACTGAGGTGGGTGGGGGAATAACAGGTGAGACGGTGAACATGAATGGCATGTAACATGACGTCATACGAAAACCATTGTTCCTAATTGCACTGGCCACATTTCAAGTGATGATTGTCATGAGTGATCGGTGCAATCGGTGTGCCACACGGCACAGAACAGGCACAGAGCACTTGCCCTGTCATGCAAAGGTCTGGCGGTCAGCCCTACCCTGGGCTTTACTAATACCTCCCTAGCCTCAGTTACTTCATCCGTGATATGGACAACAACCAATCCTGCTTCACAGAGCTGGGTTAAATGTGACTATGTGATCAACAGTGGCCTAGTACATAGGAAGCACACAGCAAATACCAAGTAGTTGTTATTTTTATCCAAGACATACACTAATTTGCTACTTGGAAAAGTAATTTCCATTACTGCATCACTTATTGCTAATAACATTCTCAGGCAAACTCCTAGGCTGTTGGCCTGGCTCAAGTTCTATGTAATCATATATTTTTTCCCCGTCCGTGATATGAGAGCATTGCATGCGTGTGCGCGCACACCACCCCAGCAACATATATGTATATGAGGACATATATCACACACACACACACACACACACACACACACACATATATATATATCCATACACACACATACACATATACAGGATGCAATGGTGCTTGAGGAAAGAGACATGAAAAGATTTGAAAAAAAAAAAAACAAAAACAAAAACAAAACTACATGGCACTCTGCAAACAGAAGCAACCGTTCAGAGACAGGCCACTTGGCATCAGCAGGTACTCGATAGAGGCTTGAGTGACAGATGTGGCAGCTATCAGAAGTTTCACTTCTGTTAGGCACACACCTAACACTCCAGAGACACCCCCCCCATCTAAACCCAGCTTGAAAGTTATTCAGTGGGTAAGATGGACTCAGGGTTCAGGGGAGGCTGCCTTCACAGGAGCCCCTGCTCCCCAGGCCAATGGCTGTAATCTCTAGTTGCCTGGGTCCTGGTTACCATAGTTTCCAACCAAGAATTGACACCTGTGGGTTTTCAAAAGCAGGCCCTGATGGGGTGGGTAGCCCACCTGGAGCACACTGGGCATCCAGCCTGGTTTCCATGGCACTGGGTGTAACGGTGGGGAGGCAGCAAGAAAGAGCAGTGGCTCAGTACAAGTCTCTTCCCACAGGACAGTGCCATTTCCCTCCATGTACTCCTTATGCTCCCACAGTAGACAGCCCCATCATCACTACCTACACACACCGGTCTAGGATCCCCCCTCTATTGCCAAAAGTCTTTGCCACCACTGGTTCTGCCTGTTCCAGCTACTCTCTGGGCCCCATGGCCTCCATCCAACCACTTTAGACCAAACAGTGCCTTGTAGGGTAAGAAAGTCAGCTTGCTCCACAGCTAGTGCTGGGTCTGGACCTGCCTGACTGCCAGCCTCTTGGGCCCTGGGGCCAGTCTGGCTTATGGGGGCTGCTGCAATGCTCCGTTTAACCTAATGACATAATGGAAGGTTTCTGGCTCCCCGGGATGAAGCAGGCACAGAGATCCCATGACAAGCCGAGGACCCAGGGGCTGGAGAACACAGCAGGTCTAGACAGTGGGCTTTGGAAGGGCATCAGTGGAGTCCCCAAGGCACAGACAGTGTGAAGAAAGGGCAGGGAAGGACAAAGCACTTTCCAGATCCTCGTGGAAAGCTGAGCTCATGTGCACAACATCAAGCTCAAATGCTAACAACTAACATTTGTCTACCGCTTTACAGTTCATAAAGTTCGTTCGCACATCCACTTCCACCCGTGAGGATGGGATAATTATCTCTGGTTTACAAATGAGGGAACTGAAGCTCAGGAGGTTCGATGTGGCAAACAGAACTCCCAGCCAACCACTGACGGCTGCCATGCCCCAAGCTGCTTTCCCAACCTTAAAAGGCTCCTGGGTGGCCACCAGCCAGTATTGGGGCACCTCACACACCCCTACTCCTTGCCAATTCTCTGTCCAAGCCAGCTATTGACTAGAGTTCTGGAGCCAGGCCTGGAGCCCCTAGGAGAGCTGGGAGCTGAGTCAGAGGCCAGATCCTAGAGGTGATGGAGGGGTGGAAGCATGAAGTGTAGGGGTGGGTGTGATTCAGCATAGAGGGAGGGGGAGGAGAGGGGAGAAAGCCCCAAACACAGCTCCAGGGAGGGATGAGGAATGAAGAAAAAAGGCCGCAAGCAGACATGCCACCAAAGGAGCTAAAACTACCCAAAGGCTGATACTAGAGTCCCCCAAGAACTCCCGAATTGGGAATGTGTTGAAGACTGAAGCTCTGGAATCATGCATACATTGGTTCCAAGCTTGTCTCTGCAACATTGAATAAAAGAGAGGCACAAGACAGGTGTGCCAGCTCCCAGCCTCCTCCAGTGTCCTGAAATGTCAGTGCAACTCTCTGAGCTCTGGCCTCCCAGCTACTCTGGATACCCACTGATAACATCCACCTCTGTGGGTTTTACCAGTACCTTTTCCTGATATAACACCCTCCCCAACTCCCCCCCACTGCCCAGGATCAGTGCATTGTTAGACCCAGCTACCCAAATGAGTAGATCTGTCATGCATGCAGATACTGGTCCAGCCCTGACTGAACTAGCAAGACACAGGGCAGAAACCTAAAGGAAGCAGTCTGACACCAAGCGAGGGCCTTCATAAAAATAGACAAGGCAGCCTCAGCATGGCCCACTCTCAGATGTAGCTCCTGAGATCCAATAGGAAGGGACACAGCACATGGATTCTTCCTTCTTTCTTACTCTCTGTTCTCTTCTTATCCTGGAAGGATATAGCCTCAGAAGCTCTTGGTGCCTCTTAAATCCTTTGAACTAAGGCATTCTTTTTCTCAGAGACTCAAAGACAATTGGCCTTTCCATAAGACTGAATATGATTCAGAGAATCACCTTGGAAAGATAGCATTTAGAGCAGTGGTTCTCAACCTGTGGGTTGTGACCGAATGACCCTTTCACCGGGGTCACCTAAGACCATCAAAAAACAGATATTTACATTACAGATTCATAACACTAGCAAAATTACAGTTATGAAGTAGCAACGCAAAAAATGTTATGGTTGGGGTTCACCATAATATGAGGTATTACTAAAGAGCCGAGACATCAGGAGGGCTGAGAACCCACTGTTCTAGAGGATGTTCAAAGATTAGTTTCACCAACTTCATGGATCTTCTTGCATTAGAGTGCCCCTGTCCTGAAGCTAAGAGCACTTAACCCACTTCCACAGAGAGTTAGACCCAGCACAAGTAAGGGTGTCGTGTTGCACGCTGGGCAGCCACCGGCTTAGGCACAAGCGGGAAGACCCTAAACCTACACCCTCATGTTCACCAGGAAGAGTCTGCAGCCCACCCCAGCCAGAAGCCAGCCTGGAAGGCTCCCTCCCTACCAGGTCTCACGGCCACTGAAGAAGCACAGCTAGCCTGGCCCAGTTCGTTGGTGGCAGTGGCTGTGTAGCTCCCAGCGTCCTCAGCCCGGACCTCCCTGAGCAGCAGGGTGTGCCGCTCGCCTTCTGCCCGGATGAGAAAGCGGCCCTCGCTGTGCAATGCCGACCCATCCTTTTTCCAGGACACTGTGGGGAAGGAGGAAAAACCAGCTCGCCACAGCCACAAAGGGTTTGCTGGGTACTCTTATCCTTACCTACCACCCCACAGGAGCCCAACTTATCATTTTCCCATATATATATATATTAAATGAGATAGGCTTTCATGTAGCCCAGGCTCACTATGTAGCTGGGATTACAGATGACCCTACCCCATCATCACACAGTGCTGTTAGTGGAACTCAGAACCTTGTGTGCTAGGCGAGCACTTTGGGGAATTCTGAGGAATCTGCCCTCACTCTGGAAGCTCGGGCTGCCTTACCCCAGAGCTGGGGAGGTAGAGGATAATCTTCCAGAATACATCAGAGCCAAAGCAGTCCCAGGAACCAACAATTCTCCTCTTCCCCACCCTGCCCTAAGAGGATTCCAGGAAACCTAGCCTGTCCCCACACCATACGCTCCCGCTCCCCTACCACAACCTGCCAGCCTCCATTGCTCCTTACAGCTCACCTTGGGGTGAGGGGTTGGCGGTAATGATGCACTTAAGTAGCATGTCAGCACCTGGTGCCACCACCATGTTCTGCAGGGGCATCTCAAACACTGGCGCCTCCAGGGGCTCTTCCCCAGCGGATACATAGGAATCGTCTGAGGACTCTGCCAGACACAGGAGCAGAGGTAGAGAGGGAAAGGGGACATGACCATTGTGAGAGCATTGGGGGACATTTGTCAGGAGAGGAGATTCTAGAAAACTAAAAAGCCAGCATGAGGAGTTTCTGGAAGGCAGGGTCTGCAGGAAGCAAAGGCCTCTCTCTTGAATGTCCTAAGACAGAGGGGAAGCCAGAGAAGAGGTTTCTAATCAGTACAGGGAGGGAGAGCCCATCCTTCACTCTCAATTAGTGCTGGATTTTGGAGGGCAAGGGGTGCGCAGTGGGTGACTTTGCATGAATTGGCTGTGTTGAATGTCCTGGCAGATCTAAGGGCCACATGTCTAAGCACCAATGGAGAAAAAGCTACCAGCCACCTAAGATGTTAGCCATAGAACTAGGTTCACAGGGGAATGTGTGTGTGTGCGCATGTGGGGGGGTATAGTTAAACATGTGAGGCCACGAGATTCCAAGAGACAGTGGCAGAGAGATCAGAGGGTCTGTGAAAATCAGCTTTGACACTGTCCCTTCTGCAAGCGATAACACCATACTTCACTGCATGCTGAACACAGAGCACCAAGAAAGCAACAGAGAGATAAAAATCACACTGTTGTTGTTCTCTCTAGGTATCTTCTTAGAGTCTGCTGGTGGCTGAACTCAAGGCCTCTTGTCGACTGGACAAATGTTTTCCCACTACGCCATACCTCCAACTCCTCCCTTGGTATTTTCTACCTCTATCAGCTAGATACTGGGCAACACAGGCCACTCACTGAAAGGGTGGTGAAGTTCCCAGGTTGGCTGCCTTTTTAACTGTATCACCTTCAGCAAATGAGATCATCTCTCCCAGCCTCAGCTACGTTTACCGGGAAGATGGAGGGATAACATCAGCACTTTGTACAGCTGGCACACAAACAGAAATGAGGTAACAGAATCTTTATGGGCCTACTTGACACAACTTCCGGGGTGCTGTGGTGGGAACACAGTAATTGGTGCTAAGTAGAGAGGATGAGAGCCTGCACAATGTCTAAAATTTTTTAAGGTGCCGATACTTAGATGAAAAATAATTTTGAGAGAGAAAATGACAAGATGCCAAGTGCAATAACACAGTTACCAGCAGGACCTGGGACACCCCGGGGAAGGGACGGAGGAGGGAGTGGGGGAAAGGCTAGGCTGCCTTCCTCTGCTTCTCTGGGAGCATAAGGCCTTGAGTTAGGATGCTCAGGGCTAGGGATACTAGCATTCTGTTGGTGATGTTGCTCATCATCCAAAGGAGTCACTGAGGCTGGATGCAAGGACGAGACAGAGGAGGCTAGAAGATGAGCATGGCCAAAAAGGGATAAGGGGATCGTGCTGGGATTGGGAGGAGGGGGAGCTTCCGTTTTTTTTTTTTTTTTTTCAGGAGTTTTAGAGGTCTCTTCCCACAAAGGGACTGGGGCAATAAGAACTCCTTAGGTTCCAGCCAGCGCCTCCTCTAGCTGTTGGTCCTTGGCCCCCATGGCCCTTAGAGGACATACAGCAGACACCCGGGCTTTGCTCACATCTCTACTCCCCTAAGCACACTCAGATTCATCAGTAGCAGATTCCAACATGGGACCTTTACTCCGACCCCTATGTCAATGCTAGAAGCCACAAAACCTGCTTCCGCTAACCAGTCTTGCTGTTCCCTGAACCCGTGGGGACGGGGTGGGATGGGGGGCTGCTTCTCAGCCCTCTCTGTGCTCTTACCGAGCTCAGGGGAGGTAGGCCGAGCACGGCGACCTTTGCCTTGGCTGCGGGTCCCTCTGCGGTCCCAGGCCCCCCAGGGACCATCCTCCTCAGGTCCTCTGCGAAGCCTCTTCTCAGCCTCAGGCCCCGCTCTGTTCTTCTCCAGGGTCTGGGGCAGAGCAGAGTCCTCCACCCCCGGAGTGGCCCAGGGCAGAAAGCGCACGGCTTGCGCAGGGGGTTCCCGCTTCCGGCCAATGGGGGCTTTTGTTCTGCTCTCTGGGGGATCGGCAGTGGCGGGCGGCCCAGGGCTCCTGCACTCTTGGATGGCTCGGCTCCGTGTTAGCGGGAACTGGTCCCGACGCCTAATCTCCTGCTGCGGGCCTTCCCCGGGTTCAGTCCTACCCACCGGTCCGCGGCTCCGGGGCCTCCCAGGCTCGTCCCCAGATTTACCCGCTCCACTGGGAGGAGGTGGCTGGGTGGCGGCCGGGCTCACCGCCCGTGAGGTCTTGGGTGTGGAGGGCCGGGAGAAGAGTGGGGGCTCGCCGGGCTCTCGAGGGGAAGGGGCGCGCTGCAGGGTGGCACGCAGGGACTCGTGCGAACGCACCAGCTCCTCCCGCGACGTGGATCGGCGGATCCGGCCCAGCTCCTGGGCGAAGCGGAGCTCGAGGTCCGAGGCCGCGCTGCGCTGTCGCGTGCGCTCGTCCAGCGAGGCCGCCTTTTGCTGGAACAGGCGTCGCCGCTCTGCCACACTGCCCCGAGGGGACCGCAACTCCTCCTGCGAGGCCCCGGGCGCGCCCCACGCCGCCGCGCCGTCCTCGGACTTGGGCTGCTCCAGCGAGCGGGCCTTGCGCAGGGGCACCCAGGGGCGCAGGGGCGCTGGCGGCGAATCGCTGCGCTCCAGGCTGCGTCGCCGCTCCTCGAAGAACTGCAGCTTATCCAGGATGCGGGAGCCTGCGCGCACCAGCCGGGGCGAGCGGCCCAGCGCGGACAGGCGGCCTGAGGCCTCGCTCAGTGGCGTCTGGGGCCGGGACTCCACCGTGCCCGCCAGCGACGGCCCCGACGACTTAGGCTTTTTCCCTCGCTTCTCTTCGGTGGTGGTGTCCTCAGGCACCAAGGGCTCCTGAATACGCCGATGTGGCGAAGTGGGAGTAGCTGGGGGCTGGGCACTAGGTCCTGGCAGAGCCCTCTTACCCACACGAGGAGATGGTGGGGGAAGCAGCGCGGACTTGGAGGGAGGTGGAAGGGCAGGGCGTGGACGAAGGGCATCACTGGCTGGTTGAGGCTGAAGGTCAGGCTCCTCTCTGCGCAATCCACTCTGGGGAATGCTGCTGCAGAACCAAGACCGAGAGGGGTGGAGGATTCAGGAAGCCTTCCTTCCTAGACCGCTAACTTGTGAGAGGGATTGAGCAGTGGGGCATGCTGGGGAGGCTTGGGGTGACAAGGGCCACCTGCCCCACCCCCACCCCCACGAGGGCACAGCCAGTGCAGGTGCTGGGGAGAGGCCAGCGGCTCATGCACCAGAAGACTGGGCTATTGGCTGGGTCCAAATGCAGACTCAGCCCTAGGGGTTCTGGCCGGCCCCCTCCCCCCAGCCCTGGAAGCTGGGACACAGCAAGAACTGAGCATGAAGGACAGAAAAGAATGAAGCCAAGGGCTCAGAGATGAGACGGTGAGGGAGAACACGAGGGCAAGATGGGGAGGGACTCTTCTTAGGAATGTGCCTCCTACTCATTCCAGCCCCAAGCTCATCCCCACAGCAGCCCTGCCCAGTCTGGGCAGCATACTTGCCCTTCGCAGTTATCATCTATCTCCTCAGCCTTTAGGGAGTAGTGTCCTGTTCCTGTGGTGGCCTAACTTCTGTGCTGACCTGAGCCCACTCCTAACACCAGCACCCATAGATTCTGGCTGGACACCACAAATGGTGCCTGAGGTCCCTGGGAATGGGATACCCATACTCCCATACCTCTTATCAATTTGCCTATAGTATAGGCCTCTGTCTACCCTTCATGGGAAAAATCTGAGTCCTTGGAAACCCTTCTGAGAAGCACAGAAGTCCTCCTTCAAGGGGTGCATTCAGAATTAGCCCTGCTCAGAAATAACTACCAAGTGGGACTGAACAAAGAGTGTGGGAGACAAGCTTGTCAACCCAAAGTACCTTCTCATCAAACAGAGTTTTGATGCCCAGGAGCTAGGCCTCAGTTTCCCCCATCTGGATGGGGAAAGGGCATGTTATGCATGAAGATTGGCAAGAAAAGGCATCAGCTGGAGAGCTGTTATCATACCTGACATGTTGGAGAGAGCTGAAAACTCATGAGCACGCTCATTGAATACTTAGTGTGTGCCAGGCATGAATTAAGACTTCACTTGCACTGAGTTATTTAAATCCTCACAGAAGCCCCTCAGCAGAGGAACTGATCGATCCTGGTCCTATTTACAGACAAATAAACTGAGGCTGGTTCAAGGAGGGCCAGTGCCCTCCCAAGGTGACAGCTAGGACATGGTGCCAGGACTGAAACACACACAGCCTTTGCTCCCTCCCAACTGGCTTTCAGGGAACACAGAAAGGAGAAGAAATAGTACAGTACCATCCAGGAGCATAAATAAATTCTAAGGGTGCCTCAATGTAAGGATATTTTAGACTACCTGAGTCACCACCCACGCTGTAGACCCACCCCTGCCTGGAAGAGGGGGAGGGGGTAAGGGTGGAAAGCCTCAGTCAGGTGCCAGCAAGAAGGGTGTCTACTGTGGAGGAGGGGCCGCAAAGTCCTTAAGGAGTGGTCTCCCGGAACTGGGTGAGGCCTGGAGAGAAACTGGGGACAGCAAAGGAGACCTCTTGCTGGGAGCTCCCAGCTCCAGGCCAGACTCTGTACCATAGATATCACTAAGGAAATGGGTTCCTCTGAAGTTGCCATGGCAACTCCAGGCTCAGGCTAGGGCCTGGGAAAGAGAGGCAGGGAAGGAGTGCCTGACAACGCCAGCAAGATAAGCCAAAGGAGCTCCAAGGCCCCTGCCCCTGGACATAGGCCTCTCCCTGCCCATCACTAGCCACTCCAGCCATGCTCTTAAATAACCCACCAGGGCCCCTTGCTTATCCTCCGTATGTCCACCCGACACCCATACCCATCACAAATCAAGCCCCTCTTCAGTTCCCCAAATACCCACCATTACATCTGCCACCAGCCAGCCACTCCCCTCTTCTGCTATAGCACCCCCCTCCTATTTCTGCCATCCCCTAAATCTCCAAAAATGGCTTCAATATCTCACTCCAACACCTCCACTTGTCATCACCCCCTAGCAGGTCATCTACAGACCCACCCTCAGGTACTGTCCTTGAGATCATCACACACACCCTGCCACTGTTATTCCAACCCTCCCCTCCACCCCAGCTCGCTACTCCCACCCTCCCCTCCTCTCTTAGCCCCCCTGCTTTCCCACAGCCCACATTCTCCAGTGTCCGAGGGCCCTTTGCCCCTGCTGCCCCTGACCACCTCTCTTTCTTCTCTCGCCTGGGTGCTGTCTTGCTCCCCTGCTCTCTCCCGGGAGCTGTCGTGCAGAAAGGTTCTGTTCCTCCCAGAAAAAGGCCCACATGGGAACAGGAATGTGCAGAGAGATGAAAAGGCAGCAGCTGCTGAGACAGCAGGCACGGAGGGGGCCCCTGAAAAGGGGGGGGAATCCTGGGACAACTGGAGCCTACATGGGTGAGGCGAGAGAGGGGCCTGACAAACTGGAGGTCTTAGAGGAGAAGAGGAAGGGAGAGGGGGGTCCACAAGACCATGAAGATGGCACTGTGAGCCAGCACAGGTGGGAGCAGGAGACCGGGGGTGGGTGGGTGGGTGGTGGCAGTAAAGGGAGTGGTGTGGTGTGAGAGTGTAGCCAGGGCTAGGAGTGGAACCAGTGGGGAATGAGGTGCACAGAGATGGACAAGGCAGAGAGCGGGTGGAGGCTGGTGGTGGAATGATGGGGCAGCACAGGACAACATGGTCAGGTAAGACAGCGTGGGCCCAGATGAGGTCTTTACTTACACATGGATCGAGAGCGCCCGTCCTCTGTACAGACTGAATGCGCTGCCATACAGGTCACTGGCCACCGAAAGGCTATCCTCTGACCCCCAGCTTGCGCCCACCAGATTAGCTCGCGATGCCCGCACCAGCGGCTCCACCCCCAGGTGCCGTGGCCCGGCCCCGGTTGTCTGTGCTTGCCTTGGGCTGCCTGGGAGGGGGTGGGTGCCACCCCCGCTGCCCGCTTCCTGCTCCAGGACCGTCTGCCCGCTGCCCCACCAGCTCACTTGCTCCTCTGAGGTGCCCGTCACGGAGGTCGGGGGTGTGTCCAGGGAGGTGCCCACCAGGGTGTCAGAGCCCCCTAAAAAAAGGAGCACAGTGAAACAGAGGCACCCTTTGTAGGAAGCCAGCCTGCTTGCTCTTGGAGCACCCAGAAAGCTCACCCGTGGGGGTGCTGAAGGGCCTGTCATCCCGAAGCTCCAGGCGCTGGGTCCCTTGCACATCGCTGATGTCATCCTCAGCAGTCTCCGAGTCTGGAGAAGAAGGGGTCTGTGTGGGCAGGGACCTCCTCCCTGTGCCTCCAACTCTTCCCCAGTCACCTCCTGCCTCCCCCACAGCAAGTTCCATCTTAACTACAGGGACAGCTGCTAGGACCCAATCTACTTTCTTTTGCTCCCTGTCCGACCTAGGATGCTTAAGGTAGCCCCTCCCATGCTGGTGCCCTGGCTCCATCTCTGGGCCACTCACCCTTACCTCCACAGACCCCTTCAAATATGCCACCCCACCCACTTAATGGCTTACCAGAGCCACATCCACCCTCACCATACCCATAACAGCTTAAGGTCTTGAATAGCAGCATCCCACATAACAAGGCCCTAAGTTCCAGGACTCAAAAGTCTAGGTTCCAGTATCCCAGGAACAAAGAGGAGTCACCTCAGAGTTGTACTGTCAAGGCACGAAACCAACAGCAGGACCAGGCTGTCCTGAACCCCAAGCCAGCTGGAAGGCATCAGGGTATAACTGAGGCAGGGTGAGGAGAAGCCCAGACTGGGTGGGGGAAGGGAGTGGGGGGCTAGGGCAGGAGCCAGCTTCCTACCGTAACTTTGCTTTCTGCAGGAGCGGAAAACTTCGCTTCCATAGGAGCAGCAGGAGAGAGATGTGGACAGACAGTTTTCAGAGTGTTTGTGGGATAGGGAGGAGAGGAAGATTCCCCTCCGCCCTCGCCCCAGTATGTACCAAAACTGGGGAGCCATATGCTTAGGTTGTCATCTCAACTGCCCAGAGATTCTGGTACCCTCAGAACTTCCTAGGACTCTCGGTAGCCACACACACACACACACACACACACACACACACATTTGTGCCCACCCACAGGCTCAGGACTGTCCCCCTAATGTTAGGAGTCAGGCCCACCTTCCTTCTATTACAGTGTTTGCACTGTAGTTTGGCCCTTCCTTACAAATGCATCCCCATCTGTCTCCACTGTGCCGTGGCAGCCATCTTCCTCAAGGACTTCTCTATCACTGAATAGTCCTCAGAAAAATGCTGTGGTTAGGTTAGAAGCAAAGATCCTGGGCATTTTTCAACATCCCGGAGTCTATCGTGTTCTGTGCCTTAGTTTCCCTTTGGGTACCAAAACAGAGGCCATGTAGACACTGCCAGAACACGGCAATGTAATGCTTCTCACTTGGTCCCACAGATGGACAACAGAGAGTCCAGAACCATAGTCTGGGAGTCCCTTCCCAAATAGTAGGGCCTTTCTCACTGCAGAGAATAGTGGTCTTTCTTGGGGATGGATATATGGGGAGGGGGTTCCACATCTCATGGGCTATCTTCAGGGCCATGGTGCCTCATGAAGAGACATGGACCAAGAGGATAAGTGGGTATGGGCTACAGCAGCCAGAAGTCCACGCACCATGGGTAAGTCGGCCAAAGGCCCGGCGGGAATGGCCGGTTTTCTGAAAGAGAAAAGCCAGAATGAATTGTTAAGAGGGAGGCTTACTCCTGAGTCCATATACCTCCTATTGCAATCTGCTTTTATCAAACAGGGACTCTCCTAGAGGCCAGGCCACAGAGACCAGAGCCATTAGGTTGCCCTAGTGGTAACGGTTCAGTTCTCCTTCCTCCCGGCTATCCAGCTGGGCTCTGGGGAGGAGCCGGAGAAGGAAAGCAAGCAAGGCCGTGGAGCAAACCCTAGTACTTCCTAAAGGACGGAGATTCACAGCCTGGGGTCAGAGCACCACTCCCAGAGATACAGGGAAGGAGACAAGGAAGTCAGCATGACTGAGGGAAGATGGAGTGGGGGCGCTAGAATGAATAGTGATGGAGGGCCGCGGACAGAGAGTCCTGATGCGGGGAAGGGCAGATACCTGGGATAGGTGTCGAGCAGACAGGGTAGGGGCTGGCAAAGAATAAAGTCCCTAAAAGGCCAGTGCCTCGCCAATGCAGGAGGAAGGCCACATAGTACGTAGAGGATGGGACAGAGCTTGGGGAAATTTATTGAGCTCAGCGCGGATCCATGCTCTTTGCTTTCAGGATCTCCGGAATACCGAAGACTGCGGAGTGGGGGGCCCAGGAAAAGCCGGGCGGGGACTGAGGCCAGGGCTGGATGTGGGTGAGATGGCAAGGAAGCCAGTGGGGCGTTGCGTGCTGAGGCTGCAGCTGGGGCATCCAGGGGTCGAGGGGGTTGGGGATGTTGGGGGCTTCTGCCCTCCAGCGCAGGGAGGGGCCTGTGCTCTCCAGTCGCTGGCCAGGACGCCCCCTCTCCCCGAACGTGCCTGGCCCGTCGCCCTCCGCAGAGCTGGGGTGGGGCCAGAGCCACTCCATCGCCCCCTCCCCTGGGCCCAGCCGCGGTAACCCGCCCTCCCCCAGGGCGCCCAGCCCTTCCTGCCCCCTCCCGGCGCTTCCCGCCCCCGGAGCCCTCACCTGGAAACGCTTCTTCACCCACAGCTTCTTCATGGCGGGGGAGGGGGCCGGGCCGGCGGCCGGGCGAGGAGGGGACAGGCGGGGGCGGGGCGGAGTCGGAGGCGGGGCCGGGGGCGAGCTGGGGAGCGGGCAGGAGCCGGCGCGGGTGGCGGAAGGAGCCGCTGGGCCCCGGGAGCCGGGGTGGGGGTGAGACCAAGGCGGCGGCGCCCAGTGCTCGCCCCTCCTCCGCCAGCCTGCGCCCCACCTGGGGACCCTTCCCTTTCCAGCCCTTCTGCCCACCCTCGGGCAGCTCTCGCCTGCTTTCCAGCTCTCCCACGGAACACCTCCCCACGCTGACAGCCCCCACCCCCACCCCACATCTGCCTTTCGGGCCCTGGGCACATGGGGAAACTGAGGCACAGAAAGGGGTGCAGTGGCCTCCAGTTCAGGCCACTTTCGTAGGCAGCGAGAGACGGCCTCCTCGCCGCATCTCCTTTTCTCCTGCAGGCTGGCTATGGAAGGAAGGTCAGCAGCATCTTCGCTTGCGTACACAGCAAACATGCGCACAAGCACACTGTCAGCCAGCACCCAGCTCACCTCAGGGCACGGCGCCGGCTGGGGGCGCCTAGGTCATGCTTACAGTAAAGGTCCTTGGGTTGGGGCTACGTGCTGACTTGGACCCAAGTTCCTCAGGCCAGTAAAAAAGGGCTCTCCTCTCTTTGGCTCTAATTTCTGGATGCTCCTGTGCTGTCCCCTCCCATCCATTCACTTATACACACACACACACACACACACACACACACACACACACACACACACATACAAACGCTGTGGGCAAAGGCGCTCATAGGTCAGAATCCATCAGCGACTGGATTCCTAATAAAGTCAACTCATGTTCTCACACGTGAGCTACTCACAAGATTCTTGGTGATCCTCCACTGCCCACCCCACTTTATTCAGCACCATGATCACACACTGTGTTTAAACAAAGTTCTACCTTCCTTTCCTAATCAAAATGTAGCCAGGTTTCATTAGCATTTGCCAAGGGCCTGGCACTTTACATATGTCAGCTCGTTCAAAACAACTGCAAGGAGCCTGAACTATTCCCATCCCCATTCATTCATTCATTTGACAAGTGGCTGAGGCTAAGAGAATTGGTATCACTGCAAGTCTCATCCCAATATGCACCGAGGTGGTGCCAGTCCCAGCTGTAACTACTATACCCAGTACAACCTTCTTGGTCTGCACTGGGCATTATTACTTTGTGTGAGTAACTCATTTAATCCCCATAAGGAGAAAGACCGAGGCACAAAGCAATTTCTTGTCCCAGGTCGAAAGCTAATAAACTGAGGGAATCTGGATTCTCTAAGTTATTGACCATTATGCCATAAAGAACCACGTGCTGGTTCTTCGGTGTGTCTCCTGACCTGACTGCTTTAAAACCTTGGCACTGAAATAAATACAGAGGCAGATCCAATGAATTTGGTTGGGTTTAGAATGAGACAACACATTTTCACCCAACTGATGACAACATTACCTCCCTCATTTCTTGTTTCTGCTTGGCTACTGTAGCTGTTTAGCCTTGAGGACCCCCCCCCCATTTCAAATTATCATTATTTTGTTTTGTTTTGAGACAGAGTCTCACTTTGTATCTTTGGCAGGCTAAACTCATTATGTTGACCTCAAATCCGGCCTGTCTGTGCTGGGATAAAGGCGTGTGCTGCTATGCCCCAGGGGCTTAATATCCCACCTTCTACATTCTGGCTACATACAGGTGTTCTTGTCTCTCAGCCCACCAGTGCCCAATGGTACACACAGAGACACACACAGAGAGATAGGCATTGAGAAGCCACACTGTCTGCCCATACTAGTTCCAGCCAGAGGACCCTGGACACCCCCAAATACACCAGCTCACAGATGGAGGAGCTGAGTGGACAGAGGGGGTAACATGAGTCCCTGTTCCCCAGGAGAATCCGAGGGGCTGGCACATTCCATAGCAAAAATAACCAATGGGCAGCGGGCATGAGTGATGGGACAGCTGGGCTTGAAAGCGACCGGCAGGATCTGGCGTCCCTGCCTGAGTCTGCAGCAACCTGAAGGACTGGCCTGCGAGGTACTCACTGGCAGCATGAGCTCCTCATTTCTTTTTTCTTCACGGCTGCCCCTCTGCTGCATTGCTGCTCTGGAACTTTCTCACTTCAGCCCCTGCCAGCATTCCCCCTAGCTGGAAAAACTCCTAAGGATTCTTGCCTGCCCTGTCTCTGGGCCACACACACCACTCATTTTCCCTTTGCTTTCCTCTCCTGCCTCTGCTCAGCTTCTCTCTTTCCCTTCCTCCTGGCCCTGTTACTTTCATACAGGGTTGTGTCCCTCAGAGCCTCTGTCTCCTCTTGCTAGAAACTAATACCCAGGAGGTCACAGCTTTTGGATCTCTTCCCCACCCCACCCCGGCCATGAACCCCAAACACCTAAAACAGTAGATAACTAGCACATAGGAGACACTCAATAAACCTGGGAGGGAGTTGCAGAGCTGCAGGGAACAGGTGGGGACTCTAAAACAGCTCCTTCCATCCAGCCTTTCCTCCTCTTCTGTTCTGCCCCTGCTCCTTCCCAAGAAAGTGTTAGAGAAGTGACTATCTCCCATTCCACCCGTATCTTCAAGGAGGAAAGGAGGATTTGCTCTGAGGAGCAAAGTGAGGGAGGCCTCTCTGCTCCTCTCTTTTCCCTCCCAGGGTTCCTCTGCATTCCTCTCTGGCACCTCCTCCTCTCTTTGATTGGTACTTTCTGTGCTATGCACACATGGAGGGTGACACTCTATTCCCATTTCCAGTTCCACAGCAGTTTCTTGTGGCTTTTTAGACAGACATTCCAAGTCCAGGTGGGAAAGACGATAACTACAGAACAGTCCTTCCTGGAGGGCCGGGTGTATTCCATTTCTTTCCTGGCCCAAACTGTCTTCTGTCTTTCTGTCCAACTCTAATATCTCCCTCCCAAGCCTTCAAGTATCTAGGATGGCTCATTGCCATCTGTTGAACACTGGCCTTTCTGATAAACACTCTTCGGATCCTGGCTGTAATGCCTCAGCAAACACACGCCAGCTCCCCCTGCTTGTCCCTTCTCTCAGTGGCTCTGCACCCCCTTCTTCCTCTTAAGCCACTTATGCCCCATGATCTGAGGGTACCACTTGTTCTGGTCTCCCACTGAGGAGCCATGTAAGGATGAGAGCCATGTAAGGATGGGAACCAGACATTCCCAAAGAGAATGCCCACCTGTGCTAGGCAGGCTGGAGGAGGACGGGATATTGACAAGACAAAGGTGGGCATGATGAGAAGTTCCCGGCTTCGTCTTCCTGCACCTTTCTTTCGTGGACAGGCAATGAGGACCCAGACTGAGAGACCCGGCTTTCCAGACCTAACCCTGCTACCTCACTCACTAGCCATTCAATTTTGAGCAAATGAGAGCCCCAGCTGTCTTACAGATTAATGAAGTCCAAATAATAAGCAGGGAGTCTGATTAAATCATTAAACAAGGTAGCTCATCTTACATGTGTTAAGGATTTTGCCAGCATACTGAATTCCTGCCATTTCCCCTCCTTTTTTTTTTTCCTATTTCAACACCCTAGCCCTTTTACCTTCACCACCCCAGTTCCCTCTTCTTACAAAACTCCCATCCTGCAGCAGTTGTATTTCTCAGCATCTTGTCAACACCCTTCCATCCTGAACTATCCATCCCAGGCTTCTAGTGTGCCAGGAACCTTCATATCACCCTGTCTCACCCAGCCAGAAAACAATAATGGCCAGGAAACTGCTCCTTTCTTCTGTAGCCAGGTCCATGCTTGGCTTCCTCAAGTTCCTTGAGTCTGTGCTGTTGATTCCAAACAAGAGCATTTTCTATGAAATGCTGAGAGAATCTGAGCTCTTGGCTTAGCTTCCCTGGACCCAGAGCTGCCACTGAGCAGGGATGGAAAGGACAGGCAATAGAAGGGGCCAGACTCATGTAGTTAACTTCCCACATCACCAAAGTCACGCCCCTCTCCCCCACCAAGACAGAGCCTTTCTGCTACCTTGTATCTGTACATAGGGACATGTTCTCAAAGGTGACATACCTCAGCTCCGTCCTATCTTCCTGTCTAAAGTGAAGGTCAGAGGCCTTACAGCCAGCCTCTAGGCACTCAGGGCCTTCCTTCACTCCAAGCCCTTCACCCCTGCTGTTCACCAAGATGGCCTCAGCCAAGAGACTGTACCTCTACATTTAGGTATATCCAGTCCAGGCCTATCTATGTCTAGCACACCACTCTGACTGAAAAGCAGCAAGGAAACAGGCCTGCTGGGGGGTTGTCTGCATCTTCACAGGTGATAGGCCAACTGATTAGTAGCTAATTCTAAGACATCAAACAATACCACTTCTTCCCCCTCTCCATCTCTCCCTCCCCCAGAACATCTTAATAGTAGGAAGGCCCCTATCAAACAGGATGTTCAGTCCTGACATGCCATAACCAGCCTTTACCTCAGGCAGGCCTCCTTCCTCTCTGGTCCACACTGTTCTCACCCGTACAAGGAAGCATTTGGAGCATCCTTCTCTGTGGACCCATTCAGCATTTAACAAGCACTGTGACCACCATTCTCTTCCTCTGCCCTTCCTATTCCTGACCTCATCTCTCTTTTCTCCCAGTTGTATTCTTATTAATAGCTCTACCTTAATCTTTGAGTTATTAGAGTCTGTTTTCAGCTGCTTTTACTTCAGACTGTAGGTAAGTAAGAACTACAAGAATCTACTCCTTCAGTTCAGAATTCTTCCAGGACATGCTCCAGCCCCTGGGCCCAAGTTATGGAGTACTGGCAGCTTCTAGACCAACTGGAAGCCACCCTTGGCCATCTACAGGCCAAGCCTGACCCCTAGGACCACAAGAAGACTCCAGGAAATGGGCAAGGTAAAGCTGGGGAGAGAAGACAGTGATAAGAGCAGCTTGCTTCCATCTCCTACTGTATTCTGACTCAGCCACCTTCTTTCCCCTCCACCTGCTGAGGTCTTTCATCTCTGGACTTCCTCCCCAGATCCCGAAGACTGACCCTTATATTCTACCATTGAGTGGAATGAGATATCTCTCTAGCAAATGACCAAAACAGTGACACTTCCCCTCTGCCCCCAGCCTTTTGCTATCCCCCCCCCCAAATGAAACCTATTCCCTCAGAATTCCATTTTTTCAAAGTTTGGTAGGTCCAAGACTGTCTTTGGTTTAGAGAACCATTTGTCTCAGAAACTGGAAGAGGAAAAGGAAACCCCAAATTTGACCCAAGGACAGTCAACCTGGCCTGACATCCCCAGCAGCTACAACAGGACCAAGCTGCAAGACTGAGGCTCCTGCCCCTCCTCCTCTCCCTCAGCGCATCAGTCTAGAACTCCACCTTCACAGGAGCAAGGGCACCCAAAGCAAGAGCAGGATGCCCAAAGCATCTCTCTCCCATGTCCTCTGAACACTTGCTTGGGAACCTCAGCAGACATGTATATTCCCCAAGCTTTCCGTACCTTCTCCATGTACCCTAGACCTGCGTATTTATATTAACACTGCTAGAGTCCAGAGCCTCCCACAACTCACAAATGCCTGAAACACACACACACACACACACACACACACACACACACACACACACACACACACACAC
>CAJQZJ010030162.1:268233-294916 GCA_907164525.1 Lophiomys imhausi | reverse complement strand
CACACACACACACACACACACACACACACACACACACACACACACACGGGGATTCTCAAACAGCCACTTCTCATGTCTAGCCTCAGTTCTGTCTACTTATACCCTGGATCCTGTTCACATACATCTGATTCCCTTCCACCTTGCCTAGTCCTGACAGCATCATCCTTGTCCCATGCTCAAGAGAGAAGGTCTAGCCATCTTCCTCCCACATGATCTGGAACAGGGGAACCGTCCTGTATTTCAGACAAGCAGATACATCTGTGAGGGGCTGGTCACCAGGTCCCAAGTCTGTCACTGGACCTAAAGAGGGCAGTTCTCCCAGGGAGACGTCTCTCTACTGGATTAGAAGAGCTTTTGCACGACTGTTTGTGGGTTTCAGGCTAGACCCACCAACTGCTGACCCTTGACCTCTGACCCTCATGTGGGAAGCCTCTCTCTACCTTGACACTTTCCCTGTTGACCTGCTCTTCAGAGTGGGCAGAGCTGAGAAAACTGGGCACCTGGGAAGATGGTCAGGGACTGCAACCTGTGTCCTGTGGCCTGGGCAGCAATCTCTACCCCTGCGCCCCCAGCCCTGTCAGGCAGGCCCCACCTCCGCATTACCTCTGACCTCCAGCACCGTGAGCACAGCCTCGCAGGAGGCCTGGCCCCGCTCATTCTGGGCGCTGCAGCTGTACACGCCGGCGTCCTGTGTCCCGCAGCCCCGCAGCCACAGGCAGCCGGGCTCTGGGGCCGGTGTGGGCAGGAGCTGCCCATCCCGGAACCAGCTGAGGCTAGGCTGGGGCGTCCCGCTCACTACCACCCGCAGCCGTACATCACTGCCCGCACACACCGCCGCGTTCTTCAGGGGCCGCAGGAAGACCGGCGCCCCGGCCCCTGCCCCGGTGACGGGGACCCCTCTGCCGGCCGCCACCTTGGCTCTCTTCGGGGGCACCCCGGGGCTGGCAGGTGCCCTCGTGCCGGCGTCCTCGCCTCGCGTGCCCCGAGCTTTCTGCATGGCCTCTAGTGAGCTGGACTAGGGGAGTGGGGGGACGCTAGAACTGGGAGGCCAGGGGACACCCCGGGGTGTACGGTGCCTTAGGAGATGAGTCCTGTGGGGCCGGCGGCCGGCCTTCCTGCTGCCCGCCCGCCTTCGGCCTGTGCTACCCAGAAGGTCACCAGGGCGGCCCGCGGTTGCGCCTCGGGGACTATTTTTAGGCCCCCCGGCTCGGGTTGCGAATGAGCAACGGAGGGAGGGGGCAGCAGAGGATTTGGACTCGATGCAGCTCCTTCTGTCTCTCTCCCAGTGCCCCCATCGCCAGAGAAGCCTAAAAGAATCTCCTCCCCCACGGTGTGTGTGTCGCGTTGTCCACCTCCCGACCCGCCTCCTCGCCCCCGGTCCAGCGGGAGCTCGAGTTACCCCTGGCTCAGACCCGCTTCCTTTCTTCAGGCCCTAGCGTCCCAGCCTCACTAGGCTGGTGGAGAGGAAGAGGAAAGGTCCAGAAGAGATGCCTGAGAGGTGCATGGAGATACGAGCCCCATTGGAGGTGAGCAGATTGCAAGCAGGAGGGACCAGTGGCCTCCCCCAGCACCTCCATTACAGCTGGTAAGCACCAAGACCCACAGCCTGCAGTGCGGGTGGACTTTGGGCTCCCAGTTGATCCTGCGCTCACTACCACCACCTTCACGGGCCAGGCGACCCCCCCCCCCAGTTCTCTCTCAATCTGCAATCGCTCAATCTGTAGAGAAGGTAGTCGCCTAGGACTGCAACCCCCAACACATAGCAGCAAGGTCAGTGGAGACACAGGGACAGCATGAGGTAAAAGAGGGCTTTGAACTGTGGATGAGGGCCAAAGCTTCCATTGTTAAGGACTCTACTCCCAAGGCAGGGAGCACTAAGACAGATTTCAAACTGCTGTAGATGATTTATTTGTCCAACTTGTGGAGGTTGGATACATGCACAGGGGTGGAGACCTGTACGCAGGCCGTGAGACACAGGTTGCAGCCCCTCACCATCTTCCCAGGTGCCCAGTTTTCTCAGCTGTGCCCACTCTGAAGGGCAGGTCAACAGGGAAAGGCAGGCAAAGGATCAAAGTAGAGAGGTTTCACACATGAAGGTCAGAGGTCAAGGGTCAGCAATTGGTGGGTCTAACCTGAGACCCACACAGACTTCTTGGACAAAAGTGCAGAAGTTCTTCTAGTTCAGTAGAGAGAAGGCCCCTTCCCCCTGGACTCTCTCTCTCTCTCTCTCTCTCTCTCTCTCTCTCTCTCCTCTCTCTCTCTCTCTCTCTCTCTCTCTCTCTCTCTCTCTCTCCTTTAGGGATCCGGACCTAACCTTGAGCTCTAAGTGATGAACCCTGGGAAGGGCTAAAAGCCAGGGTCATTCAGAGATGGGGGAAAGAATTCTTGATTTGTTGGTTGGTTAAATAAATGAATCATCTTCATTCGGGGATATTGAAGTCAAAGTGTGTGTGTGTGTGTGTGTGTGTGTGTGCAGTGGGTTCTCGAGAGCGTGAGCATGCATTCCCAGGTGCACAGTACAGAAGAAACAATTTAAACACTGAATTATGTCCATAAAGATTTAGAGCCTTGGGGAATGACTTTTCATGTAGTTTGCATACATTAAAACTCACTCTTTGTGATGTGAAAGTCTCTGGTTTTTGACAAATGCATGAAATTGTGTATTTTCCTCCCCAGGAACATACAAAGCAGTTCCATCACCCTAAATATTCACGAGTGCATCCTCTTTGTAGTCAGCCACACCCTGCCTACCAGTCCCTGGCTACCTCCAATGATGAATTGAATTCTGCAATGTAAGTTGAATTCTAAAAAGGTTTAAAAAAATGTGGAAGAAGGCATAAGACACAGAGCACCAGGAACAAAGGAATAGACACTGTTTCTGTTTGTTTTAAGCTCATAATCAGGATGAGGAAGATGGCTCAGTGGCAAAGTGTTTATTGAGCAGGCATGAGGGCCGATATTCAGGTCCCCAGCCATCATGTAAAATCCAGGTGGGTGACACATATCTCTAACCTCAGTGTTAAGGGACAGGGACAGGTGGATCCTAGAGGCTCGCTGGCCAGCTAGCCAGCCTACCTGAACTAGGGCATTCCAGAGTCAGTGAATCTTGTCTTAAAATACAAGATGAAAGGGCCAGGCATGGTGGCATATGCCTTTAATCCTGGCACTTGGGAGGCAGAGGCAGGCAGATCTCTGTGTGTTCCAGTTCTAGGCCAGCCTGGTCTACAAACCAAGTCCAGGACAGCCAGGGATATTACAGAGAAACACTGTCTCAAAAAACCAAAACCAAACCAAACCAAAAATAAAAAACAAAAAACCAACCAACCAAACAAACAAAAAACCAAGGTGAGGAGTAACAGAGAAGAGGCTGCACATCCACTCGTGGCCTCCACACATGCATGCATGGGTGGGCACACCTGCACACCGCCCCCTCCACACATGCATGCACGGGTGGGCACACCTGCACACCGCCCCCTCCACACAGGCATGCACGGTGGCCACACCTGCACACCGCCCCCTCCACACAGGCACTCAAAGCCACTTACCTAACACTGTGGTACCTCACCATTGCAGGGAATGCAGCGGATGGTCTATAACTGTTGGCTCACTGGCTAGTTGGTTAGTTAAATAAATGAACCATGTGATCGTAACACCTCTAAACCTTGGTTTCCTCATCTCAGCATGGGAGCAGCCAAACTTGAGGTGTATTTGTTCCTTCAGCAAACATTCTCAAGTTCCTCCTACGAGACTGGCACCATTTCATTGACCGGGAATGTAGCCATGAAGAAAACAGACAAAGATGTCAGTCCCTGGGGCTGCTTAGATCGGAGAAGACAGACAACGTTCGACAAACAGAGCAACAAAGAAAGTATAAAGACTGAGAAGCAGAGAAGACTTAGCAAGGGATGAGGGCCACAAATGTGGACAGGGTGTGCTTTAAAGTAGGGTGGTTGGGGTGAGTGTGGTAGTACATGCCTGTTATCCCAGTGCTTGAGGCAGGAAGATAGGGAGTTTGAGGTCAGCCTTGGCTGATCTCAAAGGCCTGCCTAAATAATAAACAAATAACATAAAAATAATAGAGGGTCATTGGAGTCGCCTCCACAACAGATCTGGAGTGGATCTTGACAGTCTGAGGAAGGAGAGGATGCAGGCGACTGTGCACAACCATCTCAGCCCATGTGGGATGTACTGGGAAGATACTGGGAAGAGCCAGAAGGCCAGCAAGACTGAGGGAATGAGCAGAGTCAGGGTAAAACGGATCATATAGCTTGGAAAGGCCAGATGGCCTAGCATCTTTCAGGTCACGGTGCTTTAATTCTAAGTGAAATGGGAAGGCATTTCTGGGTTTTGAGGAGAAGAATTACACGATCTGACCTATGTGGTGGTGGTATTAAATTATATTAAATATTAAAGTGAATATTAACTATGTAAAAGGCCCTGGCACAGATCCTGGAACATGGCTCGTATCCTGCCTACCATGTCCATTTAGAAGTACACCTTGACCATGTTCCCAAGGGTTTATGGGCCTGGGTAGAGAAGGTTCAGGCCCCAGCTGGTCACTGGCGCCCTCTCCTGGACCAGGCCGAACCAGCTAAAAACTGGAAAGGTCATGCTGCGGCCAGGCCAGTTACTCAAGACAGCTGGCTGCAAGGTGTCTGTCCCTCAGCATGGGCTCCATGGTGCCCTGTAGCCTGGCGCCGGGCTGGGTGTGTGTGCTGCCAGGTTACCCTGCCTTCTGATCACAAGTCTATGGTGTCATGGAAAGGTATCTGGGCTCCAGAGGCCTTGTCTTCCTCTGCTGTGGATGGATAACTGTGCGTCCTTGGCATGTCAAGCCGCCTCTCTCGGCCAAGGAACATTTCAACTAAGTTGTTTTGCTTGCTTGCTTGCTTGCTTGCTTGTTTGTTTGTTTGTTTTGAGAGGCCAACCTGTAACTTGCTATGTAGCACAGTGAGGTCGTAAACTCAGGACGCCCCCTTCATCCCCCAAGTGCTATAAACCATTGTGCCTGGTTTCTCTGAGTTCTTTAAAAAATTTTATTGTTGTTACTGTTTAGTTTTTGAGATTTTTATTTATTTTTATTTTATTCCTGTTTATGTGTTTGAGTGTTCGTGAATGTATGTCTGTGTTCCACGTGCATGTGTTACCCATAGAGTTTCGGGAAAGGCATCGGATAGATCCCCTGGGACTGGAGTTACAGATAATTGTGAGCTTCCATGTGGGTTCTTGGAATCAAACCCGGGTTCTCTGGAAAAGCAGCCAGTGTTCTCAACAGCTGAGCCATCTTTCCAGCACCCCCTCCTCCAAGTCTTAACGCTGTACTATGTGCACATGGTGGGGAGGGGTGTTGGTTAGTGGTGGAATCTCAGTAAATGTTCATTGAATTGGTGAAGAAGTGGGTGCTACCAGTCCTTCCTAATGAATATTTAATATAGAGAAAAGTAAATAAACGTGCCCAGTGGGTATTCATTGAAGAAGTATTTAAATATTTAATGAGTATCTACTGTGTACCAAGTACTCTTTGGGGTATGAGGAGTACAGTAGTGAGTAAAACACATAAAAACTGTCCTTGGGCAGCTGGCATTTTAGGTATTGAATCAAAGGTCACTGCCTCATTTGCATATATGCCCTGGTGAGATGTGTGGAGAGGAAGGAGGGGGAGAGGAGTGACCTCAGAGGGCAGGACTGGAGTTCAGCCAGAGTGGACAGATGGGATAGGAGAGTGCCCACTGGGATGTAGCTGCTCTACAGTCCTTCCTGCTCCCCACCTCAGAGAGAATTTGAGTTAGCCTGAGCCTAGCCTTTCGACTATGGGAAGCTTCTGAAAGTTTATTCCCTTCTTTCGTTCCTTTTTCTTTTTTTTGATTTTTCAAGACAGGGTTTCTCTGTGTAACAGCTCTGGCTGTCCTGGACTCATTTTGTAGAGCAGGCTGGCCTTGAACTCACAGAGATCCGCATGCCTCTGCCTCCCCAGTGCTGGGATTAAAGGCGTGTAACACCACCACACCTGGCTAAAGGTTTACTCATTTTTATGTGCATTAACGTTTTTGTCTGTGTGAGAGTACCAGATTCCCTGGAGCTGGAGTTACAGACAGTTGTGAACTGCCACATGGATGCTGGGAATATGAACCTGGGTCCTCTGGAAAAGGAGCTAGTGCTCTTAACCGCTGAGCCATCTCCCCAGTCAATCTACTCCCATCTTGTACAGGGTTGTAGAAAACTCCACATCATCTCAAGGAGCAGGGGACGATTTTGCCATGGAAACAAATGGGGTAAGGTGGATTGAAAGGTGGACTGTGGGTTCATAACCATGTGAGACGTGAGCCTTCTATGGTCTGTTTTGTTCATTCCCTGGGTCACTGCTAGCTCATGGGAGCAGGCTCAGAAAAGCTCTGCTTAGAATGTACCCTTTGGGTGTGGAGGGCAGCGCTGGCCTCTGGCCTGAGGACAGGCTGGTGTAGTTACAGGAGACAGGAGTGTGAAGGAAAGGCTTTTCTTCTGAGCATCTCCTAATGGAGGGGCCTCCAGAGAGCTACCACACATAATGAATTGGGGTGAGGCTTGGAAGTAGATTCATATATGAGGGATGTCTGAGGTCTGATGGAGCCTGGGACTCCCAACTTCCCCCACCCTAGTTTGTACCTGACTTCACTGTTATTTCACAACAGTGAAGCTACCCTTCCCCGCCCACCACACCTATGTTTCCTTTTGCTCTGTGTGGAGCAGATGAGGGCCACATTCACTGAAGGTGAAGGAGAAAGAGCAAGGCTCTAGAAACTTCTTCCAGACCCCCGCCATGGCGGCCAGGCCCTCAGCCCAGGGTTTCCCCAGAGAAGTAGGTACATTCAAAGATCGACAACTCCTTGCTCATGCTTCCCGCCCTAGTCCCAGGTAAAGACATTGACTGCCATTCTAGTCAACATTCTATGAGAGTGTGTGTCCGCAGGCTGATTCTGGCAGAGCATGTCAGGGATTGGAATGATAGGAGTCACAGTCCGTAGAGATGGGGTCTTGGAGTGGATCTTCAGAATGGGCCTGCTTCAAGAAGGTGGGGATTGGGTAAAACAGAGGTGCATCCAAAAAGGCCGAGAAAGACAGTACTACCAAAAAGGGTTCCAGAAGTTTTTAGAAAGCTGTTTTAGAACGACTGATGAGGACTTTAAGACTAAAGCCTCACTATATTTATTCACCTAATACCTATCTGAAACTCCAATTTAATTATCAATTGTTAAGTATTAGTAAGTATAAACTGTATGATTAGGTCGGTGGAGCAGTCAGCGGCTTGGCAGAGCAGCGGGCAGCCTGGCCCGCCTTAACCGGTTGCCTGATTTGTCCTCGGGAAAGAGCCCCGGGGTCAAGGGTGGCCTACACCACCTGTAACCTAAAGTCTGTTACGTAATATAAGTTGTCATATTAGGCCAGTAGAATTAGCAGCGGTTTTGCGGGAGATTCACCTGGGTTCAAGGGGAGTCCGATGGCCCTGGGTTGTTTGGACTGAGGGCCTATAAGCCACCGGAGTCCTTTCCCCAATAATTAAATTACACCAAGACTTTTTATTGTTTCAATGCTTAACCCTTAGCTGGGCAGACTCTCAATTAGCTACTCTAAATTAACCTGGATCACCTAATCCCAAACCGCCATGTGCCTGTGATTACCTTCCAGCAGTCTCAAACATGTCTATCTGCTTCCATGTCTCCTGGCAGAATGAGCTAGTCCTCTGTGTAAAATGCAGGGTTCCTGTTTTAATCTCAGGAAGTCCTGCCTTCTTATACTCTTCTCAGCTAATTGGCTATCAGCGACTTTTATTAACCAATCAAGAGAATGTCTCAGAAGGGGTGGTAACCAGATCGCAGCATTGAAATCAGCCTATCAGAAGCAATGTTATTAGACCTTCCCCAACACCTATTGTGTCCACCATCTTTTTGGGTTCTATACTCTTCCATCCCCTTTAGTCACTTAGATGTGGGAGGAGCAACATGGAGCCTTAGGTCCAAGGGCTTATCATGTTCCTTAAATCTTTCTTTGACCTGAAATACATTTTAGGAAGAAGTGGAAAGAGAGAGAAATTTCATGCCTAGCCTTCAGATCTTTGGGCTACTCAATTGTCTCTAAACTCTGTATTGATTGAGTCTTCCCCCATAGATTGAAATGCCTCCTCAAACATATGCCAGCATCCCACACATATGCAAAGCTTGTTTTACTCCACTAACATCTTATGCGGTTCCTTTTCATTTGCAAAGCTTTCTGAGTCAGCAGTTTTTAACCGTGGGTCGAAACAGCTCAGGGGGTCACATATCAGATATCTTGCATATCAGATGTTTATGTTATGACTCATAACAGGAACAAAATTACAGTTATGAAGTGCCAGTGAAAATAAATTTATGGTTTGAAGAGTCACCACAATATGAGGAACTGTATTAAAGGGTTAGGAAGGTTGAGTCACTGTTCTAAGTTATCATGGCCTCATAATACATATACATGTTTTATTCTATTGATTTCTCTCTTTTTCTAAAAAATTTTCTTTAGTAATTCCTATACTCCCCTCTCATTTCCCCCAATTTTCTCAACTGCTCCTTTTGTTTGTTCTTGGGTGTTGTTGCTGCTGTTGTTGTTTGTATTTGGTTTTGTTTTTTACACAGGGTCTCACTAGGTAGCCCAGGCTGGCCTTGAACCTGAGGTCTTCTGACCTCAGTCTCTTTAGTGCCAGTGCTAGGATTACAGGCAGCACACCTCCTCTGGTTCCCTTTGGTATTTTAATTGAAACTGCATTCCACTGGAATTGCATATGAATGAACAATGAGTTGCCATTTTCTTAGAGCATTCAGCCTTTCTATCCAAGTAAAAAAATTCTGTCTTTTCACTTTTGTGAACAATGTTATTTTGCCTGGATTGGCCTCTGTGCCTTAAAGAAAGGGTTAAAAGGTACTTAGGAGACTGAAGCAAGAGGATCAAGAGCTTATGGCCAAAAGTTGGGTACAGAGAGGGTGTGAGGCCAGTCTGGGTTATATGAGATATTGTCTCAAAAAAAAAAAAACCAGAAAGCAGCTGGTTGTTTCTTTGGGGGAAGGATTGAGGGAACCCCCTTAACAACCAGTGTGGAAGAGAACTGTCCCCATCCCTGCCCTCATCCAGATGCCCAGATGATATTCAGGGACTGGGAAGCCTATTTGGACCGAAGGCACTGTGACTTTTTAACAGAAGCCCCTTATCCGTCCCACCCCCATACTGCATACAGACTGCAGCGTTGGGAGGCCCATAGGGCAATCCAGCTGGGCAAGAAGTTGGCACAGTCCATCCCAGGGTAATGGGTAGTATGACAGGGTCTGCACCCCCCATCAGTCAAGACAGCAGGGACACATAGGCTTCTGCCTGACTCTTTATTGTTTCTGTCCAGGGCCCCTGCAGTGGGAGGGGCAGGCACAGGAGGAGGCACCCTCCCACTGGCCCCAGCCCACTCTCTGCCTCTCTCTTCTTTCCTCTCCAGCTTGCCACCCACCCTCTCTCCTTCTGTATCTCCTGCTCCCACATCCAGCACCTTCGGGTTCCCTCTTACAGCCCCCTGCTTTCCAAGCTCATCCTGGGCTGAGATGTGAAAGAGGGGCCATGGGGACATTTTTCAGTCCCCCACTCTCCATCTCAGCTTCCTGAAAAGGCTTCATTCTGTCTCTGACCCAGGCTGGGGGTCTAATGTGGGAATGTCCACAAAGCTCTGTCCTGACCTTGCAGATCCCCAAACCCTCTCTGGTACCCTCTCCAAAGCGAGAGGCTAAAGCCTGAGGTTACAAAGGTAGGAGGGAAAGGGTCACAACTTGAGCTGGGTTCTCTCTAAAGAGTCAGGCTTGACAACTGCCAACAGCCAGGACTCATGGGAGGGTCTGCAGAGGTGGCTGAGGTGTTTCCTGGGGCTGGGCAGCATGAAGACCACAAAGCGGTGATGGGTGATGAGGGGTCGGAGGCTGTGAATGGAGGAAAGTGGCTGGGTGTGACACCCGAGAGTGGAAGAGGCTGGCTTCAGGAGGCAGTGAGGATGGATGGGGCCAGGACAGAGAATGCCTGGGCTTAGAGCACCTCATGTTGCTGCTGGGTGGCCTCGCTGACAACCTGCATGGGAAGAGAAGTCCAGTCAATCCACTGCTGGCCCCATTCACTCCACCCTAAGGCAGCAGAACCTACTCACCCCCACCCAGCTAGTGAAAGCCACCTGGCTGGCAGACACCCCCATTACTCCCATCAAAGATAAGGGGTCCTACAGACCACTCACCTCTCCATCCCGGGTCTCAATGGTCTTGATCATCACTGTCTTTTTGGTGTGGACTTCGGAACCCCTTTGCTCAGGGCTGGTTTCTGTAACAGACCCACCACATGATCAGCCTGGTCAATTTCACACCTAAGCTGCACTGTGGTTGGAAATCCACCCCAGGCTGCAATTGCTCCAAGTACTAGCTGATTTCCACCTTCCTCATGCAACTGGCTGACTTCTTCAAGACCTGAGCTTCGAACCCAGTACCCAAAGGGTGGTTCTGTAGAGCCAGCCAGTCTGGCTAGAACGATGACTTTAAGAGTCAAAAGATTGGGCTGGAGAGATGGCTCAGCAGTTAAGAGCACTGGCTGCTCTTCCAGAGGTCATGAGTTCAATTCCCAGCAACCACATGGTGGCTCACAACCATCCATAATGAAATCTGGTGCCCTCTTCTGGCCTGCAGATATATCTGCAGACAGAACACTGTACACATAATAAATAAATCTTAAAAAAAAAAAAAAGAGTCAAAAGATTGTGCTGAGGGCTGGTGCAGGATGGCAGGGGGCCCTCAAGGCCCAGGCTCAGTATTCGTGTTTCCTACCCTTCCTTGCTTCTTCCCCACCTCTGGATTTTCAGAGGAATTCTGCATCCTTGGGCTCTCCTCTAAGGCAGAGAGCCCCAAAGCCCAGGTCTGTGGGTGTGTTGAAGGGACATAGAGGGTCCAGCCCTTTCCCTTTGGATGAGCTGCTCAATGTCTGAATGCAGCAGGAGCTAGTCACTGATTCACTGGCCCTACTGTGCCTCAGTTTCCTCTCTGGGAAACAGTAGTCATGACATGTCCTTTATTGTGGTTCACATCTGCTGATACGAAGTAAAAGTGTTTTTATATGCAGAACACATACTTGGTATCTGAATAAACAAAAAAGAAGTCTGCCTTTCTTAGTGGGGGTCACATTTAGTTTCGTGGTGTCAGGAGTTTGGCGTTCATGAGTCCCTTAGCAAGCAACTAGCCTGTAATGAATGTTTGACTCAATGGAGCACAGCGTGTATTTTTCCTGATGGAAATGAACATCGAAGATATAAAAGGTTTGATCTAGGAAAGGAGAAGCTGCCAAGATCTCCAACTTGCTTTCCTAATGGATCATTAGTGAGTGTTTTTCTGCTCTCTGGGGTTGGGAAGCCACTTGATCTGCATATTACCAATGTCAGGATGGCAGGATGCCCTCGAAGCTCACTCCCTTCATTGTTTGGCTTTGCTAAAATTTGGCTTCTTCTTCTTCTTCTTTTTTTTTTTTTTTTCAAATGTGCATCCAACATCTTGCTCCCACAGTCAAGGCACTCAACAAACAGCCAGAGAATGGTGCCAAGTGCTCTCTGGCAGAATGCCAGAGAGTTCATGAGCAAGGGGCACCTTCCTGCCCAGAGAACAAAATGCTCCTACTGCCAAGGGAACACCCTGCAACTTCCAGAGTTTTGGACTCAGGACACATCCAGATTCTTGAGATCCAAAAGTACAGAAGGTACCTCCCCTGTACCTTCTATATAATAGAACACAAACCACCACCATCACCACCACCACCACCACCACTACCACCACCACCACCACCACAACCACCATCACCACCACCATCACCATCACCACCACCACCACCACCACTACCACCATCACCACCACCATCACCATCATCACCACCACCACCACCATCAACACCACCACCATAACCACCACCACCACCACCACACCACCCCCATCACACCACCACCATAACCACCATCACCATCACCACCACCACCACCATCATCACCACGTTGGTGCTTTATCTACAGTCCTCTTTCTCTTTCATGCCTGGTCTGCTCCAGGGTTCCATCCTCTCTCCTAATAAGCTTGGGCTACCCAAGCTGAATTCCTGGCCCCTGCAGCCCCACCTCTACCATTCAGCACACACTCACCTCGGAAGTTGAGAGCAGAGAAGGTCTGGATAGGAAGGTTGATCCTGAAAAGGGAAAGACCATATATGTCCCCAGAGGGTTAAGGACACTCAGATCTCTCTCTGAAATCATGCCCATCACTCTTCAGGCTGGTTTTCCCCAAATATTTCCAGCTGTCCCAGCCCCACAGAGACCAATGCTCTCTGTACTCAGTGCACAGATCAAGAACCAACTGTAGCTGTCCCAGGAATTGCCCCTTCCAGAAAGATCACCCATTTGGGCATGACACCAAGATGCCTAACTCCACTTCACTCTTCAGGCCCTCAGGTTTTCTTGCTCCTGTCACTAGGGGAGGTATGAATAGCAGCTGTAAGTGGTACTAACTTTGTGCCTACCCTCCAGGCAGGCCAGATCCAGGAATGGGCCATTTATGCCTAGTCTAGAAAAGGACATCTGGCTCTAGTTGCCTTAAAAGGTCATCACATTGTGTTAGAGGAGATATCATTCTACAAAGCTCAGGGACTGGGGATGTAGCTCAGTTTGTAGAAAGCTCGCTTAGCATGCAGGAAGCTGTGGTTCAATTCCCTGCACTGCATAAACCAGGTGTGGTGGCACAGCCTGTTCAAGTCCCAGCATTCAGGAAATGGAGGCAAGAGGAACACATGTTCAAGGTCATCCTTGAACTACATAGCAAGTTTGAGGCCAGTATGAGCTACAAAGACCCTTCTCAAAAGAAACAAGTTAAAAACCCTGAATTCGCAGGATGGTGGTGGTACACGCCTCTAATCCCAGCACTTGGGAGGCAGAGGCAGGCAGATCTCTGTGAGTTCAAGGCTAGCCTGATCTACAAAGTGAATTCCAGGACAGCCAGGACTATACAGAGAAACTCTGTCTCATAAAACCCAAAAAACACAAAACCAAAAAAAAAAAAAAACCAAAACCTAAAAAGCAAAACCAAAACAGAACCTCTGAATTCTGCTGTGCAAGGTGGCACACACCTTTAATCCCTTGGAAGGCAGAGGCAGCCGGATCTCTGTGAGTTTGAGGCCAAACTGGTCTACAAAGAGAGCCGAGGACAGCCAGGGCTACTGCACAGAGAAACCCTGTCTCAAAAAACAAACAAATAAAAAACCCCCCAAAACAAGTGAATTCTCCTTGTAAGTTCATACCTAAACATGGCTGCCACGCTTTTATGAGCATTGATGGTACAATTTCTTGGTATAACTGATCTGTCTTAAATTGATGTTAAGCTTCTATACAATGAAATGAGCAAACCTCTAGGGTACAGCTAGTGAGTTTTGAGAAGCATCTATCTCCATGTAACTGCCAGGCCAACCCAGATTTGCAATATCTCTGTCTCCCACAAGACTCCCAAGCACTCCTGTTTCTTGTTTCTGAGGTGGGGTGGGTTGTGTTGGGTTGCATTGGGCATCACATCATCTGTGTCTTTCTTTCACTTTGAGCACAAGCAAGTGTGTGTGTTTGTCTGTGCCCACCTCAGCCTCCTCTCTAAGGCCATCCATGTACCAGGCTTCCTGTTTCTTCATTTCCCGGTTTGTCTCTAGCACCCCCTCCCTTTCCAGCCTCATCATTTACCACTCTGCTTTAATCTCTCCCTTGACTGGCAATAATATTTTATTACTGATTGCCAAATATGATTTTATGCTGCAGGTTCTTAATTCTTAAGGTGGTTAAGGGAATACTTGCATTTCTCTCTTTTATATATAGATAAAAAACTGTTAATTACATCATGCTTTACCCAGGTGGCCCTGGTTAATTTTCTGCTACAGGTAGAACAATGGCCTCTTGTATAAAACTATATCCAGGTCTTGAGATCTGGGGTCGACTGGGCTCCCAGCACCCTATGCTATACCTAAATCCTCACCTGCTCTCCTCGCCCTCCAGCAGCTTCCGGTAGGTGGCAATCTCCACATCCAAGGCCATCTTCACATTGAGCAGGTCTTGGTACTCCCGCAGGTGGCGGGCCATCTCATCCTTCAGGTGCCGGATCTCCTCCTCCAGGCGCGTAATGTTGTCCTGATAGCCACTGGCCTCGCTGGCAAAGCGATCCTCCAGTTCCCTCATCTGCCTCATCAGGGAGTCATTCTGCAGGGGATGAGGGGGGCCAAGTCAAGGGGAGGCTCACAGCATATCGGGGAAGGAGGCCCTTAGAGAATCAGAATGGAAAGAGACCCAGTGTTGGGAGTTGGAGGCAACTCCACGTGGTCATGGTCAGGTAGAAGAAACGTCGAAGGCTTTCTTCCTAGCTGTGGAACCGTGGGCTCTAGTGAAGTCTTATGTGGCCATTCAGAAGATGCCACCTAAAAAGGTGATATCTGTACCAGTTCTTGAACCCTACAGGGAGACACCCCAGGAGTCCTGTGATTCATTAGCACCCAACTGGGAATCCACCCATCTGTGGAATCCTACCTCTTTGTGCATTTGAGGAGACTGGGGCCACCAGAGGGTCTGTAAAGGGCTCAAAGTGTCACATAATGACAGTATTATCTAAGCTTCGGGCAAGAAAGAGGCTGTGCTTGTGGGAACGAGGAGGGACTCACGGTGCCCTTGAGGGCATCAATCTCGCAGGTATAGGACTGGATCTGGTGCCGGTATTCCATCATCTCCTGCTTGGCCTGGCGGAGTGCATCATTGTTCTTATTGGCTGCCTGGGTCAAATCTGAGACCTGAGGGCAGAGAAGACACGGGAAAAGACGTGGGCAAGGGGGTGTGGAGATTCCAGGCTCACCCTACTACACAAATGTAGGTGCAGGAAATACATCTCATGGAGATAGAGGAGGACAGGGGCCAGAGTGTCCAGGCCAGATCACCCACCTTGGACTTGTACCACTCCTCAGCTTCGGAGATATTCTTAGCTGCAATGGTCTCATACTGAGCCCGGATTTCCCTGAGGGCAGCAGTGAGGTCTGGCTTGGACATATCCATCTCCACCTGGACCTGCTGTTCTTGAAGCTGGGCCTGAAGCTCACGGATCTCCTGCAGGGCACAGCAGGGCTTCAGACCCCTTTCTAGGCCCTCCCAAAGCACCTTCATGCCCCCCTTCCAGAGTGAGCCCCCCCTTTCTAGCTGCTTTCAACATCACCCAAGGGCCCTGGTACCTCTTCGTGCACTTTCTTAAGGAACGCGATTTCCTCGTTGAGTGATTCAATTCTGCGCTCTAGGTCAATGCGAGCTAGAGTAGCTGCATCTACGTCCTGGATGGGGAAACAACGTCGGGGTCAGGAGCGGTTCAAGTGGAACCAGGGGGACAAAAGACAGGCGACTGCTGAGGACCAAAGAGGGCTCACCGCTCGGAAGGCAGCCAAGTTGTTCTCTGCTTCTTCTCTCAGTTGGATTTCCTCCTGTAGCCTAGTCAGGACAGACAGACAGACAGATAGTGAGGGACAGAGCCAGCACAGTAGAAAACCACTGGCTGGGGACCACCTATCAGGGAGCCAGCTCAGGACATAGGGACAAGTCCCCGTTGCTGGAGAGAAACAAGAGGCCCGGGGCGGGGGGGGGGGGGCGAGGCCCCGCCCACCTGGGGGAGGCAGGAAGTGGCTCAGTGTCAGCCCCTGGAGCCACACCCTTGAAGTCTATGTCCCAGATAGACTGACCTCCCCCGGGGTTAGGAACTGTTTTTTATTTTATCCACCTCTGTGTTCTCAGGCTTAGCCTGACCCATGCAGGAGCTAAATAAATGTTTGTGACTTTGGTGGCAAGAAGGTGACTCTACTCAGTTGGATAAACAGAAACAAGGCTCTGCAATGTTCTGAACGGAATCTCTTCTGTCTTTTAATTTTTTTTTTAATTTTCTAAAACAAGTCTTGCTACATAGGCCCAGTTGGCTTGGCACTTGCTCTGTATCCCAGTCTTGCCTAGAACTCACAACAATCCTCCTGTATCATCCTCCCAAGTGCTGGAATTACAGGGTCTATGCCCCCCCCCAATCCGGATTACTCAGCCTTTTCTAATTGGCTCATGGTGGAATGGACACAGTTTTATACAACAGCCCGTGTCCACCGTCCCTTTACTCAAACCTATCCATTTACCTAGCGAAATAGCACTGCCTCAGCTAGGCCCAGGGGCCAAGCTTCCCACCTCACCCCTCCCTGGGCCTCATCTCAGCTGCCCACTGTGTACCTTCCCAAGGTCTCCCATTTCTTCTATCCACCTCCCCAAGAAAACTACTCCAGTGCAGAAGGAACAATGGAAAGATCCCGGGTCCATCTCTTCTTCGGGAACACTGGAGAATGGCCTTCTCCTAACATGGGCTGAGAAGGGCCCCGGGCTTCGGGAGGGGGTACCTAGTTCCCTGCAGGGGAATGGGGTCAGGGGGAAGATCTGGGCAGGCGCTGGGCCCTCACTTGGCCTTGAGCCTCTGCAGGTCGTCGATCAGGTTGTCGCGCTCCACGTCGACGCGGGCGCGCTGGTTGGTGAGCACCTCCACCTGGCGCCGCAGTTCGCGCATCTCCTCCTCGTAGAGCTCGGCGACCCGAGTCGGCTCGCGGCCCTTGAGCCGGTTGACCTCGGCGGCGAGCGCGGCGTTCTGCTGCTCCAAGAAGCGCACCTTCTCGATGTAGCTGGCAAAGCGGTCATTGAGCTCTTGCAGCTCCACCTTCTCGTTGGTGCGCGTGGCCAGGAACTCCTGGTTCACCGCGTCGGCCAGCGAGAAGTCCAGCAGCTCGCCTGCGCCGTAGGATGGCGCGCGGGTGGTCCCCAGCCGGCTGGCCCGCAGAGACCCCAGGCCCCCGGCCCCGCCCGACGTGCGCGACACCTGGTACACGCGGGACGTCACTGAGCTCGAGGAGCCCTTGGTACCGAAGCCTGCTCGAGGGAACACGGGCGAGCTCAGCGGGGAGCCCAGCGAGAAGCCCGGGGCGCCGCCGCCGAAGGTGCGGCGGTAGGAGGACACGCGCTGGCTCGAGGAGTAGGCCTGGCTCATGGTGGTAGCGTGGACGAGGCTGGGCGGACGCACGGAGGAGGCAGCGGGCGGGCAGCCGGCTGGAGGGCGGATATGAAGAGGGGAGACAGAGCCCCTTGGTCGTAGGCACTATTTGTAGCCCTCCTGACATCACCCCCCGCCGCCCCTCCCCTGACAGCTGCAGGATCCCTCTGTCCTGCCAGGAAAGGGCGGCCGCAGGCGAGGGGGCGGGGAGGCCAACTCCCCCGCAGGAGGCCTGCGTCCCTGAGCAGCCAGCCCTAAGAGGACAGAAGACAGGCAGGCCTGCTGGGTTTCACAGGACAGGGAGCTGGCAGCAGACCCCAGGCCGGGCCCCTTTTCCAGTTTGGATGGCGGGCTTATCCTGGGGAAGGCAGGCCAGAGATGTTCATTTGTTTGAGGCTGCCTATTTTCTCCAAAGAGAAATTTTAGGTCGTTGGCATGAACAAGAAGGACCCCCGAAGTGTTTTATTTGCAAAGGTTGTCTAGAAGATGCTGAGGTGTCCAACCATTGGGGACAAAGGCCAGACAGGAGTCTACTAGCTCATCAAAGGGGTCTCCAGGCAGGCCTGGGGGGGGGGGTTGACGACACACATTAGGCAGAGAGTAGCCCTGGCTAGTGCCTCACGACTTATTCATATCACCGACACCAGGGTTCTAGCTCTGAGCCTCAGCTTCCCTCTGGATGAGTGAAGGCCTTCCGCTTCCTTCAAATTTATAACCAGCAAGATAATTTCCAGAAAGATTCTGATGGCTGTTTCCAACTGTGTAGTCACAGCCCCCGCATTACCTTAGCCTGACTCCTGCGCCCCTGTCTCCCTCACCCCCTCTCTGATTCATCCCCCTACTCACCCACCCACACCCACTCACACCAGGGGTTGGTGTTTTGTCAGGAGCCGAGCGGCATGTCAAGCCAGCCATCTCCCTGGCAGCAACAGCTGCCAGGGCAAAATACCAGAGCTGGTATTTATAGTGGAGAATAAACGCTTGGGCTAGGAAGCAAGCAAGGTACAGGAGAGGCCTTCCGGAGACTGGGGGCCAGGCCCCTAGAAGACACAGGTGTTAAGGAAGGCTGGGAGTGACAGGTTTCAGTCACTCCAGGATCACAACAGAAATGGAGCCCTCAAGTGGGTTTGCCTTTCTCTTCCAATCCCCTCTCCCCTCAGCACAGGGCACTCTGACTTCTAAGGACTTCTACATTTCTGTGTGCATTGCTGTGGCTCTTCACTTTCCGTGTCCTCTTGGGATCTGACCCTTCTAGAACTGACCCTAGAGATAGAGCACTGGATTAGGAGACCACAGTCCTGCCCAGGGCTGCTTAGAAAGAGTGGCTAGAAAGCAGGTCCTTTACCTCCCTAACCCTCCCTGTCCTTAGTCATAGAGTGGGGCCAAGCAGCTTTGCATGACTGTGTGATGGATGAACATTTGAACAGGCCTGGGAGCCGATAAAGTTCACAACAACAATAACAACAATGCCTTATATGTACTGATCCCTGCTGAGAGGCCGCGCCTGTGATTCCCCAGTTCTCCAACAACCCCTGGAAACAGGTTCTGGTGCAAATCCCATTTTTGTAGCTCAGCATGGAGAGGTAGCCTGACTCCAGGGTCTGGGCTTTGGCTCTAGACTGGATGTGACTACAGCAGATGAACTGTGAAGGACTTGCTACAGCAGTCATTTCAAAGCCTTTCCCATTAAGCATCTAATTTTCATCCCTGAGACAACTTGATGAGATTGGTGGGGAGTTCCAGATATTCTTATCCAGCCTTCAAGTCAGTGCAAGCTGTTATGTTCTAGTTATTTTTGGGTCTCAGCTCCCAATCTAGATTGTATGCTTCCAGAGGATTTTGGAGGCTGTATGGATCCTGAACACATCCCGGGCAGCACTTTCAGCTGTCGTTGTCATTTCACATAGTCTACAAGCTTTCCTGCCCTTTCCTTCACTTGGATAACACTGCAGCCCTTGTCACCAGCACAGACAGTAAGCTGTGTGACTCCCATCCCAGCCAGTCTTACCATTGTATCTCCTGACTGTGAGAACTGGCCCAAGGGGTGCGGGCGGGGGGGGGGGGGGGGTTCCGAACAGAGCCAATCAAAGATCTCCTCTGGGATTTACAAATAAAATGGGGTTTGCTGAAATGGCCCCATGTGGTGGCCTTATTTTCTACCTTCTGTTTAGGGGGGGAGGGCTGTCAACATGCTAAGATGGGAAAGGGAAGCTGTTGGCCTGGCTGTGATCACCAGCTCCAACACCTAAGCCTTGCTAACCAAAGCACCTCCCTGCACTGAATACTCTCATGCTTTGTCCTCTCCTTGGATCAAGAAACTCCTTTTTCTACTAAAGGCCCTTGATGTCATTCATCCGCAACCCAAAGAAACAGGGGTGTGTAGGACACTCATGTGATGAGGCTGCGAAGGACGTTGCTGGGATTTTGCAAGCCATCTTTAGAACACGTAAGAAGAGTGAGTGCCTTTTGGGCCAGCTTTAGTCCTTAGTTTCTTGGTGAGATGAGGCAGAAAACAAATAAATAAATTGCATGATTTCTAGTCAAAATCAACAACTACCAGACTTGGCTTCAAACCAGTTGGGACTTCTTCCAAAATGCGGTTCCACTCCTGGGGATGTGCTGCCATGGAGAGCGTAAAATAGCACCCTGGAGCCTGGAAGGCAGATGAAAAAGGAACACTCCAAATCAGGCAGCGCCACTGGAGCAAGACTTCGGCTTCCTGAGGGGGCTGCTGGGAACTGGGCACACCTACAAATAATCATCATCCTCCTGAATGGGCAACCTACATAGTCAAAACACAAGATATACGAAAGAGTTCAAAGTGAAAAGTTGCCCGCTTTCATTTTTCAACAGTTAACTACCCCAGCCTGCCCGTGACCCTGAGTCACACAAACAATTGTAGGTGGTGACTGTTGTTGTCTTTGATCATATATATGGAACTGACTTTTGTTTTGCTTTTTGTAGGTCAGACTCAAGATTTTCGCACCTTAACCTCCAGAGTGCTAGGATTACAGGTGTGCACTACCACACCTGGCTTTTTCCCCTTTTAAAATATTTTACACGCTGTTCTGAGGCAAGCTGTTGTCAGTAAACACAGGTGTCTTAGAAAGTGTCAGGTTTTAGATCCCTGATAATGGAGTCCTGCTTTTTTATTATTATAAAATATATGTAATACAAAATTGGCCTATTTGTTTGCTTGAGACAGGTTCTGCTGTGTATCCCTGAATAACCTGTTTTTATATGTAGACCAAACTGACCTCAAACTTGCCTTGACCCACTTGCTTTGTCTCACCTACATTGGGAGTATAGACCTGTGCCTCCGTGCCTGGTCGTTTTCACAGTTCCTAGGCAGCATTTCTCACTGTTGTGGGGTCATTATCACTACCCATCCTTAGAATACTTTCGTTTTCCAAACTGAAACTCCACAACCATTTAAAAATAACGCTCCTTGATAAAACCTGTCAAAGCCAGTCATGGTGGCGCATGTCTTTAATCCCAGCAGAGGCAGGCAGATCGTGGTGAGTTAGAGGTCAGCCTGGTCTGCACAGTGAGTTCCAGGACAGCCAGGGCTACAGAAAGAAACCTTGTCTCAAAAAGCCAAACCAAACCAAACAAACAAACACAAAACAAAACAAAACTGTCAAAAAGTAAACCAAGAAGCAAGTCTTTAAAAATATATTTTATTTATTGTTTTTTATGTATATGGGCGTTTTGCCTATATATATGTGCATGGATGTGGTGCCCAAGAATGCCAGAAGAAGGTGTAGGACCCTCTGGGACAGGAGTTACAGATGGTTGTGAGTTGCCAGGTGAATGTCGGGAACTGAACTCAGGCCCTTCAGAAGAGCAGCCAGTGCTCTTAACTGCCGAGCCATCTCTCATGTCCCAACAAATCTTCTTGAAGGGTTTGTTTGAGCGGAGGCTCCGTATGCAGCTCAGTTGCCCAAATAACTTCTATCTGATCCCTACTACGGCATAGCCAGGGCATGGTCAGCAGATGCCTGTAATCCTAGGACTTCGGAGACAGAGGCAGGAGGATTAGAAATTCAAGTTCATTCTCTGCTACATAACAACTTTGAGGCTACCCTGGGCTACACATTTTGTTTTAAAAAAAAAACAAACAAATGCTGGAGTTTATTGGCTCTAACAATGATTTCTGACTTAGCCAGCTCCAAAAGGAAGAGGTTCAAGAGCTCCATAAAGGGAGCATTATGGGGAGGCACTTTCTGGTCAGACACAAAGACAAAGCAAAGACAATACTTGATTGATTGGTGCTGTCTGGTTGCCTTCCCTTATCTCTCTAATTAGAAATCCCAGTCTGGGTCTCTTGGTTGTTTCTACTTATTTGAGCTAAATTCTCTGTTTTCTTCCTTCCTTCCTTCCTTCCTTCCTTCCTTCCTTCCTTCCTTTCTTTCTCTCTTTCTTTCTTTCCTTCTTTCCTTCCCTATTTCCCTTCCTTCCTTTCTTTGTTTTGTTCTGAGATAGGGGTTTGTTGTGTAGCCCAGACTCACCTTGACCTTATTCTGTACCTCAGCCTGACATGGAACTTTGGGTTCTCCTGCCTTAGTCATCCACAGTGCTGGGATTATAGGTCTGTGGCGCGGAGCCTGAATCTGTTTCCTTTTAGTATAATCATCTTTTAAAAGAAACAGCTCCAATTAAGTCTCACTTCTGTTTGCAGAGCAAGCAAGGGTTATATTATTTATGAACCCCGGCTGACTTTATCTACTCAGGGATTCTTCAGCCCATTTCAACACTGTATTTTATGTCTGCCTCTGTGAATGTGACTGCAGTAGGTTACCCATGTACACGGAGTCATGCAATATCTGTCTGCCTGCGACCAGTCTATTTGACCTAGCAAAACATTTTCAGGGTTCCTCCATGTTATAGTAGATATCAGAGTTCCCGTCTTCCTAATAGTTGAATGATATCCCCTCATTTGTTTTTTTGTTGTTGGGTTTTGTTTTGTGTTTTTGTTTTTTTTGAAACAGGGTCTCTCTGTGTAACCCTAGCTGTACTGGACTCATTTTGTAGATCAGGCTGGCCTTGAACTCACAGAGATCGGCCTGCCTCTGCCTCCCGAGTGCTGGGATTAAAGGTGTGTGCCACAGCAACTCAGACAGCTGTGAACTGCCATGTTGTCGCGTCCCCCTCGACCAGCAAGAACGACGCAACTCGCAAAAGCTCTTCTCAAGCAGTTTATTCAGGTCCCTTGAAAACAGTCTTCCGAATCCTTGCTGTGTCTCTGCTTCTCTGCTTGTGTCTCTGCTTCTCCTCCCCCAAGCCCTTATATGCCTACTCAAACCCAATCAGATCATGCCACCTAGCGATCCAAGATAGGCTCACAAAAGGAGGAAGCACACCGGGCTAGGCAGCTGCTACCAACTAAGGCTTGTTTACAGCTAAGCTTGAGCTTTCTGGTAATAAGCCAGGCGCCATCTTAGGGTTGCGGCTCACCACACCATGTGGGTGCTGGGATTTGAACCCTGGTCCTTTGGAAGAACAGTCAGTGTTCTTAACCACTGAGCCATCTCTCCAGCTCCCATATTCCTTCATTTGCAATATTGCTCTATTTGTATTTGTCCCTTCATCTTTTGATGAGTATTTGGATTGTTTCCTCCTTTAGTTATTATGAACAATGCTGGATGCTGCATACTATAATATTGACCTGCCAGGCAAGACATGACCACTGATGCGGTAGTGGCATGACTGCCCTGGGGGTAACCAACTGCTTTCTGGTTGGATTCGAGGGAATTCATGCTTGGTAATGTGATCACAGGCAAGAAGAGCCCGTGACTGGGAGGTCATAGGCCTGATTTTTGTTTTCTGTTTGTTTGGGGTTTTTTTGGTTGCTGTTGTTTTGTTTTTTGAGATAAGGTTTCTCTGTGTAACAGAGCTCTGGCTCTCCTGGGCTCGCTTTGTGGACCAGGCTGGTCTCGAACTCACAGAGATCCACCTGCTTCTGCCTCCTGAGTGCCGGGATTAAAAGCTTGCGCTACCAAGCCTGGCTGATTATTGTTGTTTCGCTACATGGTTATGATATCAAATTGCCTTGTAAGTATTTGTTTAGAGCTATAATTAGTGTTACTCTCGACCCTGGTCAGAGAAGTTTCTTTGTGCAGTGGGAGTGATTAATACAGGGACTCATAACTGTTCAGGGTGCTGAGAGTAAGTGACTGTGGGTGCCCGTCCCTAAATAGGACGTCCATGTCAGCCTCTTCCTGAGCCCAAGGCTCAAGGAGCATCTCAGAAGACAGGGTGGAATGTAAGAAATTAAGACTAGAAATGAATGGTGTGAAATCCTGTCTTGTGGACATAACATGGCTGTTGGCCATTGCCCTCATGAACTCACAGCAGCTGTGGTTACCTGCACCAGGTCAAGGCAGTCAGAGTTCCAGGATGGATGGGAGGGGCGGCTCATGAGCCTCACTCCCAGCTGAGCTGCTATCGGCAACGGATAATGTCTAGAGGAGGAAGAGTCATTTTCTTTGTGAGTGTGGCCACTAGCATGTTGCCCCATGTTCCAGCAGATAGTCTGCTCTAAGGTTGGGGTGGGGACGATCCCCAATGCAAGAGTTATGGCTCCCAAGGGAAGGTATCCTGGCAGTAAGGAGCCAAGGAATACCACAAAGTCATACCCCACAACAAACCTCACACCAGAGATTTATTGGGAAGGAAAAACCCAGAAGGGGTTTTCTTACCTCTGCTCAGTTAAGAAGCAGCAGAGAACTGAGCAGAAGACAGAGTTTATATAGGGTTTCTTGGGGGTGGAGCTTTCCCTGAGTGGAGCTTTCCAGGGTGGGGATTGGTGAGATTTCAAGTCCTGAGCTTGGGCTTTTTACTATGTAGGGCACAGCTTGGCCACTTATGTATGGAGGAACTGTGGTCCCTCCAGCCTTTAGGCCCTTAGAGTGTTCTGTGGTTGGACCCTGAATGTTAGAGGTCCTCAGGGGGAGGTCTTAGTCCCTAGCTCACCTCCAGGGGCTTACATCATGAGCCGTGTACAGGCAGCACTAACTGAACTCAGTGAGGTTTGTTTGTTTGTTAAAGAAGAGCATAAGAAGTTGAGATTTGGATGTGTTGGAGGGAGGAGGGCCCAGGGGAAGTTGAATGAGAGAAACTAGGGGTGGATATGACCAAAATACATTGTAATGGCCTCGTGGTTCAATGGTAGCATATCTAATTCTAAAATTCATCATATACATGTATAAAATTCTCAAAGAACAAAGTTAAAAATTACATTTAAAAATGTTTCTCCAGTCAGTGGTAACACATGCCTTTAATCTCAGCACTTGAGAGGCAGAGGCAGGTGGATCTCTGTGAGTTCAAGGCTAGTCTGGTCTACAGAGGGAGTTTCAGGACAGCCACGGCTACACAGAGAGGCCCTGTCTCTTAAAAAGAAAACAAAACAAAAAGGTTCTCCATATTGTTCCCAACATTCATTATGTTCTTGACCTGTTTGTTTTGTGATTTCTGTGCTAATGAGTATGAAGTGGTAGCTCATTGTGGTTTTAATTTGCATATCACTAATCATCAGTGATGTTAAGCATCTTTCTGTATTTATTGGTCATTTTTGGATCTTTTTTTTTTTTTGATACCTGTCTGTCCTAGTTGGGATTTCTATTGCTGTGATGAAACACCATGACCAAAAGCAAGTTGGAAAGGAAAGGTTTTATGTGGCTTATACTTATGCATCATAGTCCATCATTGAAGGAAGTCAGGACAGAGAGTCAAACAGGGCAGTAATGAGGAGGCTGGAGCTGATGCAGAGGCCATGGAGGGCGCTGCTTACTGGCTTGCTCCCCATGGCTGCTCAGCCTGCTTTCTTTTTTTTTTTTTTAAGATTTATTTATTATGTATACAGTGTTCTGTCTGCAGGTATATCTACATGCCAGAAGAGGGCACCAGATTTCATTATGGATGGTTGTGAGCCACCATGTGGTTGCTGGGAATTGAACTCATGACCTCTGTAAGAGCAGCCAGTGCTCTTAACCGCTGAGCCATTTCTCCAGCCCTCAGCCTGCTTTCTTATAAAACCCAGGACCACCAGCCCAGGGATGGCACTGCAATGGGCTGAGCTTCCTTCCATTAATCATTAATTAAGAAAATGCCTTACAGGCTGGGCAGTGTGGAGCTCCCCTTTAATTCCAGCACTTGGGAGGCAGAGGCAGGCAGATCTCTGTGAGTTCGAGGTCAGTCTGTTCTACAAAGAGAGTTCCAGGACAGCCAAAGCTATACAGAGAAACCCTGTCTCTACAAACAAACAAACAGAACCAAAAAAATCAAGAGAGAGACAGAGATATGCCTTACTGCTGGATTTTATGGAGGAAATCTCTCAATTGAGGGTCCCTCCTCTCAGGTAACTCCAGTTTGTGACAAGTGGACATAGAACTAGTCAGCACGCTGTCTATTCAAATCATGTATCCATTTTCTCATTGGGGTGTTCTCTTTGTTGATTTGTAAGATCGTTTTATATATTCTAAGGTATTGATCTCCTACCAGGAACACAATTTGCAACTATCCTGTTCTGTGGGGTGCCTTTTGACTCTCTTCATCATGTCCTTTGGAGGTTTTTTGTTTTGTCTTGTCTTGTCTTGTTGTCTTTTTTGTTCTTTGTTTTGTTTTTGATGCAAGGTCTCCTGTATATTCCCTGGCTGTCCTGAAACTTGATATATAGCTCAAGCTGGCAGCAAACTCACAGAAATCCTCCTGCCACTGTCTCTCCTGAGTATTGGGATTAAAGGAGTATGCCACCATGTCAGACTCATAGTTCTCCAACTTCTATATCACATTATCTCGCGATTCTTGGCAGAGGGTTCAGATAGTCTCTAGTGATTTCCAGCAGTCCTGTTGCTGTGACAACTGACGTCATCTGCGTGGCTTGCTCAGTTTCTTAGCCAAGCCCTTTAACAGGGCAGTTCACAGAACTATGGCCTCAGCTGTGCTTTGTCCATCTTGGCCCAAGTTCGAGGGACACCAAGCTCTCCTTTATGTGCTGCCAGATGCTAACCTGAACTGCCAACTAATTTCACTAAAGAGACCTAACTTCTACCACAGCTATGGTTTTTAACTCTGTGTTTAAGTATAGATACCTTTGAGCTAAGAAATTTGGGCTAATTTCCATACAGGGCATAAAGTGAGAGCCTCAAGTTGGCTCTTCCATATAGATAGCCAATGTTCATTCCCACCACCGACTGTGGAGACCTGACCTTTTCTCACTAAACCATCTTGATTCCCTGGTTGAAAATTAAGTGACTATGTGAGAATTTATTTCTGAGTTCCATTCTGTCCCATTGGCCTATCTATTTGTATTTATTGTACCACATTGTTTTGGTAACTGTAGCTCTAGTAGTATTTTTGAAATCAACAAGTATCAGTTGGTTAGCTTTGTCCTTCTTTTCCAGTTTTGGGTTTTTTTTTGTTTTGTTTTGTTTTCTAGTTGAAGCCCATTAAGAGACCATATGCAGCCGGGTGGTGGTGGCGCTCGCCTTTAATCCCAGCACTTGGGAGGCAGAGGCAGGCGGATCTTTGTGAGTTCGAGGCCAGCCTGGTCTACAAAGCGAGTC
>CAJQZJ010030162.1:242449-264964 GCA_907164525.1 Lophiomys imhausi | reverse complement strand
AGAGGGAAGATGGCCTGCTCAGTTCTGACTGACTGTTGAGTCTCTGGGACCAGAGGGAAGATGACCTTCTGACACCTGCAGAGAGGCCCTCCTCTTGGTGCCTCCTTTCACCTTCCCCTCAGAGCAGCGCCTGAGCCTCCACACAGTGCAGTGACTGTAAAAGGGAAGGAATGTCCAGAGGCGATTGTTTCCTCCTAAAACCCTGGGGGCGGGGCTGGAGCTGGGGGGCCCAGCCAGAATGGCGTCAAGATTCTCCCTGAAAAACTCATCTACTGCTTGCTGCATTGGGGGTGGGGGGTAGCTTAGTCAGAAAACTACCCTCTGCCTCCCTCTTCTCTGATTGACTTGAGAGCTCCCCAATACATCCTCTTGTTCTCAAGCATCTCACACTCCTGCCCCCTGTCCTTCCACTGGCTCCCCATCCTCAACCCTCACCCCCAGCCCTGCTCCAGACACCCCCCCCACACACACTCCTTTTACAGACATGAAGTACCCTGGGTTTTCTGCCAAAGTAGGAGACGTCTGGGGCTAATCTCACCTCCTCCCACCCCAGCTTCTACCAAATAGGACATCTGTGTCCATGAGGACAGGAGGGAGTGGAGGAATGATGGTGGGGGGTAGAGGAGGTTGAGGCCTGATCTCAGGGTGATGCCTTAAGGACTAGCAGAGCCACAAAGTTCAGGCGGTTTGGGAGCAGAGGTTGTGGTGGAGGTCAGAGCAGGAAGAGGTGGTTCATTAGCATTAAGGAAGGGCTGGGGATTGGGAGTATCTTGTAATTCTAATGCTTGGGAGGACAAGACAGGAGGATCCAGAGTTCTTTTTTCCAAGACAGGGTTTCGCTGTATAGCCCTGACTGTTCTGGAGCTCTCACTCTGTAAACCAGGATGGCCTTGAACTCAGAGATCTACCCTGCCTCTGCCTCCCAAATGTGGGGTGAAAGAAAGGTCTGCGCCACCACTGGCTGGCTTAATTTTAATTTTCAAAGCATCTACTTATTTATTTGGGGGATATGCTACAGCATGCATGTGGAAGTCAGAGGTCTACCTGTCCAGTCAGTTCCCTCTTTCTACCGTATGGGCTGTGGGGGTTGACCTTGGGTCACCAGATTTAACATCAAGGGCCTTTACCCACTGAGCCATAGAGCCGACCCGGAAGCTAAATCTCACTGACTTTTCAGAGCTACTCTGAACAGTCTGGCCTGGAGTGTTGGTGCACTGCACCCCAGACTAGTCCTCACTAGGAGGAACCAGATCACAGGTGTGTCCCCTAAAGAGAACTTATCCCAGCTCATGTTGACATGGCTACTTTGTCAACCTTTTATGGTCCTAGCATCCCTCCACTCTGACTCCTTTCTTCTTTCTCCCAGATTTCTTGTTGTCTCAGCCTCAAAGTCACTGGCCCTCTCCACAGCAAATGCAGACCCACCTCCTTCTGGGTTCTCAGAGTCCCAGTTTCCCCACTACACCCATCCTGGTCCATAGCCCCAGCAGAATGCAGGGGACATCCCTGAACTTCTCTGCTGATCATTACTCTCTTAAGTCCTGACCAGCCCTGGGTTTGCCCAAGGGACAGATGAGGCAGAGCTGCCAACGCTCTCTCTCCAAGGAGAAAACCGAGTCCCACTCTTTGGCCAGCCTCGGAATGAGGTTTGGGTTTGTTGTTTTGTTTGGCGTTTGTTTTTTTCTTACTGTTTTTATTTCAGATAGGGTCTCACCGTATAGCCCTGACTGGACTGGCCTGGATCTCCCTACTTAGGGAAGTTGGATAGTACAGGGCCCTTCAGTCAAAGTCAGAACCAACTCTTAGGACCCTGGCAGAAGGAAGATAAGCTGCGCTTGCCTTTCCCTTCATGTAGATACAGACCGGTGGCTTCAGGTCCTAGGCTGGGATCCTGGACCATCACTCAGCGCTTCCCTCTCTCTGATTCATCCCCATTCCTTTCATCTTTCCTCATAGGCCTTTTTGGTTCCAGCCCCTCTAGTTTGGTCATATTCCTGCTGCTCTGGGCCCTTTCCAGGTTTCTTAGAGCCCTCTGAGGCTGTGAGTGCTTTAAACAGGCCTGAGAGGCTGGCAATGACCTCAGAGGGCCACTATGCACAGCTGCTATTTATAGTTGTATAGGGTCACGCTGCTGTTCCTACAGCTGACTAAGTCATGGTCCTCTTGAAGATCCACTCAGACCCTAGGGCGTTCTCTGACTCTTCAGACCCATAACAAACAACAGTTACCCCAAACCATGCTTGAAGGTGGGTAGGATACTTATTCTCTGAACCATTCAGGTACACACTGAAACTGGGTCTGAAATTCCAGAGAATATCAGACAGGGTCTTGCTATGTTGCCTCTTAGGTGCTGAGTTTACAGCCTGCACACCATACCCAGCTTGTTATATAAATTTTTTTTTAAGTTTTTTTGAGACAGGATTTCTCTGTGCATCCCTGGCTGTCCTGGACTCACTCTGTAGACCAGGTTGGCCTTGAACTCAGAGATCTGCCTGCCTCTGCCTCCCAAGAACTGGGATTAAAGGCGTGTGCTATCATGTCTGGTCTTGTTATGTGATCTTATAGCCCTAACCCTTGACTTTCCCATCTTCTTCATATCTTGTTTAATAGTTACATAATGGTTCAATTTCTACTTGGCTCCACAGAGTTCTGAGCAAGAGAAAGAACTGGGGCAGAGCAGGCAGGCCCTGTCTGGATTCAGACCCTGGCTTGATCCCTCGATCCCTGTTGAGTCAGTTGATTCTCCTCTTTGAGTCAAAACTGAGCCAGCCAGATGGCTCTGCAAGTAGAAGTGATCCCTGCCAAACCCGATGACCTGAGTTCAGTCCTTGGGATCAACATAATGGAAGGAGGGGATTCCTACAGGCTGTCCTCTGACCTCCACACGTGAGCCACGACGGCGCATGCACATCCATACACACGCACGCAAAATAAAAGAATTTTAATGTAATAAAAAAAGAACTAACCCGGGCAGTGACGGCACACACCTTTAGTCCCAGTAACCCAGGAGGCAGAGGCAGGCGGATCTCTGAGTTTGAGGCCAGCCAGGTCTACAGAGCAAGTTCCAGGAAAACCAGGGCTACTCAGAAAAACCCTGTCTCAAAATAAATGAATAAATAAATAAATAAATATAACATAGGAGCTGATGAAAACTACACATGGCACACGATTCTAAGTCCCAGAACTCAGACTCAGAACGTGTAGGCAGGAGGATCAGAGTTCCAGGCCAACCTGAGCTACACTGTGAACTGAAGACCATCCTGAACTACACCAGTGAAGGCTGCGGGACCAGCTCAGTGGGAGAACACTAGCACATACACAGGATCCTAGCTAGGTTCAACCCCCAGTACTTCTGGGCCTCAGTTTCCCCATCTGTGAAAGCACCTTGCATTGAGAAAATGATACTGGAAACAAAATCACCCATCACCGCGAGCTCTCAGTAAGGACCAGCCATTTACCACATTGTCCCTGTATCCACAACAGGGTCGGGCTCTAGACCTTGCATGTGGTCAGCAGGCACAAGGCCGAGATCCATAGCCACAACCTTGTTGTGATTCCAGATCCTCTCTTCCCACAGCCTGTGCTGCCTCTGGTAAGACCTAGCTGCCACTCATGAATACCAGCTCCCTCCCAGGCACCGTCTTGTGGATAGCCACCTTATGAAGGCTAGTCCAATCCTTATGACTTTGAGAAGCAGCAGATTCTTTTTCCAGAGCAGATGAGTAGAGCTTGGAGAGCCAAGTGGTAAGTCCCCTAATGTTAACAACAAACCCACCACTGGGCTGGAGAGACAGCTCCGTGGTTAAGAGCGTTGGCTGCTCCTCCAAAGGACCTGGGTTCAAATCCCGGCACCCACATGGCAGTTCACAGCTGTCTAATTGCTGAGTATGATGGTTCACACCTTTAATCCCAGCACTCGGGAGGCAGAGGCAGGCGAATCTCTGTGAATTCAAGGCCAGTCTGGTCTACAGAGTGAGTCTAGGACAGTCAGGGATACACAGAAAAAACCCTGTCTCCAAAAACAAACAAACAACTACCACCACATCAAAAACAAAACCGCCTAGATTTGTTCCTTCCTAGTGTCCCTTGGGACTGGGAGCGGCCACTAGGAAGGGACAAATCTAGGCGGTTTTGTTTTTGATGTGGTGGTAGTTTGTTTGTTTTTGGAGACAGGGTTTTTTCTGTGTATCCCTGCTTTTTTTTTTTCCTGTGCGGACCAAACAGCAGATAGACTTCGCAGCATCAGCCTCAGTGTTTCTCTTTAACTCAGCCCTTTAAGGGGATTTCCATGGGGAAAAGTCCCCCGTTCGTTCACTGTTAGGTTGTAAAAGAGATCCTGCTTCTCTCTCCAGTCCCACTGCCCTGCAGGAGGGAGCTTGATGCCTTAGGATGGGTGCGTTTAGGGGGGCAGTTTTCCTAGCTCTAACACCCACACCTTCATGTCAGTGCCTCACACTCCCCTGGTTGCATCCTGGCCACAGACTGCCCCCCACAGGCCTCACCCACATATCCCTTCTAGTTAGGCCAGGCTTGATCTTGAGGCCCTAAAGTTGGAAAGTGACTCTGAGGCCCATTGCCAGCTGCTGGGGATTCCCATCGCCCCAGCACTCCAGCTGCCCCCCTTGGCCCCCACCTTGTCCCGGGCTAGAGACAAGAGAGGCCACGATAGGCTCTTTTCCCAAGAAATTCCTCGCAGCGCTGGAAGTATTTCTGCTGCCAGAAACCCACGATGGTCCCAGAGTCCTCCGGACGCCCCTCCTCATCTTGCCTGGGATAAGCAAGCCCTTCTCCGCCCTCTCATCCTGAGTACGGGAATAGAAGCATTGGGCTCCTACTCTTGGGACTGGGAGCGGCCACAGCCGCTGCTGCCACTCTGGATAGGGGAGGGGCTGCAAGGAGAGGAGGCCCTAGTGGGGGAGGGGATTCGAGTTGTTCCCCCCACTTCTTTTCTTCGTTTCTCCGCACGTTCTCAGGGCAATCCACGGAGTCCCGGCCTTGGGGCTCCAGGCACAAAAACTCAGTACGGGGGTCAGCAACCTAATTTCTGTCTCTTAGCTTGGCTCAGCTTTCTTTTCAACTGGGTATCTGCCCCATCCCACCCCTAACTCCATCTAAATAGAATGTCTCTACAGGATGACCCAACATTCCAACCTTACTGGGGTCAAAAGGGCTTCCGCCTGACTTGGGATTCCCCACCCCCACCCTTAGGTCCCAGGCCCGCTCCTCTGGGCCTCCCAGCTACTGACCCTTTGCAATTCTTTCTCCTGGCACCTCCCCCACCCCCGGCCAGATTTAGCTCCTTTAATCTTCCCCGAAATCCAATCTGGCTGTTTCCTGAGCACATGCTGCACTTCCCAAATGGCCTGTCCCTGGAGAGGATCCTGGCTAGGGAGGCCTTAGCTCTTAGCTAGACAGTAGCAGGAACCCCACATCCAATCCTGGGCCTCCAGTTGGACCCCTCTTCTTCCCACCCCAGGGGGGCCCTGGGAAACTCTACTGTGTAGGATTCTGCTAGCCATCACTGGCCTCTACAGAGCCAAGGGTTGCCTGTCTGAATGGCCCATCTCTCTGCCCGGGGTGCCTTTACTCAAAGAGATCTTTTCTACCACAGAACTCTCCTCTCTCCTTGCAAGGCTAGCTGCAGCCTGATCATCCAGTCTTCCCTTCTCAGACCCAGACTTGAATCAGTCCACCCCAAGGCACACTCACCTGAGCTCCTCCTACTGTGAGGCCTTGGTGTGTTGTCACCCTCTCTGGATCTCCAGTAGATAGGGAATCATAACATCATGACCCTTAGCTTAGAGGCTTAAAGAAGAGTAGCCATGAAGAGAAACTTCAAGCCATATGCTCGGGACAATTCTGAGTACATGACAAGAGCTTTTTAGGGACTAACTGAAGGGCTGGGGATATGACTCGGTGTGAGAGTTGCTGGACTAGCTAGCGCCCACAAGGCCTGGAACACCATCCCCACCACTACCAAACAGCAATGACAACAGCGACATGTTCATTATAGTCTGGACTTTTCTGAGCAATTTTTAAAGTGTCCGATGAAAACACCATTTCCTGCCTTGAGTCACAGAGACTTTCTTTCTTCTGTGTTAAGATACCATGGATTGCGAGACACTTCATTTATTTAATAACATTTCTGGAGGAAACAGCAACATTACAGTATGAAATGCACAAACTGTCAGCCATCCATCTTCAGATCTCCGAACTGTGAAATGTCTGTGTGGTACCCCTGCTTCTATCCAGAGAGCCACTGTCCCAGCTTTCTTGAATTTGTTTTTTTTATTCACTGTTGGTGCTTGAAGGCTGGGTTAAAATCCATTTTTCCAAATGTGTGTGTGTGGTTTTTTTTTTTAATTTTAGCTAAGTGGCCTTAGGTAAGAGCATTGATTTCCTTGCGCCTTGGTTTTTCCTTAAGCAATTCATAATTGTAGTAAATATTAAACAAAATGTATGTATATATTTATACAGCACTGAATAAGATATTAAACTCACGGGAACTATTACTATTGTAACGATTTTGAAACGTTGGTTGAATTGAATCAGTTTTCCAAAGATGTGGAGGTGGAGTTCTGGTATTCCATGGTCCAGATGCCCTCCGGTGGCCAGAATGGGGAACTGCAGGGCTCCTGTTGGCTTTGGGACGCCCTCCCTTCCTTAACTGGTCCACTAAACTAACCACACCCACACCAGGCTCATCCAATACTCCTGCAATTCTTCACATTACCCTTCCTTTTAAGGAGACCTTAGGAGTTCCTAAAACAGTACTTAATAATATCAGAGATTAGAAAGCAAGGTTTAGCAGTGGAAGGCTAGCCTAGATATATTGTTTGAGTCCAGAGTACTAATCCCAAAGATGGGAGGAGAAAGACCACTGACCCTAATCATCATGGCCAAATTAATTAAAACAGGGAATTAATTAAAGCAAACTTTTAAAAATTCCTGTACACAAGCTGCCTCCCCTAAAGTGGGGTTTGAGAGGTCAGCATTGGATGTGAAAAAGACAAGGTTTTTATAGCTCAAGATGGGGAATTTGGTGGGCAGAATAGGCCGGTTACAAGAGCAGAACATAATCATGACAAGTTAGTCATAATAACCTCCTGAAACAACAACATGATTGCAAGGTGGTCAGAAGAACAGGTAGTCATAACAACCCTTTTGAAACAAAGGTAGGGTTGCAAGACGTTTATTAACTTTTTGAAACAAAGACATAATTGCCATTCCTGGAGCAGGCAGGCACTACAGAACCATTTGTAGTCAAGGTTTAGGTGGGGCATAGCCCAAACAGAGGCATAACAGAAAAAGAGGTTAATCATGAACAGGAATGAACCTGGTTTGTCTTTATTACAAGATGGCTGTTAAGCCTAAGATGGAGGCAGGCTGGTTCATCAGTTGGTGAAATGCTATGAGCAGAGTACCATTCTCCTGCCACCCAGACACTGTGGGATCTGGCATGTGAAAAACTCCTCCTGCTGCCATCTCCAAAAATCTAGCCCAGGACAAGGTTAGCCTGCTTCAAGAACCTGCATCTGTGGCTTAACAGATCCATCCCCTGTCTGTCCGCCCAGGCACTAATTCCTTCCTTCCTTTATCCATTCATCAATATGTATTGAACACTGGATATGTACCGAGCCTCATGTTCTAAGTGCTGGGGGTTAAAAAGATCAATTTAACACAGATACAAACACAGTGACTAAGAGCTGGCCACAAATGTCCCAGACACCACATGGGGAGCTAATCCTTGTATTCAAGTGTTTACATCGTCTGTGTGTGGCTTGGGAGGCGATGGGAAGCAGTTCAGCGGCAGAAAAGCGAACATCATGTTGGATTCCAGCTGCCAGATTTCCTGGACAAAATCTGCCCTAGTCTAGTTAGGGTAGAGCCTGGTTTCCTCCTCCATGGTCACCCTATTCTCAGGTGATCCCTCCCTCACCTCAAACAGACTCCCATTTTTAAAGGTGCCAGAATCTGTGCTCTCTCCTTTTCTGCCATGTCTCTTACCCAGGCCCAGAGCTTAGAGTCAAGTAGAAGCAAGGTTTTGGTTTTTTTTTTTTTGGGGGGGGGGTTCTTTTGTTTTCAGATTTTTGTTTGTTTTGTTTTGGTCTGGTTTGGGGTTTTTGTTGTTTTTTAGGGGGTGGGTTGTTTTTCGAGACAAGGTTTCTCTAGCCCTGGCTGTCCTGGAACTCACTTTGTAGACCAGGCTGGCCTTGACCTCACAGAGATCTGCCTGCCTCTGCCTCCCAAGTGCTGGGATTAAAGGTGTGCACCACCACTGCCTGGCTCGAAGCAAGGTTTTTTGTTCATTTACTTTTTTTTTTTTTTTTTTTGAGACAGGGTTTCTCTGTGTAGCCCTGGCTGTCCTGGACTCACTCTGTAGACCAGGCTGGCCTTGAACTCGCAGAGGTCCGCCTGCCTCAGCCTCCGTTCATTTACTTTTTAAAGAAAGATCTTGTGTAACTCAAACTGGCCTCAGGGACTCCTGCTTCACCTTTCCTAGGACTGCAGGTGTGAACTGTCATGCGCAGCTCGGAGCGTCACCCTTTTAAAAGCTGTGCTTGCCACGGATGGCCTGGCTAGGGACTTCACTCACCAGTACTTAGCACCCAAACACAACTTTCCATTTCTGGCCAGATCACCATCTGGGATCACAAGATGAGGGGTTTCAGAGTCTGCCCTTCTTCAAGATGGCTGGAGGAAGATGGAGCTGCCGAATGTGCCACTGGGGTACACAGCCTCCTGAAATTGCCCTCCTTCCTCAAATGGCCTCCCTACCCCTTTTGCAGGCTCCTAACCAGCTGGCCCATTTCCTCACAACCCTTAGCAGATTTGATAGTGTAGATCGAGGTTCCCCTCCAGGTCCTCTCAGCTGCCAGACTGGTGCTGTCCAATAGAGACATGATAGGAGCCACACAGATAGCTTTAAGTGTCCTGGAAGGTACGTTTTAAAGAAAAGAAACACAAGGAACAGATGGAATTAATTTAATAACTGAATATATTTAATCTGTCCAAAATATGACTTTGCCATGTGATCAACATTTCCAATGAAGCTGTTGCCTACATTGTGTTTACAAGCTGTACATTGTTTTCTACTGCAGCGCCTCCCAGCATGCAACGTGCTTGTGTGCATAGCACCCTTTCAAGAAAGAGCTCAGTACACACATGTGGCTGTTGCGTTGGGCATCCATCGAGGTGCTACAACCTCCCTCGGCCACTTGGCATGCACATTTTTGACTCAGGTGGTTCATCACCTTATCTCCAGGTATCTTGTCTCCTTAGGGAGATTATAAGCCGCCTTGGGACACAGTCCTATTTTATTCATCCGTTTATCTCCCACGACACCTTAAAATTGGGCTCCACACTCAGAAGGCGCCCCAAGCATGTTTGTTAATGGGAGTGAACGTTGGGGATTGATTTTTGTGGTTTGGTTATGGCTGTAAATGGTGTTTTATAGATTGCTTCTCTGGAAGCTCCCTGCTACAATCTTAGCAGAAACAAGCAGCCGTGGTTGTCAGGAGAGGCAGAGAAGCCCTGGGGCAGATGGGGCTCCCTGAATCAGGAGTGGGAAATCCTGCTAGACAAGACACCATTTCTCTAACTTAAGAACCTGTCATTGCTGCAGCTTGCTCCTCCATGCAGCCCCGCTTCCATCAGACCTCAGATCTAAGCCTTGTCAGGGTGCATTACGCAAAGGATGCGTCTCCGGTTTCCCACCACCGACCTCGTAGCTGCTCAGGGTTGAAACGGAGTGATTCAGGCTGACAAGAGCCTGGCCCGCAGCAGATGCTAGGAGCACGCTGTAGGATTAGTAAATGAATGGGTTGTGGGTGGCAGGGAAGCCTTTCATTCAAGTATTCATGTGCCAGCAATTGCTCTGGGTCCCCCAGGGAACAAGGCAGGGGTGTCCTTGAGGAGCCTGCCTTCTGGTGGGAGAAATAGACCACAGGCGTGCCAATGCATGCAGGTAGAATGATAAGTACACTGGTCGATGGAAGGAACCAGGAATTCTTCAAGGACACAAAGAACACAGAATTTCCTGCCCTAGGTCAGGCGCATAACTGTTTAAACATGGACTCCTACAAGCTAGCCTGGGACTCTTTTAAATACCTGTTCCAAATTGCATTCATGATGCCATAGCAGGCCAAGGCAATGCAGTGAGCATCCTTCAGACTGTGCCAGATGAGTGCCTGTGTCTATTCTGCTTTGGAAAATCTGAACCGCAGCCTCAGCAGGAGTGGCCAGGTCACTACATGTGTTCTCAACATCTGGCTTCGCTGCTACCACACAGTAACCAGGCCTGTCTCTCCTATGTTCAGTGAGAGTATCCTGGTCCATGCAGTCAAGGCCACTTCTCCCCAATGACAACTTTTGTTGGAGTACACTGTCTTAGGAATTCGGGGGGGATACATGGTCTCTGCCCTCAGTCTGCCAACAGATGAGACCTGGAGCGAGTGGTTCAGCAAAGTTGCTCCCCATCACCCTGCCTTACTCCAGCTGCAATGCAATCATTCCCAGAAAACAAGTTTGTCCCTAGCTCACCATGAGGTCCAGCTACATAGCAATGAGCTGGAACACAGCTCATTGGCACAGGGTTTTTTGCGATTCTAGACCACTATTTCTCAGAGTGGCCCAAAAAATAGCAAAATCACTGGCTGTTCCTGATAAAAAATGCAAATCCTCAGGCCACTGGCCAGATCTTCCAAACCAGAATTTTCAGGAGTGGGGCTCATAAACGTGTGTTTTAAAAAGCACTCCTGAGAATATAGGCCCTTTGACCTGCCCTAAGGTTTAAAGAGTCTCCCTGTCTCCTGGGCTTGCTGAGCAGGGTGGGAGTCAGTTTCTCTTTTTGGGTGAGTGTTGCCTTTGATGTTTTTATTACTGATGAAAAGCCATGATTGATGGGCTGTTGGTGACTCCTTGCCAGCCTGGAAGGAGTCAGAGGCCACTCAGAACAGAATCTCCTATCTGTTCGATCTGTCTATAAAATGCCTACCTGAGCAGACACTGTTTAAAGGCCGTTAAAATACCAGGCACAGAATAACCCGGTTCCTGGAACTTTATAGACATATTTACTCAAACCCAAGTGCTTACAAAGAGTAAATAAAAGGGAAGCAAAATGAGTAAGCTCCCCCAGAACTAAGAACCAAAAGTAAACAATCCTGTTCACTAAAATAAACATGACAAATCCATGAATTTGTCACCAGGATTAAGTGACCTCTAGTCAGACAGGCTAGGAGCCAAAAATGCCCCATATCAGCTCCCTGAGGAGGGAGATTCTATGGGGGGTTCTGTTCGCTCTACCTGGAGGGAGGAGTCTGGAAGCATCCAGCCTTGGAGGTGAGGACCAGGGGAAGGCAGTAGCCTTGTGTCTGGGGAGAGTGTCCCGGAACTCCATGAGAGAGGGCTCCAGGGCCTGAAAATCCCCAGGATTAAAGATTAAGTGTGTCTCTATAAGCCTAAGGCCACATGAGAGTTTTCTGGAGGCATATGACACCAAGTTATTAATAGTTGCCATTTACTCAGCAATTCCACAAGTATTTATTTAACATCAAATATATAAATCAGATTCTGTGTCAGTTATTAAAGATGCCAGGATGAGTGAGACACACATAAAGACCAAGATATAACTTCACCCTCAAGTTTCTCAAAGTTTAAAAATGAGACAGTATAGTAGGAGAGGTTACACAAACTATCACTTACTGTTCACCGACAAATTTAGGCACAGGCACATAGGTAGCTGTGTTATCTCATTGCACTTTGAGATAATTGCTCTTATCTCCCCGACCTCTCATTTTTCTTTTTTTCAGATGAGCAAACTGAGGCTCAAAGGCTCAAAAAATTAATCAGTGCTAACTTATGACATCTGCCAATCTGGGTGGTGTGCTCCCAGCCTGTTTTAGCCACTGAATGGAGAGCAATAATGAAAGTGTCAGCTGGCTCCAGCATCCCAGGGCAAACAGTCAATAGATGGAAGAACCGGGGGATTTGGTGAGCCAAGCGCCCGCTCATAACCGCCGTGTTATGCAGCCAATAACTGCATGGCACTGTTGACATGCAACAGTGATTCTGGCCTGGGCCCTTTGTGAGGTGTCACTTTTACAGTGTTCCATAAACCCACCAGGCTGGTAACCAGAGCCTTCCTCTCTGAATGGCCCAGCAGAAGTGGTTGATATTCTTTGCAAGGGCATTCAAAAACAAAAACAAAACCTTTTCATTTAAAATAATTTTATACTCGCAGGGCATTGCAAAGGAAATACAGAGAGGTCTGTGTTTCTTTCCTTCAGTTTCCTCCCAGTGAAGGGGGGACAATGACAGAGCACATAAGTACAGTCAGAAAATTGGCATTGTGAATGTGGGCATGTACTAGGCCATTTCCCCACCCCCACATACACACCTACAATTGCCACACTTAGTAAATTAAAATACAGGACACTGTCTTAGTGATCTTTAATTGTCAACGTGACACAGCCTAGAGTCATCTGAGAGAAAATGATGAGTGAGGAATTGCCCACCTCAGCCTGGCCTATAGGCATGCCTATGAGGGGTTGTCTTGATTATCAAGCGATGCAGAAGGGCCCAGCCCACTGTGGGCAGCACCATCCCTAGGCAGCTGGTCTTGGGCTATGTAAGAAAGCTAGCAGAGCATGAATCTGCAAGCGAGCCAGCAAGCAGTGTTCCTCCATGGTTCCCACCTTCAAGTTTCTGCCCTTACTTGCCTCAGTGATGGACTGTGAACGGGATGTGTGACCAAATAAGTGTTTCTCTTCCCTAAGCTTCTTTCGGTCATAGTGTTTTTACCACAGCAACAGAAGGGAACTGTGACACAGATTCCTTCTGCCCCTTGTGCTGGGGACTAAGTCCAGGACCCTGTGCCTGCTACATACAAGCTATACCACTGAGTTGTACACCTAATCCCTGGAAACCCCTATTTTACTATGTGCAGACTCATAACCACCACTATCATTAAATACTTATTCATCATGTACATGTTCCAGATGTTCCAGATGTGGCACTGCATGTCTGTAACTGCATGTGGGAGGCTGAGGCAGGAGCCCTGCCTGGAATTCAAGGGCTACAAAATGAGTAGCAGGCGGGCTACAAGATCCTAGTTCAGAAAAACAGACATCAACATAAAAAGTTTGCTTATGCTATCCTTTTCGAGTCATGGCTGCCTTCCTCGGTCCTCCCTGTGTTTGGCAGCCACTTATGTATCTTTCCTCCCTTTTATGCGTTTGTTTTTTATTTCATCTTGATGTCCATGAGATCCATTCAAGTTGCTGAACTTAGCATGATTCTTTGCTTTTAGCTACACAGAACTATTCCATGAAGGTGCTGTATTCCAAAGAACTCTTAGTTTTGAGACAAGATCCTACTCTGTAGGTTTTGTACACCACGTGGGTACTAGGTGCCTGGAAGTTAGGAAGAGGGTGTCAGATCCCTGGATCTGAACTTACCGATGACTCTGAGCTACCACATAGACACTGGGAACTAAGCCTGATCCTCTGCAAGAACAGTAATTTCCCTTAAGCACTCACGCTCCTCTCTAATACTGTTGATCTCCATGTTCCAGTAGCTGAGAATTGCACTAGCAAAGGGAGACTTATTACCTGCCCCTGGCCTGCTGCAGGTTATTCTCAGTTGACAGATACTGAGACTTCTTCTACAGGTAAACCCTAAGGCAAGACATGACACTGGTACTGGGAGGAGAGGACAGGGTTCCAGCTTGCTGCCCTGGGGAGACATTATGGAAGGCAGAGACAGCAGGGTGTGCAGACGGTTTGGACATGTGAGAAAGAAAGGTGCCGAGGATGAAGGCGTGAGGTGTCAGCCCAGAATCACACTTTCACTGAGTGTTGTGTGGTTTTCCTAGGGAGACTTGGTGTACTCACCCTAGCCAGAGAAGGAGCCAACAGATCAAAGAAAGATTCTGGAGTCCATGTTGGCAAAGTAATGAATGCATTGGGGTTCTGGTCAGGAGCTTGGGGTGACCCAGAGCTGCACCACAGGAAAGTCCCATCCCCAGCCAGTTTTCCTTTTTTTTTTTTTTTTTTAGAGTAAGGTCTCAGGTAGCCCAGATTGGCCTTTGTAGCCAACAATGACCTTGAAACTTCTATTTTCTTGCGCCCTCCTCACAAGTGCTAGGATCACAGCCACATGCCACCATGACAAGCTTTGCAGGGTTTTTTTTTTTTTCATTTTTGAAGATTTACTTAGTTTTATGTGCATGAGTGTTTTGCCTGCATAAGTGTATGCACCACATGCAAGGTTGGTGCCTTCAGAGGTCAAAGGGCACTGGATCCCATGGAACTGGAATTATGGATGGTTGTGAGGCAGCACTAACTGCTGGGAACTGGACCTGGGTCATTTGCCACCACACCTGGCAATTACAGACAGCTGTGAATTATCGTGTGGGTGCTGGAATTTGAACCCAGGGCAGGTCCTTTGGAAGAGCACCCAGTGCTCTTAACTGCTGAGCCATTTCTCTAGCCCAACCTGGGTCATTTGCAAGAGCAACAAAGTGCTCTTAACCACTGAGCCATCCCCCCATCTCCCATTAGTATATCTAAGGTTAACTGTACCTAGAGTCAGAGGGAATGGTAGTTGGAATCTCAAGGGAGAATTTTTCGAAGATCTTGTGACTCTCTTCCTCCCTCTAGGTGAGAATGATTAGCAACATTACCATAGACTTAGCTATCTGCTGTGTAGTTCTGTTTGGGCCGTCACCATGACAGCAGGCCTAGGTCTCCTTGTGCTGGGCAGTTTGGTGTCAACTGGACACAAGCTAGAGTCATTAGAGAGAACAGAGCCTTGGTGGAGGAAATAACTCCACGAGATGCAGCTGTAGGGCATTTTCTCAATTACTGATTAATGTGGAAGGATCCAGCCCATGGTGGGTGGTGTCATCTCTGGGCTGGTTGTCCTGGGTTCTGTAGAAAAGCAGTCTGAGCACACCTTGTGAAACAAGCCAGTAAGCAGTGTTAGGTTCAAGAAACAGATTCACCAGGAACTCAAGAACGTTGCAAAATGCAAGAGAATTTTATTGGCCAGCATGCTGGGGTCAACCTTATAGGCTCTTCATGTAAGGAGTGGGAGGATACCCCAAACAGAATTTCAGTTCAGGTTAAATACATTTCATCAAGGCAGAATCAAGCATCATCAAGCACCAGTACTTTGACTGGCTAGCATAGGTGACCTAGGAAACAAGGTGAGGATTTCCAAACTCATGGCCATTGGCAACCTGTGGTTTCTGTTGTTCTCCCTGTTGCTCTGGGAACTGGCCATATCCAAGCAGGAACTTGGCCTCCTGGTAACCGTTAGAGCTTCCAAGCCCTGGGGGTAATACGTGACAATTCCTGGGGCAAGTTGACCTGGAGTTTTTGGGCCTGTTCAAGTTCCCAGGCTTTTGAAGCCTGACTAAAGTTTGGTCAAGTGAATTTTGGTCCTAACAGCAGCACCCTCCATGCCTCTGCCTTCAGGACCCTGCCCTGTTTGAGTTCCTGTCCTGACTTCCTTCAGTGATGAACAGCAACATAGAAGCTTAAGCCAAATAAACTCTTTCCTCCCCAACTTGCTTTTTGGTCATGGTGTTTCATCTCAGCAAGAAAAACCCTAACTAAAATACTCTTGTAGGTTGCCATGGTGTTCTGTCCCAGGGTTGATCCAGGCCAGAAGAAATAGCCATGCTACAGTGAAAGAAAGAACCGATGAAGCCATTTTAGGGGAACTCAAAATTTGGATCTGGACCTGTGAGACTGAGGGTTCCCAGTATTTGTTTGTGGAGATTTTGAATAAATAGGCGAAAGTTTTGGGATGCAGTGAAACATCTGGGGTAAATTAGGTAAGTTTTTGACTCCTCAAGATGTAGACACTAATTAAAGACATGAGATTGGAACAGATCTGGCAAGGGGCAAGAGTAGATGGGTTCTAACTCAGCCTAAAAATTTGTCTTAGATGCTGTTCTATCGCTGTGAAGAGACACCATGATCAAGGCAATCCTAACAAAAGAAAACATTTAATTGATTGCTTACAGCTTCAGAGCGTTAGTCCATCACCATCATGACAAGGAGTGTGGCAGCAGGCAGGCAGGCAGGCAGGCAGGCATGGTGTTGGAGAAGTAGCTGAGAGGTTTACATCCTGATCCATAGGCATCATGCAGAGACACCCAGGTCTGGCCCCGGCTTTTGAAACTTCAAAGCCCACATCTAGTGACACGCCTCCTCCAATAAGGCCATGCCTCCTAATCCTTTCCAAACACTTCATCAACTGGGGACTAAGCATACAAATCCGAGTCCACAAGGGCCATGCTCATTCAAACCACCACAGGCTTCCATTTGAAGTTGAGAAGACTGGAAAGAGCTGGGAAAGAGGGTAAAGGAATGGTCAGCCAGAAGAGTAAGTAACCTGCCTGGAAGCCAAGTGCTGAGAGTTTCCAGGAGGGATGGAAACTGACAGATGTGGCCAATGGGTCAAGTCTGATGAGTGGTCAACTGAAAATTGACCACTGGACTCTGAGTTGTGGTGGTTGTTTTTTTTTTTTAACCTTGACAAGAGAAGTATTGATGGAATGATTTAAGTGCAAATGTCGTGAGGGGTATTTGAGACAGGAATCTGTTAACTATTTTCAAAAAAGATTGACCCAAAAGGAAACAGAAAAGTAAGACTGTTGTTGGAGGAAAACTAGAAGTGCATGTTGAGAGAATTATTAAAAAGATTTATTTTATTTTATACGTATGGATGTTTGGCCTGTGAATATGTCTATGTACCATATGCATTCAGTACCCAAGGAGGCTAAAAGAGGGCAGCAGGTCCTCTGGAACTGGAGTTACGAGATGGCTGTGAGCCACCATGTGGATTCTGTGAACTGAACTGGGGTCCTCCACAAGAGCAATCAGTGCTCTCAACCACTGAGCCATCTGTCCAGTACTATTTTTATTTTTTACTTTTAATCCTTTTTACATTTATTTACTCATTGTATTTGTGTATATGTGTGTAAGTATGCTCGTTGCCGTAACACTAGTGTGGAGGTCAGAGAACAACTTGCAGGAATTTCTTCTTCCCTTCTACCATGAGTCCCAGAGACAGAACTCAGGTCGATGTTTGGCAGCAAGTGTGTTTACCCACTGAACCATCTCTCTAGCCCTTATTTTATTTATTTGTGGTGCAGGGAGTACTAAACAAGCATTCTACCACTGAGCTATGTTCCCCACTGCCATTTTACCCAGTTACTTACTTATTTTGAGACAAGGTCACAGTAAATTGCCCAGGTTGGCATTCAACTTATGATCCCCTTGCTCCAGACTCCTGAATAGCTGGGGTTACAGGTGTGTGTCATCTGGAACAATTAGTTTTGTTTCTAATTTTTATAAAATTTATTTACTTATTGTATACCTGCTCATTAATATGCAAAGGTCAGAGAACAACATTTGTGTGTGTTTTTTTGTTGTTTGTTAATATTTGTTTATTTTTTAAAGACACGGTCTCAGTATGTAGTCCTGGCTGTCCTGGAACTCACTATGTAGACCAGAAAGACTTTGATCTCACAGAGATCCACCTGCCTTTGCCTCCTGAGTGCTGGGATTGACTGTGTGTACCATCATACCCAGCTGTGAGGACAACTTTGTGAGTACTCTCTTCAACCATGTGAGCTCCAGATTGAACACAGGTCACCAAGCTTGGTGGAAAGTGCTGAACTATCTTGCTGTCCAGATTTTGTTTAGTTGGTGTCTTAGAGTTTCTATTGCTGTGAAGAGACACCATGCATGGCAATTCTTATAAAGGAAAACATTTAATTGGGGCCATCTTACAGTTTCAGTGGCTTAGTCCTTTATTGTCATGATGGGAAACACAGAGATGTGCAGGTGGTCACGGTGCTGCAGAAGGAGCTGAGAGTTCTGCATCTGCATCAGCAGGCAGCAGGAAGTGACTGGCTTGAGCTTCTGAGACCTCAAAGCCCCTCCCTAATGACACAACTCTTCCAACAAAGCCACACCTCCTCATAGTGCTACTCCCTATGGCCAAGCATTCAAACACATGAGTCTATGAGAGACATTCCTATTCAAACCACCAAATTCCACTCCCTGGCCCCCATAGGCTTTTATAGCCTTAACACAATGCAGAAATGCATTCAGTACAACTTCAAAAGTCCCCATAGTCTGTAATAGTCTCAATCCTGTTTTTAAAAGTCTGAAGTTCAAAGACTCTCCTGAGACTCATGCAATCTCTTAACTATAATCCCCTGTAAAACAAAATGAAAAAGCACATTATATACTTCCAACATACAATGGCTGTTGCGGGATATTTGATCGCACTGTGAACCCCAAGATTGTGTTATTAACTGGAAAAACATGTTTTTAGTTGTAGTGTGGCTCAGCCATACCACACATTTTTATTCTAAGAGCTTTCTGCTTGAATATTATAAACAAGATTAAATAAAGTCAACCATAAGTCAAGAGGCAGAGCAAGCAACCAGTTGACAGGAAGTAAACATAGGATTATTAAGAAAAAGACATAGAGAGTAAGAGAAAGTCAGGAGGATGGATAGAGAGCTGCACAGGAAGTAGAAGGGAGGGACAGTCAGTTTGAGGGTGTGGGAGAAGGAGGCATACCTTCTGGAGTGTTGGCTGAGGAGGAAGGTCAGCTGGGTGGTTTTCTCAGTTCTCTGAGCCAGCAGGCTTTCACTCCAGCATCTGGCTCCCGAGTCTTCATTGGTAAAATCGAACAATTGAGATTTTGTTAAAAACAACAAATGGCACAGGATATATATTACCATTCCAAAAGGGAGCACAGTGAGGAAATACTGGACCAAAGAAAGATCGAAAACCAGCAGGACAAACTCCAAACTCTGCATCTCTATGTCTGATGTCAGAACGCTCTTCAGATCTCCAACTCCTTTGAGCTTTGTTGACTCCAACACACTTCTTTCTCTTGGGCTGGTTCCACTCCCTGATAGTAGCTCTCCTCAACAGGTATCCCACAGCTCTGGCATCTCCAACATCTCGCAGTCTCCAAGAAAGTCTAGGTTTCACCTTCACAACTTTACACAATGGCTTCTCTAAGTCTCTGTGCAGGGATACCACTGACATCCCTGACGTGCCTGGCCTCAGTGGCTTTCCTTAGTTACAGAGGGAGATTCCACAACCCCTTTCTTCTATCCTTGACTCTAAAGCCAGAAGCATGTAGCAGAAGCTACCAAGTTCTGCTGCTTGATGGGGCTGGAATGTGGCCCCCTTGTTCAATTACATTTTCACCAGTTTTGGTTTTGATGGTTACCTTCACTGCCTAAACTTGGCTGTTCTGGAACTTGCTATGTAGACTAGGTTGGTCTCAAACTTAGAGATCCACTTTCTTCTTTCTCTGGAATGCTTGGATTAAAGGCGTGTGCCACCATACCCAGACCTAAGCTGTTCTTTAATTCCTTTTCACAAGTTGGAATTAGCTGGTAGGGATCTTGCCCTGAGGTCACCACTCCCTTTATTCTCTTTAATATCAAGCTTTTCTTTAATCTGTTGATCTCCTTGAACACAGAACTTAGCTCCATTCCACTTCCTGGTGCCTCGTTTCACCTCAAATTGTACATTTTATATTTTTCCTTGTTCAACTTAATCCTTTTCATTATAAATCTTCATAAAAGTAAACACTAAGCCAGGCAGTGGTAGTGCACACATCTTTAATCCCAGCACTCAGGAGGCAGAGGCAGGTGGATCCCTCCTAGAACATAATAAATACAAAAATTATCATCCCTGAGTTAGTTACTTTCCTCAGGGTATATGGGGATCTGTAGTATTCAATTAATTGAGTCCCGAATGGGAGATGAGGCTTGAACAGAAGTCCTATGTTTGAAACTAAAGTGTTTCCCACCCTGTAACCCTGTAAGAAGACAATTTGTACCTGGCTATGCAAGTTCCTATCATATTATCCTGAAGCAAATAATTTCTTCATTGGAACAATGTGTTTGCCACTTGTGAGATCCAGTGAGATATTGTGGAGCCTAACTGACTCCATCTTGAAAAAAAAGATTCCATTTTGTATTAGGATTGACTCAGAGATGACCTCCAGTTCCATAAAAATGTAACAAAATGTACCCGACCTTGCATTCTAGGGGTGTTCCCTAGTTATCAACATATAGCTCACTCTGAGAAAGGACCCAAAAATTCTAAGATGACCAATAATGGCATGACAACAACAATGAACCAATTAGGGATAGACAGGTTTGTCTGTCCAAACATCATCAATCCTATGCTAGAAATCCATGTCTTTGTCTAAGTCTCTATAGAAACCCTGTGCTTCCTGGGCTCAGGACTCTCAACTCAAACCGCTGCATGGGTGAGCCTTGAGAGTCCAAGCTCAGAGCTTGAATAAACAACCCTCATGCATTTACATTGGAGTTGGCTCCTGAGTGGTCTTTGGGGTCTCGAGAACAGGGGAGAACAATATCCCTGTGTTGGCCGGCATCAATGAGTCAAACAATCTCATTCAGCCCCTCATCATACCCATTTTAGCAGATAGGACAGGATTCATTGACACACAGACACACACACACACTGTCTTCCTTATAGTATTGCTTGTTCTCCCAAGTCCCAAATCACCCTTAGCAATCATTGGACATATTACCACTCAGGCAGACTCTCTAATAAGTTGATAAAATAGGAAAGATTTGCATATTGTATCAATGAGCTGCACAACTGATTGCTGTGCCAGCTCATAGGTATTTACATTTTAATATTTGTTAAATGAAATGGTGAGTGAAAAAAAATGGTGATGTTATAAACACCAGCTAGTGCTGGTGAGGAGAATTTGCTTAGAAGTTTGAGGGCAGAAATGACTTTTTGGGCAGGTGTGGTGGTGCACGTCTTTAATCCCAGCACTTGGGAGGCAGAGGCAGAATTCACTCTCTGAGTTCTAGGCTAGCCTGGTCAACAAAGTGAGTGCCAGGACAGCCAGGGCTATTACACAGAGAAACTCTGTCTTAAAAAAACAAAAACAGGGCTGGAGAGATGGCTCAGTGGTTAAGAGCACTGCCTGCTGTTCCAGAGGACCTGAGTTCAATTCCCAGCAACCACATGGTGGCTCACAACCATCTGTAATGTGATCTGATACCCTCTCTGACTGCAGGTGCACATGCAGATATAATACTCATATACATTAAAAATAAATAAATAAATCTTAAAAAAAAAACAAGAACAACAAAAAAAGAAAGAAATCTTTTGGTCTTGCAATTCTGACTTGTCCATCCCAACCTCACACTCATCCTATAATCCCTTATCTATAGAGGACTGCTCTCCTTCCAAACCTGTTTGTGTGTGCAGACACATTTTTTTCTAGGAATTGAGTTCATTATGTATTTTACCTAAATGTGTTTATCTACCTAGTAAACAATTTATAAATGGGTTTTTTTAATTCAGCAATATAATTTGAAACCATTTTTTTAAAAAGTGATAGTACATAAAGATTGACCGAAGGTGGTATTTTGGTGTGGTTTCTGCAGCACAGAACTCTGAAATTCTCCGTCTTAAATGTTCATGTTCATTCAGATCTTCTAAGCTCATCATGGTGGTGCACACCCACAATCCCACTACCAGAGAACATGAGACAGAAGAAATGAGAGCTCAAATCCAGCCTGCTCTACACAGTGGCTACCAGGATAGCCTGAGACACATAGTAAAACACTCAACAGCAGAAAAATCAGGCTGGAAGTGAGGCTCAGGTAGAGCGCTCATGTAGTATTCACAACAACCCGGGGTTAGTCCTTGGCTCTGAAAAAAAAAAATCTAGCAATGTCTTGGGTCTCATGGAAAACCCTGATTTTCTTCATTTCTGGGAACTTCCCATGTACTAATTAACATGGTATCAGATGGTAGGAGAAACAGTAGAAATAAGACCAAACCCTATAATCCCATGATTGGGGAAGCTGAGGCAGAAGGATCACTGTGAGTTGAAGGGTAGCATGGTTTACATATAAGTCCAAGAGCAGACTGGGCTACTTGGTGACACCCTGTTTCAAAAATACATAAATACATACATACATACATACATACATACATACATACATGGAGAAGAGGAAGAAACTGGGGGACAGAAGGATACTAAGTCATGTATTACAGACAAGACAGGGAAGCAAGGCATCTTTATTATAACTTCAGGCTGAGCTAGCCAACTTCAGTGTGAGCCAAAAGGGCATGCCGAGTAGTGATTGACAGGGGGATCAGGCTGCTGTTGGCTGAACAGAAGCAAGCAGCAAACTTTCATTGATTTTTTTCTGGAATGGATTAAGGCTTAGTAATTGCCCATTGGTCATGGGAACGATTTCAAAAGATCTTTTCTTTCTTGTGCACAAACATTCTGGTCTTGTGGCTCGCAGGATAATGTGTAGTGACTTAACCCGGGAACCACTGAGTTACTCATTGTCACATAAGTGTCCTGGCCCCATGATTTGGTTTGAACCTTCTGATAAGGCTGAGGAAGTGCAGTGCCCAAGCTGTGCAGAGGACAAGGTCAGGGTATAAGAAACTCCAA
>CAJQZJ010030162.1:217596-242439 GCA_907164525.1 Lophiomys imhausi | reverse complement strand
GTGCCCAAGCTGTGCAGAGGACAAGGTCAGGGTATAAGAAACTCCAAGCGGGTGTAATGGCAACAGGCTGAGTTAATTTGTTACTGTAGTCTTAGATAATTCAAAAGCTTTTCTTGTGTGTGTGTGCGTGCGCATGCATATGATGGGTGTGTGTGTGTGTGTGTGTGTGTGTGTGTGTGTGTGTGTGTGCGCATGCATATGATGGGTTTGTGTGTGTGTGTGTGTGTGTGTGTGTGGACTTGCTCATGCTGTGGCAAAAACAAGGCCGGATGACAATTTTCAGGAGTCAGTTCTCTCCTTCCACCTTATAGGCTACAGGATGGAATTCGGGTCACTGTTCCAGCCCTATGGAGCATTTTAAAGCGATCCATACATCTGTAAGCTGGATGGAACCAGACCTAAGGGTTCAAACGCAAAAGGGACAGATACAATATGAAAGACATGCCAAGACTTTTGTCCCACTTAAGTAATGCATCAGAGATCTGAAGCTCAAGTGAAGGGTCCATGTTTTCAGCAAAAGCAGCTTCAAGTTTCTGCAAAGAAGACTATGCAACTATTGTACAACCCTAATGCCAGAGGTCTCATAGCCAAGCTGGAGGCAAGTCAGTATATAGCTCAGCTGTATGGGCTCCTACATTAGGAAGTTTTAGGTTAATCTAGAGCAAGGGAAACTAGAAGATTCCAGGGTTTTGTTTTGTAACATTAAGAGGGATTTACTAGGTGAGTGCCATGCTCTTGCTGACAGCAAGGTAGACTCTAGAGATTTACTGAGAGCATTCCACGGGACAAGGTTTTTCCTTGGTAACGATTCCCTCTTGTCTTTTTTCATTATTGGTGTGAGCATCTCTAAAACCCCTGTAATTTTAACTTGGTCTGACCATAAGGAGCTCCTAGTCCATAAACATCCTGACCTTGTGGCCCAATCTGGTGACTTATGGCAGCACTTTTCAGAGCAAAGATAGTGAGTGTGGGTGGAATACTGAGCTGGACCAGTTCATGAGAATTGACTGTCAGATTCCTCAGGGGTGATCCTGTTGTTAAATGCCACAATCATCAAGACATTAAAACGTTACAGTATATAAATGTACAATTAAACAAATTATATTGCAGAGATAATAAAATTTTAAAACCACCAGTTTTTTAACTATTTTATTGAATTTTTAATTTTCTGCTATAGAGGTTATTTATGTACAATGCATCTGTCTTGCAGAAACACACACAGCGGCTTGCTTCTGCACACCTCTTCCCAAACTCTGTGTTTAGTGACATCATGTTCACAGTGTGAAAGCAGCCATATGGAATATTTACATTGCAGAACATTGAATATAAAGACAAGTATTACCCCAAGCCTTTTCCAATGCCTGACATTGCCAACCATTTCCATTTTTGTTTGTCTCATCAATTAAAAATGGCACATCATTTTAAACTTGCATTTCCTTGGTTGACACAGATAGAGTCTTTCATATGTTCATGGCTATTAGTTTAATAGTATCTATTGCTCCCATAAATCGTATTTAAAAATGTGCTTGCTACAGCTCTGTTATATTCTGTTACAGTTTATAGTTTCTACTTGCTTAACATACAAGACTCACCCCAAATGCTTAGTTGGATTCAAGGATGCAGAACCCACTCAGACACAAAGCTGACTATACCGTTTTAGATCTCAGCAGCTTAGAACACAGCCCCATCCCAAGAAACCAGACTTCTAAGAGGACAGGTGAGAGTGTCTTTCTCTTGTTTCACTCAGCACTGAGCTTCATACATAGTGCTACTTTTATAATTGCTAACAAGTATTAATTGTACAAATCAGTAGTCTGTGGCTCACTGAACGTATCTTGAAACTGCGCTGTTTGAGGTGAGGGTGGCTGGTCTTTTACAGTATCTCTGCCCACCCCGATCTTCCCCATCACAAGTAATAAAAGTGGCAGATTCCTCCAGAGATCTGTGATCCCCGGGAAGATTATTACACCCTTAGTAGTTGGGCTCTGTTTTGAACCTCAGAGTCACAAGAGTCCTGATCCATTGCTGTACAGATAGATGAGTTTTAACTCAACACCCTTGACATGGAAATAAAACATTCAAGTTGCCTCCAGAATATGTGAGTCTGGTTTTTTCTCCTCCTGATGTTTTAAGTAGAAAGACCAGTAGTGGTGGCTCATGCCTACAACCCCAATAGTTGGGAGGTTGGTGCAAGTTTGCCATGGATTTGAGGCCTGCTTGGGGTACATAGTGAGTTCCTGAAGAGCCTAGGCTAGAGTGAGATTCTATATTAAAGAAAGAAAAGCAAAAAACAAAACTTAAGATATCAGAACCAAATCCCAGGGCCACCCAAACAGCTGTGTGATCCTGAATAGGTCACTGACTTCTGTGTTCCTCAGGGACCTCCTGAATAGCATAACATTTAGCCAAGGACTATAGAAAAAAACAGACGAACCTGTAGCAGTTGTTCCAGGCTCTGCCAACAAATTCATGGAGCCTAAAGCCCAGCTGTGCCATTTGGAACTAGGGACAGGATATTAATTTCCTCATCCCGTTAACCTGTCTATAAAATGCTGACAATAAAATTACACGGATATGAAAACTGTGAGCATCAGACGTGATTAGCACGTTGATATTTGTCATAACATAAGCTCACTGTGCCCCATGAACATTAACCATGCCGCTCCTATTATCACAGAGGTGGCTGTGCTGAGAGCCCTCCTACTGTACCGTAGCCCTTTAGGACCCACAGGTCAGCGGCTGTGCTAACACTGCCAGGGCGCTAGAGGGTGCTCCAGTAGCTGAACGCCTGGCCTCAGCTTCAAGACTAACAAAGGGAAGAACAAAGCACCAGTGGGACTCTGCCTGATGGAGGCGGGGCGAGAGACGCAGCAGGGACAGGGCCTGTTAGGGGAGGCCTGATGGGGCGGAGCTAGTGGCGCAGCGAGGGCGGGGCCTGGGGCGAGGCTCCTAACGGGGCAGAGCTAGTGGAACAGCGGGGCGGGAAGGGGCGGGGCAGGGCGGAGCGCGGTATGACTGGAAGCTGAGTAGTCCACGTGGTTAGAACGCAGCCTGATTGGGGGGAGGAGGTGCGAGAGGCGGGAGCGGAACCGGAACGCGTCCTGGGAGGGGCGGAGCTTGCGGAGCAGTGAGGGCAGGGCAGGGCGGGGCGGGGCGGGGCCTGACTGGAGCGGAGCGGTCGGTGTGCATCGAACGAGGCCTGACGGGAGCCCAGCGAAGTGCGGGAGCGGAACCCGACCAAGGCCTGACAGGTTCCGAGCTCGCGGAGCGGCGGGGGCGGGGCTAGGCCTGGTAGAGGCGGGGACCCGGCGCGGCCTGGCGAGAGGCGGAACACACAGCTCAGGAGAGGGCGAGGCCTGATCGCGGAGGGAGGAGTGGCGAGGCGGGGGCGGGTCGAAGTCCGACACCGTGGGAAGAGTGCGGCGGGGCTATGCAGGTGGGTGGCACCTGCCGGTCCCGGCTCTACTTCGCCTCGGCTGCCGGCCGCGCACCCTTTCGGAGCTAAGCTTAACGCGGGGCTGAGACGGGCGTATTCCGGTTTCAAAGTAAAACTGAAAACCCTCTGCGGTGACCTGACCTTCCCGGGACCTGAAGGGGTGTCTAGTGACTGACTGGGTAGGAGGACAGGCGAAGTGGTGCTTTGATTCCGGATACGGTGGTCCGCCGGCTAGCAGCGTTTTCAGATTTGAGGGCCGCTCTGTAGCTGGAGTTTCAGTTTGATCCAGGATTTCCTGGCTGGGCGTGGCGTGGGGTGGAGGGGGCCGGTCTAATACTCTGATTAGGGGGAGGGGCTTTCAGGTCTTGCAGCTCTAGGGACCGAACTGGGTGGAGGTCGTCCTCTTGCCCTGGGGACTGAACTTTTGAGCAGAGAGCAGTCGAGCCTGGGATCGGGATCGGCCGCTAGGGAAAGGGGCGGAAGCAGAGGTCTGAGCCGTGAGCTCTCATTTCTAGGGGGTTGGATCTTCGCTGCTCGAGTGAAGTGAGTGGTCCCAAACCTGGTAGCAGCTTCAACTCCCCCTCTTCCGGTAGGTGGCCATGAACGGCAGGGCCCGGAAAGAGGCAATCCAGGCCACAGCCAGGGAGCTCCTCAAGTTCGTGAACCGGAGTCCCTCTCCTTTCCATGGTAGGTGACCAGGGTTAGGGAGGCCAGGAATAGGAGTGAGCTGACCAGCTTCCATCACTGAGAGAGAACCCTTTTTCTACAGTGGTGGCCGAGTGCCGCAGCCGTCTCCTCCAGGCTGGCTTCCGTGAACTCAAGGAAACGGAGGGCTGGGATATCGTACCAGAAAATAAGGTACTAAGAATAGTTTGGGGGCAGAGCCTGTTTCAAATTCCTCTCTTCCAGTTGATGAAGCAACTCACACCCCGTCTTTCAACTCTCTCCTCCAGTACTTCCTAACCAGAAACTCTTCCTCCATCATTGCTTTTGCTGTGGGGGGCCAGTATGTTCCTGGCAATGGCTTCAGCCTTATTGGAGCCCACACGGACAGTCCCTGCCTCCGGGTAAGGAGTTAGAGCTCTGTTGGGCTGCAGGGAGGTGCGGGGGCAGTGTGGGATGAAGAGGTCCAGGAGGTACAATTAGGAAGACCCTGTCCCTCCCTCGGCCGAGGGAAGAAAGCAGACCTGCCCTGTGCCCGCCCCGCCCCACCACACTTTTGTAGTCCACTGATGTGATGTTTGCTTTGTCAACTGCCTGAGTCTCACCTCCAGATGGTGTCATCTAGACAGTCTTTTTCTTCTCATCTTTATGTTCAGGTGAAACGGCGATCTCGCCGAAGCCAGGTGGGCTACCAGCAGGTCGGTGTAGAGACCTATGGTGGTGGAATCTGGAGCACGTGGTTTGACCGGGACCTGACCTTGGCTGGACGAGTCATTATCAAGGTGGTATAGAGGGCTAGGAACTGGGGAGGTTCTCACTGCAGCAACCTAAAGATTCAATGTCCCATTCCTTCAGTGTACCAGTGAAGAGTCACCCATGGGCAAGAGAGGACATGGTCATTTTGGGTTTAGTGAGGGATTTAATCAGTTGGATTTGGAAGGTGCCCAGTTCTTACCTGGCCAGTTGGCCTCAGTGCCCTACCTCAGGTCGGCTGGAGCAGAGGCTTGTACATGTGGAGCGGCCCATCTTACGCATCCCACATCTGGCCATCCATCTGCAGCGAAATATCAATGAGAACTTTGGACCCAACACAGAGATGCACCTGTGAGTGTACACCAAAGGCTGTGATGGCTGTAAGGGGTGGGATATGGTACCAGGTGACCAGGGTCCAGTTGGGACCCAGAGGACTACCTCTTAGTGGCCATAATCAAGTTCCACTCTTGGAAACCAGTTCCTATCCATTTGGGGAGTGGGCTGGGAATTGGAAGACAAGGAGAGGCCTAAGTTCACAGCTGCCCCACTCCCTTCTTTCCACCTGTTTCCCCACAGAGTCCCCATTCTTGCCACAGCAGTTCAGGAAGAGCTGGAGAAGGGGACTCCTGAACCAGGGCCTCTCAGTGCTGCTGTAAGAAGCCTCTGCCCACAGGAGGGTGGGCAAAGTGGAAACAGACCAGTGCCCTAGGAAGAGGCAGAGACCAGCAGGCCCTCCTCTCAACATCTCCTGCCTTACAGGATGAGCGGCACCACTCGGTCCTCATGTCCCTGCTCTGTACCCATCTGGGGCTGAGCCCCGAGAACATCATGGAGATGGAGCTGTGCCTGGCAGACACCCAGCCTGCAGTAAGGCGTGCTATAGAGTCTTGTGGGTGGACTCTTCCAGGGTCCCTGCCAAGTATCCCTGAAGCTCCTCAGTTAGCTTCACCCTTGCTCTTTGCAGTGGATCCTACTTCCTCTGCTTTCAGTAGATCCCAGAAGAGCAGAGCATCTCCCCCTTAGACCCACCTACCGCCACTGTGTGTGAAGTGTGAGTTCAAGGCCAGCCTAGTCTACAAAGGTGAGACTAGGTGAGGTGGTCCCTGTCTGCTGTGACCTACACTGGCTCTGCACCTATGAGGGCAGGAAGCCTGGTGCCTCCCAGTTGCTAATGTAGGGACCTGCTCAATTTTTGGATCCTCTATCTTAAGTTTCTATTAACTGGTTTCTTCTTTTAACTGGCATTTTGTTTTGTTTTGTTTTGTTTTGGGGGGGGGGGGCATTTGAGACAAGGTTTCTCTGTGTAGTCCTGGCTGTCCTGGACTCATTTTGTAGACCAAACTGGCTTCAAACTCAGAGAGATACGCCTGCCTCTGCTTCCCAGGTGCTGGAATTAAAGGTGTGCGCCACCATGCTCAGCTTTGTTTTATTTTTATAGACAGGGTTTTTGTGTAGCCCTGGCTGTCCTGGAACTCCCTTTGTAGACTAGGCTGGCCTTGAACTCAGAGATCCACCTACCTCTTGAGTGCTGGGATTAAAGGCATGTGCTACCATCACTGGCTTTTCTTTCTTTTTTTGGACACCACTGACTTTTTGGGGGGATGACCACTTATCCTTGGCCTGCCCCTCAGCATCAGACGTCAGATGCTGTAGGCTGCTCTTTCCTGTCCTTTATTCTCAGCTGACTTGTAAGAATAGTTTCCTGAGCCAACATTTAGGAGGAGTTGCTCTGGCCCTTGGAACAGGGAGGAGTGGGTGGAGGGTCTGAGAACTTAGGTCATGATGTCCACCCTGACCTTCTAGGTCCTGGGTGGAGCCTATGAAGAGTTCATCTTTGCTCCTCGACTGGACAATCTGCACAGCTGCTTCTGTGCCCTGCAGGTAAGGAGCCAGAACTGCAGCCAGCATGAGAGGTGGGGGGTTAAGAGTCTTGGGAGGCTCACCTCCAGCCCCAGGAGGTGGTGAGACTGCTTCTTAGCTGGCCTTCACCTGGTCGGCCCTGGGAATGGCCCAGTGTTGCTGCCTTGGCATCACTATTTCTGTGCTGGTCTGGGACCAGGAGCTGAGGTGTGGGAAAGCTGGCAGGAGTTCAGGATGCCATGGTGTCTTCTACCCCATCTGCTACTTTTCCTTAGAGTAACAACCTCCACCTGAAAGCAGAGGCCTTGCCACCATGAAAAAGATATCTCTCACTTCCTTCTGCTTCCCTCATTCTGCCTCTGTCTTACGTCTCCTCTCTGCACCCTACCAGCCCTCTTTGTGTTCGATACCTGAGTACAGCAGTCTATCTCCTGGTCACCTTTATGTTCTCCACCTTCTCTCTGCCCTAGTCAGGCCATCCCAGCCTTCTACCCTTTACTCTTCCTCTGCCTTTTAACCTGTCTTTCCCTGCCTGTCTTGTGGCTGGAGATAGGCTTTGGGTAGTAACTGCAGACCTAGGGGCCTTCGTCTGCTTCAGAGCCAACCAGCTGCACTTACAGCCTTTTCTAGAGTTGTTAATGGAAGTCCATCAATTTGCCCGATCTTCCTAATCATGTGATCAGGATTCACATCCTCTGTCTCTCTTTACTGTTATCATCCTGCCTTCTGCATGTGAGGTATAAGAGCCAAGTACCCAAAGAATAGGTTCAGTTATCCCATTAGAAAAGTCCTTTTCCAGGGCTGGAGAGATAGCTCAGCGGTTAAGAGCTCTGGCTGTTTTTCCAGAGAGTTCAATTCCTGAATTCAATTCCCAGCCACCTATCTCTAATGTGATTGGATGCCCTCTTCTGGATGCAGATAGAACACCCATATACATAAAAATAAATCAATCTTTTTAAAAAGAAAAGGAAGGTCCTCTTTCACCCTCTGCCAGTCAGTGCCTTAAGAGAAAGGTTTCTGAGAGCCCAGCCCACTTCACTGGCAGGGCAGCATGCCCCTCCCATATACTGGCAGACAGAGTTGTAAGAATCGAAAGGGCCTGGACAGGAGGGTGAACTTGTCTCTTTCCTCATCTAGGCTTTGATTGATTCCTGTGCGTCCCCTGGCTCCCTAGCCAGGGAGCCACATGTGCGCATGATCACACTGTATGACAATGAAGAGGTATGTGAAGGGCCCGGGGCAGGGGTCCCTCTGTGGAGTGAGCCAGGGCATTCTAGAGGCCCTGAGGGGACCAGGCAGGGAAGGAGAGCTGCCAGTGCTTCCATAACACTCGTTCCCTTCTGGCTCTTCTTACATGGCTTCTAATTGGATTCCATGTCCCATATTCTCTGTGCCTTGCTACATTCCTACCCCAAGGACAGGGGTGCTACACAGGTCATCCTTTCAGCTCTGCGGCTTGGCACATAGTTGGTCCTCAGCTGTGTGTTTAGCTGCAACCTGAGATGCTGTAGTGGGACTTGATAGTAGACAGTTCTCTCTCATGGAACCCCTCGGTCAGTTAGCAGTTAGGATCGGTCTCTAGTCTGTTATGCTGGGTGTTTGGCTGTTCCATCTCTTGTCTACACTCAGTCAGTAATAAAGGAGAGGGCAGAGAGAATAGATGCATGTGTCTTCAATAGTGTCCAGAAGTAGAATTCATTATTAATGTTTACAGAACTTACATGACCACATTTAGGTACAAAGAAGTCATGGAATGATGTCTCTAACTGGGTAGTTAGTTGTGTAGCTAGAGCTTGGGTCTTTGATTATGATAGATATGGGTAGTTAACAGTCTCTGTCACATGCATCAAGGGAAATTATCCAGGGTGCTGTGAAACCTGCTGATCCCTAGATGTGTTGGGGAGCAGTGTGGAAACCCCCTCTGTAAGTGCTGTTTCTAGCCCATAAACGACTGGAAATTAGTCTGGCCCTGGTTCATGTTACATGTTCAGTAACCACCGTGGCTTAGGAAAGTCTCTAAGGATACCAATCCCTACCAAGTGACTCAGGAAGACCCTGGTCCGTTCTGAACACTGGGCCCCTCTTACTGACCTCACAGTCCAGGCCTGTGTATATCCTGATCCCAAAGTCAAATCCCTGCTATCCCCAGGTGGGGTCAGAGAGTGCCCAGGGAGCACAGTCTCTGCTGACGGAGCTGGTACTGCGGCGCATCTCAGCCACACCTCAGCGTCTGACCGCCTTCGAGGAATCCATCCCTAAGTCCTTCATGATCAGTGCAGACATGGCCCACGCTGTACACCCAAACTACTCGTGAGTCTTCATGCTAGATAGCACTTATGCTAGAGACCCAGCATAGCCCACTTGCAGGCTGGTTCCTGACCCTGCCTCTTTCTCCATCTGCTGGGAGGTTCAGGGGGCCCTCCCTTTTGATTGTTCCAAGGCCAGATCTAGTCAAAGTCATATGTTGCCTATGCCAGGTATGTATGTTAAAAGTACTTTATCCATGACCTGTTTCCTTTCATGGCTAGAGTCTGTCTGAAACATTTGTTTTAGAACCTGCAGGGCTGGGTAGCAAAGAGTGCCATGACCCGTTAATGCCATCTGCCTTGGAAGGGGTGGTGGCTCTTGACAGGCCCCCACTACAGTGTGCCATCCTGACTGTTATCACCTCTCACAGGGACAAGCATGAAGAAAACCACCGGCCCTTGTTCCATAAGGTAAGATGCTTCTTAAAGATGGAGCAGCCTGGCCAACTCTGGCCCCTGTGGTTCACACTGGCCTCACATCATCTCTGGTCTGTTCCCCCTTGACTTTTCCCAGGGTCCTGTGATCAAGGTGAATAGCAAGCAACGCTATGCGTCTAACTCTGTGTCAGAGACCCTGATCCGAGAGGTGGCCAGCCAAGTCGGGGTACCCCTGCAGGTGAGTATGTGTCTTTTGTGGGAAGGCTTGGTGGAGGGAACAGGATGAACACATGAACCGATATGCCCCTGGTGAGTAGGCAGTACAGATGGACATTAGTGGACGGTGTCCCAGTAAATGAGAAGATAAGGGTTTGGGGTGCAGAGGTAGGTGCATTGCTGGTTTTGTTGTAGTAACTTTAGACTAGTTCACTAAGCTGAGTTTTAGTGTTCCCATCTGTAAAGTGGGGATGATAATGATCACTGCCCTGCTGGTTCTGTAAGGATTACTCCTTCACCTGGTTGGTTAGTCCTGCCTTTCTAAAACCCCACTTCCCCTGTGTCTTTATTTGTACTCCAACCCAGAAGAAATATTCAGGACTGGAAAGCCTAGAATCCCAACTATACATTTTCCCTCTGGCCTTGAAATCACCCATTACTGTCCTCAGTTGCACTGTGTGTACATATTTGCAGTCTACATCAGGGTTGAGCCCAGCGTGGTTCAGTAATAGGCCACACACAAGACATCTCAGCCAGAGGGAACAAATGGGGAATAGGATTGAGTTAGTCTAGTAGCGGGAGGGACAAGAGAGGAAGCTCACCTAGGCCTATTTGCTTCTGTCTTTCTGGTTCCAAGCCTCAGCTTCTTTGCATGACTCCTTCAGTCTTGGGACTTCAACTGCCACTGAGGCTGCACCTTCACCAATGGCCTCACAGTGCCCAGCCTCAGCTGCTCTCCATGATCCCTTTATGCCTTCAAACCCAGTACCACCTGGGTGACTCTTACACATTACCAAGTCCAGCTGCCAACACAGGGTACAACCTTGACTCCCTCTGGAACACAGCTTCTCTGTGCTTTCAGAAAACACTCCCAGAAGATTCACCTCAGCGATGCTGGTCTCTTCTTAATCACCGCTCATTTCTTAGCTTCAGCTGATCGGCATTAATTGTCCCAGTAAATGTAAAAGTTTCACTTCAGTAGTTTTGGTATCTCGTTAATCACAGCTGATTGTTCAGCCCCAGCTAACCAGAACCACAGAATCTTAAAACAGCAAACAGCCCTGATAGAGTTTTTAATCTTCCTTCTGAAACTTCACAAGCCAGGCTTCCATCTTCTGTACTGCTTTCAACATTCTTATCTTCCAAGCTCTTACAGGACTTCCCACTGAGCTCTCAACACTCAATGGATCTTCTACCCCAAAGTTCCAAAGTCCTTCCACAATCCTCCCCCAAACGTGGCCAGGTCTGACACAGCAGTACCCCTCCACACTGGTACCAGCTTGTCTTAGGGTTTCCATTGCTGTGATGAACACCAGGACCAAAGAGCAAGTTGGGGAGGAGGGGGTTTATTGGGCGTATACTTCCAGATCATTGGTCATCATTGGAGGAAGTCAGGACGGGAACTCAAGCAAGGCAGGAGTCTGGAGGCAGTAGCTGATACAGAGGCCATGAAAGGTTCTGCTTACTGGCTTGTTTCACATGGCTTGCTCAGTGGATTTCTTATAGAACCCAGGACCACTAGTCCAGGAATGGCACCACCCATAGTGGGCTGGGCCTCCCCATTGATCACTAATTGAGAAAATACCCTACAGTTGAATCTCATGAGGCACTTCCTCATCTGAGACTCCTTTCTCTTGGATGAATCTAGCTTGTGCCAAGTTAACACACAAAACCTGCCAGTACCATGAGCTAATACTATAATTCCCATTTGAAAAAAGTTGACTTAGATTATTTTACACTTAAAAAAAAATCTTAAAATCTAGTATCATTTTATGATTTCCTTGTTTTTTTAGATAGGATCTTATGTAGCCCATGCCAGGTTCAAACTCACTGTGCAGCAGAATATAGCCTTAAACTCCTAATCCCTCCATGTCCAAAGTCTTGGAACTAGAAGTATGGACCACCATGCCCAGTGTATGCATTGCTAGGGATCAAACCCTTCATGCATGCTAGGCAAGCAGGCCACCAAGTGAGATATACCCCCAGCCCAGCAGTATTTTTTTTTAAAACATTAAAACTACTAACTCTTTTTCTTTGTGTATTGGCATTTCAGGTTGGGTATGAGGGTAACAAAAAGGTGGTTTTGGGGTTTTTTGTTTTGTTTTTCCAGAGAGTTTCTCTGTGCATCCTTGGCTTTCCCTGGACTCACTTTGTAGACCAAGCTGACCTTGAACTCGCAGAGATCCGCCTGCCTCTGCCTCTTGAGTGCTGAGATTAAAGGTGTGCACCACCATGCCCAGCCTCCAAAAAGGTGTTTTTAAACACTTGAAGACATAGAACTAGATCATCCTCCAGCCCTGTGGTTCTGAGTATCTTCCTTATTGATCTTGGTGAGCTTATCTGATGTTTAGCTTGTGACCTCTCTTCTCTCCAGGACCTCATGGTCCGGAATGACTCCCCGTGTGGTACCACCATTGGACCTATCTTGGCTTCTCGACTGGGCCTTCGGGTGCTGGACTTAGGCAGCCCCCAACTGGCCATGCACTCTATCCGGGAGACAGCCTGTACCACTGGAGTTCTCCAGACCCTCACCCTTTTCAAGGTAACACTGATCCGGCCTCCTCTCCATCATTAAGTGGCTAGCCTTGCTGCTAGGGGTTTGTTGCTGTGGTGCTACAATCTAGAAAAACAAGGGTATCAGCTTCCCCTCAGTCTAACAAATAAGTGAGATGAACAATTCATAAGAAGTCATTGTTTGTTTTTGAGGCTTGATTCCATGGACAGTTAGCTGTTAATGTGAGGCCTGTGACAAAGCAGAATACCATGGTGAGAGCATGTGGTAGAGCAGCCTGCTGCCTTGAGAGTTGTCAGGGAAGAGAGGGAGGGAGGAAATGGGTTCCAGTGTCCCCTCAAAGGTAAACTTCATCCCAAATGACCTGACTTCTTCCCTGCAGGCCCCACCTCTTAAAGATTGCACTATGTCCCAATAGTGCCACAGGCTGGTGACCACGCCTTTAACACATGGACCTTTAAGAACACTTACACAGGCCATACCATTCCTCATTTTCAAGGCCTCAGAGGAAAGGGGCTGAGGGATGAGGAGACAGGCCCATACATCAGGCACAGGAGTCTCGATGCTTCTCTTGCTAGGAGGGACGGTGATGGGAGGTGAATGGTGGGACACTGCCATTGGGTCACTCACTAATTCCCAGCTCTCTTTGCTCTCATTTTAGGGCTTCTTTGACCTGTTGCCCTCTATAAGCCGTAACCTCTTAGTGGACTGAGGCCTCTTGGCGAGACTTGTCTTCCACCCCTTCGATTGAAGGGGGAGAATCTCAATTTAGCTGATGCTGAACTATTACAGTGGATTAAAAATTATTATTATGTCACTCCAGCTCTGTTGTTTTTTTCAGAAGCTGCAGGGTCAGGGATTGAGCCTAGCCTGAACCTCTGGAACCAGAGGTGAAGGTTGGGGTGCAGGTAAAGGACAAATTCCTAGAAATGCAGATAAGTACTGTTAGGTTGTCCCTCCTTGCATCTCACCTGAGCCAGAAGCTCCGTAGACAAGGGACTTCACATTACTTATTTTATTATTTAATTTCTTTAGATTTATGTGTATTTTATGTGTGAGTTTTTGCTGGCTTGTGTGTATATATGTGCACCTCGTGTGTCCCTGGTACCCATAGTGAATAGAAAAAGGCATTGGCCCTTCTGGAATTGTAGTTATGAGCCACCACGTGGATGCTGGGAACTGAACCAGGTCCTCTGCAAGAATAACAAGTGAATAAACACTGGGCCATCCCTCCAGCCCCAGCTGCACACTTCTTAAATCACTTTCAGTCATTGTGATTTTGATCTCCCACACTTAAGAGGTTAGGATATGGGGCTGGAGAGATGGCTCAGTGGTTAAGAACACTGGCTGCTCTTGCAGAAGACCCGAGCTCAGTTCCCAGCACTTACGTGGTAGCTCACAACATCTAAGTCCAGTTCCAGGGGATTCACTGCCCCTCTGCTGGCCTCCTGGGCTACTGCATGACACCCATGTCATGCAGAGACATACAGGCAAAACACTCACATAAAAATCTTTAAAAAAAAAAAAAAAAAGATGGTTCAGCAAAGCCATGTATGTGTTCGTGTGTGCTATATGAACATTTATTTACCAACTGGTTTGAAAAATACTGTGGAGAGGCTGTGCGTATTGATTTTACTATTTCAAATTGTGTATGCATTTAACTCTATAATAAAAAGTGAAGGTAAATTTTAAAAAAAATTCAAAACCAGAAGTAGTGATGGGGAAAATAATCACAGTAGAATGAAAACTTTAAAGATGGTAGGCTATAGCCAAGTGCATGGTGGTGCATGCCTTATTTCCAGGCTCTCTAGGGAGGTTAGGACTAGAAGATCCAGTTTGAGGCTAGCCTGGACTATGTAGAACTTGTCTCAAGAAACAAAACAAAAAGGGGATAAGCAGATTGTTTGACAACCTGCTATTTAAAGGAATTGCAAAGCCAGGGAATAGCACTGGGTCTTAGTGGACAACAGTCACTGTGAAGGCATGAGGACATGAGTTCAGATCTCAGCTCCCGTGTGAAAAACCAGATGTGCTGCAATTTAGTGCCATAGGAGGCAAAGATGGTGTAGGGGGGGCACTTGCTGGCCCAGCCTTGTTATGGTTTCAGTGAAAGACCCTGTCACAAGGAAATAAAGTAAGGAGACATTGAATGCCACCTGACATCTTTTATTTCCCACACACACACACACACAATTACAAAATCAAAAAGAATAGGTGGACTGAATACCCAAAAAGCTTGTTAGAGTATTTTCAAAATTGTAGTTGCCTAATCCACATGGCTTGAGTTAAAATGAAGGAATACATGAAAGTGCTTGACTTGGCAAATCATGAATGGTTTTGGTACCATAAGTGGTGAATTTTTCAAGCAATCAAAGGGTTTTGAAATTCCGAGATGGGTGTAAACTATAGAGTGGCAAGTTGATAGCTGTTAAAGGGCTCCACAATTGGAAGGTAGCTTTACAGTTGGGGAGGTCTATTTCCTGTAGACCTATAGGCTGTAGAGTGATTCACCTCAGGAAAAGATCCCTGTGACCTCAGCACAAGCCACTCTGGTGACAAAAACCAAGCCATGCCTGTGGTTGACTCAGCTGTACTGCTATGGGTGGCATATTAGTTCCTCTTTATGTTGTGGTAAAGTACCATGAGCAAAAAAACAGGACACAGGAAACAGAGAGCAAACTGAGATGAGGCTATAAACCCTTAAAGCCCACACCCAGTGAAGTACTTCTTCCCAAGATTATACCTCCCAAAGGCTCCATAACCTTCCCAAATAGCAACACCAATTGGGAACCAATTTCAAAACCCTTTTTTGAAAAAAACCAGTTGTTCAAAAGCCTCGGGACCATTGCTCATTCAAACCCCTACAGGTGACACTCTAGCTTTAATTGGGGGAACTTCTGTCATGTTAAGTTTTACCTCTACCCAGTTCCCAATGGCCCTCAGTTTGCTGAAGATGCCTCTCAGTGGTCTCTATGCCAGTTATCACCCTTGTCCCCATGAGATCAAGGACTGCTTACAATTGCCCTGACCAGATGAGTTGTAGTTCAGTGAGGGTTTCAGGAGACCTAGGTACAGTGCAGGAGACAACTATGGCCAAATATGCAATAAAGAGACATTTAGAACTTTTTCCAACATACAGGACTATGGAGGGGAGATGAAAGATACTATCCATTCACATTTGGGTTGCATGTATGACCAGAATAAATGTCTAACTTCAGGAACATGTAAGAAGCACTTAGATGAAAGACCAGAAGGAAAATAATGAGACATGACCATTTCCTTGGTGACTTCTATGGCTGGTTTTATGTGCAGAGTTATTCAGACAAAGGGCTCCTGGAGCTTTTTCTTAAAAAAACAAACAAAAAAAACCCCCAAAAAACAAAAAGCAGCTGTGAGGCATAACTAAAACAAAAAAATTTGACAAAGCATCACCTGTATGATCTGATTTGTTGTTTGGTTTGATTTTGGTCTTTCTGAGACAGGGTCTTGCCATGTAGCTCTGCACCTTGTTTGTAGCTGCAGTTTCACAGGTGTGTGTATCTGTCAGAATTCATAGAATTGCATGCTGGCATGTATTCCTTTAACACAGAGCCTCTCACTATGTACCACAGGCTAGCCTCAAGCTTATCTTCCTTCCTTAGTCCCCCAAGTATTAGGACTATAGTTGACGTCATTGAAATTTTACCTCAATGAAACAAAACATTTTAAAAATCAACAGTCTTCACTAGCCACACTCTGGGAGACAGCGTTAGTGATGGGTATCTTTAGCCAACAATTGTCCCCTGAATACACATGGACACAGCCCTTCGTGGGCATGTCTCTGTGTGCTCAGTGTACTCTTTAATAAGATGAGCAATCCAATAAAAATGGGCAACATGTGAATAGCAACTTCACAAGCAAGAGTATCCAAGTGGTTCGACATGACTCAAACAAATAAAGTCCTTGCTGAATAAGGGTGAGGGTTGGAGTCTGATTCCAGCAACACGTAGAAAGCCAATCAGCCATAATGCCATCTACCTGTTCTTATTTGGAAACAAGCAGCCACTGAACTTTGTGTGGCATTTTCTAGGGTTTTAAATAGAACCATGTAGTATGTGCTCCGTGTGGTGGTTTCTCCGTACATGTACTCCATGGATAATTAGGGTAAATCCTAACTGGTTATTCCTATGGACTACTATTTACTAAATAAGCTGCCTACTACAGGGCTGTAATACATCCCCAGCCCTCTTTTCACCTTTTATTTTTTGGTGTGTGTGTGAGAGAGTGAGAAAAAGAGACAGAGACAGAGAGAGACAGAGTTACATGTTCATGGTAGAGTCCAGAGGAGAATGCTGGGCTTGTCCCCTGCTTTATCGCTCTGCCTATGTCCTTGACACGGAATCTCTCATTGAACTTGAGGCTGGTGGCAAGCAAGCCCTAGCAATCCTCCTGTGTCTGTCTCCCTGCCCCAGGGCTGGAGTTGCAGGCACACACATACCATACCCGGCTGTTTACAAGGATTTAATTTGATTAAAATTAGTTAAAATTAATTTAATTTTTTTCCCAGACATGGTTTCTCTGTATGTAGCCCTGGCTGTTCTGGAATTTGCTCTGGTTCAAGAAGAGACTGGTCTTGAACTGAGATTCATCTCCCTCTGCCTCCCAAGTGCTAGGTGGAGGAGTCATTGCTTCTGTTTGATGATATTTTATTTAGGACGTTTGCATCTATATTCATAAATAAGATTAATTTACAGTTTTCTTTTTGTGCTATCAGGTTCAGATATCAATGTTACTATTACTTTAGAGGCTTTCCTTTCTAATGTTCTGGAAGTTTTTAGTAACTGGAACTTTTGGAAGTCTATATAGAGTCTCTCTGACAGACTATGGATTTAATGCTGCTCTTGGAAATCATTTCATAAACTTATTGTGTAGAAACTGGCGTGCGTAAGCTCCTTCATCTAAAGGGATGAGTTCCACAAATTTCACGTAATTACTCACATGTAGGTATTCACATTTATTTGCATAATTTTTGTAAAGTTTCGTTCTAAAGCTTTTTTGTCTAAGTTTGCTTCTGCTAAACTTCCCCTCATGATTTCACCCTTCCTTCTTTCTTGATTCTTTTTTCTGCTCTCCTTTCTCCTCCTTTCCTTTCTTTGTCTAAGATTTGTTCATTCCTGTTTTTTCTTAGCTAGAACTTTGTTTGATATATGCTACGCCCCCCCCCCCCCCCCCCCCGTACCAACATTTTACCTTGTCTGTGCTAAGTGTGGTCGTGACAAGCCCTGGTGTGGGTCATGTCCATCACTGGACTCTCACTGAGCGGTGGCTGCATTTTGCAGGCCAGTGTTAAGGTTCGGGATGCTGATGGTACTGATGGTGCTGATGGAACTTCAGCATCACAGAGCCTGGATGGCAGCGCTCTGGCATCAGTCCATAGTATTTTCTGTGTCTTAACTGTAACCTAAGAGTATTTGTTTTTCTTTCTTTCTGCCTATTTCAACCTAAATGACTTTTGTAGGTTGTATAAACAGATTTAAACTCCAGCAGCTGCTGTGATTCTCTGGAGACTGGACATGTTATTTGTAATAGCAAAATGTTGACGGTCCTCATTGAAGATCCTGCCAGAAACTTTCCTTCTACCACTCCTGTGTATGTGGTCTCACTTCCAGCTGTCAGCATCTGCACTTCCTTGCTTGAGAACTTCCTTTTGCTGCTTGGCAAGAATTTTCTTGTTTTTTTTCTTTTCCTTTTCCTTTTTTATGTGTATGTGTTTCACTTGAGCGTATGTAGGCACATCGTGTGAGTGCCTGGTGCCCAGAGAGGTCAGAAGAAGGTATCAGGTCCCCTGTGACTGGAGTTAGGTATGACTAGGGGTGTTGGGAACTGAACCTGGATCCTCTGCAAGAGCAACAAGTGCTCTTACACACTGAGCCATCTCTCCAGCCCCGACAAGGGTTTCCTACTCACATAAGTGGAAGTGTGAAAGAGTAGGTGCTCCTCACTGTGGGGCAGCTCTGTCCTGGAGTGACAAGGCTTTTGTGTGTGAATGCTCTAGCTTCCTCCTGTCTAGGGTGAGACAACTCCAAACTGTGACATTCACACTCACTCACCAGCAACATTAAAGCCCAGAATCCAGCCTTTTGTGTTGGCTGCTGTTGCAGTACTGGGATAAAAGGTGCAATCAGCTTAGCTTTACACTCAAATCTTTGACTGAGGGTCTGCTTCTGGGGAAATCCAGCCTGAGTCAGAATTCCTTTGACAATGAGAGTGGACAAGAACGTCTGCTCTTAACCACTTTTCTACAGAAGAGAGGTAAGAAAAGGAACAAAATATACATGAAAGGGAGGAACAAAGCTTATTTTTTGGATACCATGGGTTATGTAGAAAATCCCAAAGATATTCAAATTAATGAGAATATTTATCAAGAAAGCTGGCTGAAAAAAATCAATACACCAAATCAATTCCATTTCCATCTTCTAGCAATGACTAGTTAGAAAATGAAATTTTAAAACGGCTGGCTTCTACCAAGCATAAGAATGAAATACCTGTGATTAAGTATAAAAGATGTGCAAGATCTGTACAGAGATTATTGGGTTCAAATAATTTGACAAGGTCTTTTTTGTAGATGCAAAACTCATTGTAAAAATATCCATTATCCATCAAACTGATATATAGGTTCAGTACAATCCTATAAAAATGTCAACAGGTTCCCTCTTGTTCTTGATTTTCTTCTTTTGTGCAAGTTCACAAGCTGAAGCATGCACACGCATGCACACACACACGGTAAGAGGTTTTGTTTCTTTAAAAAACCCAGTTATGAGAATGTTTTTGTTTTGAACCCAGGTGTGGGGCTGCTTCAGTATGTCCTCAGCTGGTACCTATAATTGTGCCTTGTGTGCTAGCAGGGGCGTGGCTTAGTTGGCTGCTGTGCTAGCAGGGGCGTGGCTTAGTTGGCTGCAGGAAGTTTAATTCTGAGGACTCTGGAGAGGGATAAATGCCAGAGAGTGAGAGTGTGGTGGAAGGAGGCCCTCTGAAGAAGGAAGAGGTTGCTGCTGTCCCTGCTGCTGGTGCTCCCCTGTACTGCTGCTGGTTCATTCTGCTGCTGTGTTTGCTGGTTTGCTGTATTAGCTGTTGCTGGTTTGCTGGACCGCTGGATATCCTGACTACTGAGTTTGGTATTGCTCCTAAAAAGAACCCAATCAGCAGGAAGTAGTTCAAGAGACCTACGTCCCTTTTCCCTCTAACCTTTCTCTCCCCCTAGTGTTGGTTGGAAGAAATAAGGGTTGGAAGGGAGGTAGAGGTACAGTAAAATAAATTAGAGTGTGTAATAAAACAAAATAAAGCCACATACAACACACACACACAAATAGTCAAGACACTTAATTACATTTATTTATTTATTTGTGTGGCATGCATATGCCAATGTACACACATGGAGGCCAGAGGATAACTTGGGGGAGTCAGTTCTCTCCCTTTGAGTCCTGGGGATTGAACTCAGATAAGCTTAGTGACAAGCTTCTTTATGTACTGAGCCTTCTTGCTGGCCCTAGACAAGATGTGTGTGTGTGTGTGTGTATCTTGGATTTTTTTTGAGACAGAGTCCTACTACATAACTCTGGCTGTTCTGGAAGTCACTATGTAGACCAGGTTGGTCTTGAACTCACAGAGAACTGCCTGCCACTGCCTCCAAAATGCTGGAATTAAAGACATGTGCCACTACACACAGCTGCAGTAAAGATAATGGCCCAACCAGTACAGAAGCTCATTACAAAGCTGTAGTAATCAAGACAGTATATTTATCACTGATTCAAGGATGACCTGACCAACAGGCCATAGAACAGAGCACATGAATAGTTGACACCTGAATTATACTGTAAGTGGTAATTCAGCTGGTCTTCTCAATAAATGAGACATGAAAATTATGTATCTATGTAGAAAAATCAGAAAATAATGGACAAAGCTAATTACAAGTATATATTTATATTTATACTTAAATATAAATGGAAGAACAATAAAGTGCCTAGAAAATACTAGAGGAAATATCTTTATGACTTTGGCTAAACAATATACAATAAACACAAAGCACAGAAGACAATATCAGCAAATTTGATCCTGCTAAAATATAGCTCGGTGGTGCTTATGGCCCTGGATCCAACCCCCAGCACTGGGGATGAAAAGGTGTAGTTAAGAGAATTAAGGATGGGTATGGTATCCTATACCTGTAAATCTCATCACCAGGAGGTGGAGTCAGGAAAATATGAAGTTTAAGGCCCATGTAAAACCTGGTCTCAAAATTTGGGGAAGAAGGGAGGTAGGGAGAGAGGGAAGGTGGGTGGAAGGAGAGGGGGAACTGCAGTCAGATGTAACATATGAGAGAGGAATAAAAAAGAAAACACAAATGAAAGTGTGCTTGTTAGTCATGGAAGAAATACTAATTCAACTGTGAAATTGGCTGTGCTTGACCTGTAAAATGTCAAGTTCATATAATTTCATGTAATACATGCTAATACAAATTGAAACCATGAAAAGAAACAAGTGTACACCCACTGTAAGAGCTATGATTGAAGCCGGGCGTGGTGGCGCACGCCTTTAATCCCAGCACTTGGGAGGCAGAGGCAGGCGGATCATTGTGAGTTCGAGGCCAGCCTGGTCTACAAAACGAGTCCAGGACAGCCAGAGCTGTTACACAGAGAAACCCTGTCTCGAAAAACCAAAAAAAAAAAAAAAAAAAAAAAAAAAAAAAAAAAAAAAAAGAGCTATGATTGTCAATCTTGACCAACAACTTGATTGGACTCTGAATTACTGTGCAAACAAATCTCTGAGGGTGGCTAAGAGGGATATTAATCGAAGTGGGATTATCTAGACTAAATTAATCGAGGTGGGAACATCCACCTCTAAATATGGTGGTACTATTCCATGAGTTAGGGGGCCAGGACTGAGTAAAAGGAAAAGCAAGCTGAGCGCAGGCGTCCATTGCTTCCTGCCTCCTAATCATGGACTCAGTGGCACCAGCTAAGTCTGTTCCTGCCACCATACCTTCCCTGCCATGATGAACTCTGTCCCCTGGAGCTGGAAGCCAAAATAAACACTTCCTTCCTTAAACTGCTTTTGACAGATACTTTCACACACCAATGAAACAAATAATAGATTTAAAAAATTCGATCTGTCCCAGCACTTGGGAGGCAGAGGCAGGCGGATCTTTGCGAGTTCGAGGCCAGCCTGGTCTACAAATTGAGTCCAGGACAGCCAGGGCTACACAGAGAAACCCTGTCTTGAAAAACAAAAACAAAAACAAAACAAAACAAAACAAAAAATTCGATCTGCCTATACTGAGTGTCTTAGTTAGGGTTTTTATTGCTGTGATTAAACACCATGACCAAAAAGCAAGTTGGGGAGGAAAGGGTTTGTTCAGCTTAGACTTCCACATTGCTGTTCATCACCAAAGGAAATCTGGCAGGAACTCAAACAGGGCAGGAATCGGGGGGGGGGGGGGCAGGAGCTGAAACAGAGGCTTGCTCCTCATGACTTGCTCAGGTAGCTTTCTTATAGAACCCAGGACTACCAGCTCAGAGACGGCACCACCCACAAAGGGCTGGGTCCTCACCCATCAATCACTAATTGAGAAAATGTCTTGCAGTTGGATCTCATGGGGGCATTTTCTCAGCTGAGTGAGAAAATGCCTTCTCTCTTGACTCCAGCTTGTGTCAAGTTGACACACAAAACCAGCCGCCGGTACACTGAGTGTTGGTAAAGTGTCACAGTCTTAGTGGGAGTGTCTAGTGTTATAACACTAACGTAGGTGTGCACCCTCAGCAAGTGTGTCAGTGTGTATGTCAAGAGAGATGTAGGGATGTGTGCTCATGAGTTCCAAACTGGAAACAACCCTCGAGTCTGCAGCAGCGCAACACACACTGCTAGGGACAGCAGCTTTGTGGAAGAATGCAAAATCACAAATACAAAGTTTAGCATTAGGGCAAAAACATCACTAGAAGAATGTGTTTAAGGAAGACTGTGTGTGGTGGTTGAATGATAAGTGTCCCCCACAGTCTGGCATTTGAATACTTGGTCCTTAGTTGGTGACTCATTTGGAGAGGCTTAGAATGTGTGCCTTGCTGGAGGTACTGCATCACTGGAGGTGGGTTTGGAGCTTAAAGACTTTAAGTGTCTCTGCTTCCTGTTTGTGGCTCAACATGTGAGCTCCCAGCTTGCTGTTCTGGTCACCAAGACTGCTTGCTGCCACTCTTCCCTACCATAATGGCGATGAACTCTTATTCTTTTGGCATTGTAAGCCCCAAATAAACCTTTCCTTCCATAACTAGCCTTGGTCATGCTGTTTTATCACAGCAATAGAAAAACATCTAACACACCAGGATTCTGTCCTTCTGGTTTTTTGTTTTTTTGTTTTTTTTTGGTTTTTCGAGACAGGGTTTCTCTGTGTAGCCCTGGCTGTCCTGGACTCACTTTGTAGACCAGGCTGGCCTCGAACTCACAGAGATCCGCCCGCCTCTGCCTCCCGAGTGCTGAGACTAAAGGCGTGCACCACTACGCCCGCCCGGTTCCTTCTGGGTTTTAAGGACAGACTTTAAACCGTTCATGGGGTGTGGACTGCGACTCCCAGCGAGGCTGAGAGTGAATGAAGCAGAGTTGGATGGCATCTGCTTTCCCAGCAACCATTCCCCGTCATGTGATCAGTCACCCTCGTTTATGAGAGCACAAGGCAGAGATATTTCATATACTAAAGTCCATTTCATTATTCATCACATTTATTTTTTGACTGTCCACCCTGAGATGAGCTCAGTGTCTCAGGTTAGAAACTGAGGATGAGACAGTTTAAAAAAAAAAAAAAAGATTCATGTCCTCTACTCTCTTGGAATTTAGACTCCAACTGGGAGATATGGATAAATCAACAAGGGCATAAGTCAGTACAAATAATGATAACAAGAAGGTTATAATGTGATAGTGATTGTTAAGAAACTAGAATTGTTGGTGAAACAGAGATAGTATTGGAATGCAAAGAGAGAAAAAGGAAGGGTGAGCCTTGCAGGCCAAGGTCAGGTGGCGTCTGCATTACTGTTCTATTGCTGTGAAGAGAGACCATACCCAAGGCAGAGTACAAAAGAAAGCATTTGGTTGGGGGCTTGTTTACAGTTTCAGAGGTTAGTCCATTATCATCATGGTGGGGAGTGTGGTGGCCATGTGTGGTGGCCATGTGTGAGGGCCATGTGTGAGAGGCATGTGTGAGGGGCATGTGTAACCCAACCTTTTTCATTATTAAACATTTATTTATTACTAACTATATTAACTTATAACAAATACACTTACTTAATTACTATTCCTACAAATTCCTACAACCCCTATACATTCCTACAACCCCTAAGACCTAACCACTAAACCTATTGATAACTATTACAACTATTTTTCTAACCTTTTAGAAGGATACAGTCTCTGGGGCAGGTCCTCAGTCGTCAGGAACACAGTCTCTAGGGTAGACTCTTTAATGCACTCAGCAGTCCTTATTCTGGAATATCTCAGACGCAGGTTCGTCAGGGTAAACTGACTATGGCAGTCTCACCTTAAATAAGGCTTGAGGCTTTCTTCTCTCTGGGAGACCTCAGCGTCTGTAGGCCACCTTACTTCCTTCGTATCAACAACTCTGCTGCTCTGCCTCAGTCTTTAAAGCTGGCCACAGTTCTGTTCAGGCTGCTGTTCGGACAGGTCAAACCCCTCTAGGCAAGAGCTGAGCCACAGGGTTTAGTCCTTGGCCTTTTGCTGTCTTGCTGAGGCTTTATTTGCTCACCAGCTTCCTTCTGCCTCAGGGAGATCTGGCCATTGGTCTACCAGCACTTTCTCCAGCAGGACTCTCGGAGCTCTCTCCTATCGGGAGCCCTTAGCACACAGCTCTCTGGGCTCATCCACTTGTCCTTAAATAGGATCGCTCCTTGTTCCACCTGTTTCAGCTTAATTTGGGCTCTGCCCACTTAGCAGTTGAAAGCAATGCCAGGTCATAAAGTCTTTCCTTGTTTCACCTGGCTTCAACCTTGTTTTTCAGTCCAAAGAGACTCCCCGCGTTTCATGTGACTTCATCCATAAGCTGATAAGCTCATTGCTCACAGCGAAGTTGATCTTCATGCCCCGGATTAAGAGACTGTATCAGAAACCTAGATATTCTAAATATCTACACTAAATCTAACTTATATTAATCTATCAACCCCTACAGGCATGTGTTAGGGCATGTGTGAGGCCATGTGTGAGGCCATGTGTGAGGGCATGTGTGAGGGGCATGTGTGAGGGGCATGTATGAGGCCATGTGTGAGGGCCATGTGTGAGGGCCATGTGTGAAGGGCATGTGTGAGGCCATGTGTGAGGCTATGTGTGAGGGCCATGTGTGAGGGGCATGTGTGAGGCCATGTGTGAGGCCATGTGTGAGGGCCATGTGTGAGGCTATGTGTGAGGGCCATGTGTGAGGGGCATATGTGAGGGGCATGTGTGAGGCCATGTGTGAGGCCATGTGTGTATGTGTGAAGCCATGTGTGAAGCCATGTGTGAGGGCATGTGTGAGGGCCATGTGTGAGGGGAATGTGTGAAGCCATGTGTGAGAGCCATGTGTGAGGGGCATGTGTGAGGCCATGTGTGAGGGGCATGTGTGAGGGGCATGTGTGAGGCCATGTGTGAGGCCATGTGTGAGGCCATGTGTGAGGGGCATGTGTGAGGGGCATGTGTGAGGCCATGTGTGAGGGCCA
>CAJQZJ010030162.1:193330-217196 GCA_907164525.1 Lophiomys imhausi | reverse complement strand
CACCAGCTTCCTTCTGCCTCAGGGAGATCTGGCCATTGGTCTACCAGCACTTTCTCCAGCAGGACTCTCGGAGCTCTCTCCTATCGGGAGCCCTTAGCACACAGCTCTCTGGGCTCATCCACTTGTCCTTAAATAGGATCGCTCCTTGTTCCACCTGTTTCAGCTTAATTTGGGCTCTGCCCACTTAGCAGTTGAAAGCAATGCCAGGTCATAAAGTCTTTCCTTGTTTCACCTGGCTTCAACCTTGTTTTTCAGTCCAAAGAGACTCCCCGCGTTTCATGTGACTTCATCCATAAGCTGATAAGCTCATTGCTCACAGCGAAGTTGATCTTCATGCCCCGGATTAAGAGACTGTATCAGAAACCTAGATATTCTAAATATCTACACTAAATCTAACTTATATTAATCTATCAACCCCTACAGGCATGTGTTAGGGCATGTGTGAGGCCATGTGTGAGGCCATGTGTGAGGGCATGTGTGAGGGGCATGTGTGAGGGGCATGTATGAGGCCATGTGTGAGGGCCATGTGTGAGGGCCATGTGTGAAGGGCATGTGTGAGGCCATGTGTGAGGCCATGTGTGAGGGCATGTGTGAGGGGCATGTGTGAGGGGCATGTATGAGGCCATGTGTGAGGGCCATGTGTGAGGGCCATGTGTGAGGGGCATGTGTGAGGCCATGTGTGAGGCCATGTGTGAGGGCCATGTGTGAGGCTATGTGTGAGGGCCATGTGTGAGGGGCATATGTGAGGGGCATGTGTGAGGCCATGTGTGAGGCCATGTGTGTATGTGTGAAGCCATGTGTGAAGCCATGTGTGAGGGCATGTGTGAGGGCCATGTGTGAGGGGAATGTGTGAAGCCATGTGTGAGAGCCATGTGTGAGGGGCATGTGTGAGGCCATGTGTGAGGGGCATGTGTGAGGGGCATGTGTGAGGCCATGTGTGAGGCCATGTGTGAGGCCATGTGTGAGGGGCATGTGTGAGGGGCATGTGTGAGGCCATGTGTGAGGGCCATGTGTGAAGCCATGTGTGAGGCCATGTGTGAGGGCCATGTGTGCATGTGTGAAGCCATGTGTGAGGGCATGTGTGAGGGCATGTGTGAGGGGCATATGTGAGGGCTATGTGTGAGGGGCATGTGTGATTCCATGTGTGAGGCCATGTGTGCATGTGTGAAGCCATGTGTGAGGGCATGTGTGAGGGCCATGTGTGAGGGGAATGTGTGAAGCCATGTGTGAGGCCATGTATGAGGGGCATATGTGAGGGCCATGTGTGAGGGGCATGTGTGAGGGGCATGTGTGAGGCCATGTGTGAGGGCATGTGTGATGCCATGTGTGAGGGGCATGTGTGAGGCCATGTGTGAAGCCATGTGTGAGAGCCATGTGTGAGGGGCATGTGTGAAGCCATGTGTGAGGCCATGTGTGAGGGCCATGTGTGAGGGCATGTGTGAGGGCATGTGTGAGGCCATGTGTGAGGGGCATGTGTGAGGGCCATGTGTGAGGGCATGTGTGAGGCCATGTGTGAGGGGCATGTGTGAGGGCCATGTGTGAGGCCATGTGTGAGGCCATGTGTGAGGGGCATGTGTAAGGGTCATGTGTGAGGGGCATGTGTGAGGCCATGTGTGAAGCCATGTGTGAGAGCCATGTGTGAGGGGCATGTGTGAGGCCATGAGTGAGGGCCATGTGTGAGGGGCATGTGTGAGGGGCATGTGTGAGGGCCATGTGTGAGGGGCATGTGTGAGGGCCATGTGTGAGGCCATGTGTGAGGGCCATGTGTGAGGCCATGTGTGAGGGCCATGTGTGAGGGGAATGTGTGAGGGCCATATAAGGGCCATGTGAGGGGCATGGGTAAGGGCCATGTGTGAGGGCATGTGGAGGGCCATGTGTGATGGCTTCTGGGATTCTGGAAGAGAGCCTACCGTTTTCAGGAGACAGCTTACACTTGGGGGCTGAACTCATGCCTGGAGAGATGGCTCAGTGGTTAAAAACACTGGCTGCTCTTCCAGAGGGTCCAAGTTCAATCCCCAGCACCCACAGCAGCAGGTGACTTCTGGCAGCCATCTGTAACTCCAGCTCCATGGCATCCAATGCCCTCTATGGACTCTGCAAGGCGCCATGCATGCACATGGTGCATAGACATACGTTGAGGGATAGATAGGCTGATCCAAGGCTTTCCTCGAGGCTCTGATGCGTGAGAAGGAGCATAGCTCCTTCTCTAAACCAGAAAGAGACTTGAAAGAACCAAGCCAGTAAAAGCCTGTGGGTAGAGCCTTGGGAGTTTTCCTCTAAGGCTCTGCTATATGGAGAAGGGATGTAACTCCTTCTCTAAAACCAGGAGTGTGGAGAGGGCTTCAGATCCTGAGAAGCCAACACCTCCTACCACGTAAGGCTTCTCATGTGGGCATGGGTCCCGAGGCTGCTGTGACGCCATCTTCCCTTTGTACAGTACTGCTTGTTTATCTCCTACTGAGTTTGTCCCATTGTACAGCAGCTTTCTGCCGGCTCTGTCCTGTTTCTCCCCCGGAAATCTATATAAGATGCAGTGTTTATTTCCTCCTCCTCCTTCTTATCATCATTATTTGTTTTTCTTTCAAGACAGAGTTTCACTATGTAGCTCTGGCTGTCCTAGAACTCACTCTGTAGACCAGGGTGGCCTGGAACTCAGCAATCCACCTGTTTCTGTGTCCCAAGTGCTGGAATTAAAGGCATGTGCCACTACACGGAGCAAGGCTATGTTTCTTAATAAGCTTGCTTGCACAAGTCATCAGCTCCTGCAAGACCTCCTGATCCCAAACTTCCCTATCTTTTATCTTCGAATCCTCTGGCCATCATTCCCCTGAGGAACCTGTCACTGAAGAGCGACCTGCTGGTCCAGGTCAGACATGAGGCAAAACACCCATAGACATAAAATAAAAATAAATCTTTAAAACAAAAACAAAAACAAAAAAAAGTCTGGACATGGTGGCACATTCCTTTAATCCCAGCACTCAGGAGTTAGGGGCAGGTAGCTCTCAGAGTTCGAGGCCATCCTGGTCTGCAAAGCAAATCCACGACAGCCAGGGCTATTACACAGAAAAACCCTGTCTCAAAAAACCAAAAACAAAAAGCACAGCTGGGTTCAGGCTGGATATGCCTTTAATTTCAGTACTTGAGAGCTAGAGGCAGGTCAATCTCTGTGAGTTTGAGGCCAGCCTGGTCTGCATAAAGAACTACTATCTTACTATCTCAAAAAACAAAACAAAACAAACAACAACAACAAAAAAAAGGAAAGTAAAGAAAGAAAGAAAGAAAAGAAAAGAAAAAAACGTAACCCCAAAGCAAAACAAACCTGAGCGCTGACAGGCAGGCAGAAGAGCTGGAATTCCCAACCTGGTTACTACAGCCGTTGGTGGGACTCACTGTGGAGTGAGGAGGGTGGTGCCCAGGAGGACCAGAGCAATGTATCTGATTCTATTTCCTGCTGCCAAGCACCTGGAGATGTGGAGAGCTGGGATTTTATCAGCTCCCACCATGAGAAGGAAACCTGAGTGAAGGCCACAGAATCTATCTCTAGGGATGCTTCGCAAGATGGTGGGTGTCCCTAACTCTGAAGCTCTAGGAAAGGGAAGTTAGTGGGTGTCATGTAGGCCAAGGTTTAAAATAGGAAGATGAGAGTGAGAACTAGGAGAAATGGGTTCAGGTGATGATGAGGGGTTCAGCAGGAAGGATAGAAGGGGACCCTGTGTGAGTCAAGGGACTTGGAAACAGATCCCAAGGCCCTGGGAGAAGAAGGAAGACTCATTGGGGCAGGGCCAAGGCCAAGGCAGACGGATCAGGGAACTCTTCATCTAGTGCCTGCTTCTTGAAAGGCCCAGGTTGCAGACTCCCTGAAGGGACAGGCTGTTAGCTTGGGCGGGGGAGGGGGCATCAGCATGGGATGAGAGAGCAGTTCTAACAATGGCCACACCCTACCCCATACATCCTGCTACTAAAATTTGGCCATCAACAAAGGACTCCCTGGAGCAGGGTGGACTAACAGGATGTGGATACAGGAAAGCCCTTTTACCTTCTGCCAGAGACACTTTCTAACTAACATCTCTGGAGTTTGTCTACTGGTGAGGAAGGGGTTATGCCCAGGGTCATCAGGTTCATTTGCTTCCTGGGACCATTGTCTTAGGGACTCAACTTCCTCCCAAAGTTCTGTCCCCTACGGTAGGATGCTGGGGCTACACTGTCTCTTACGTTGCTAATTTTTAGCTTCCATTCATGTTAAGAGATATTGGTTTTTCTATTTACACAGGCAAAATTGCCTTTAAAATAACTTCACATCATGGAGGCGCCTTTTTTTTTTTTTTTTTAAAGATTTATTATGTATACAGCGTTCTGTCTGCAGGTATATCTACAGGCCAGAAGAGGGCACCAGATTTCATTATGGATGGTTGTGAGCCATCATGTGGTTGCTGGGAATTGAACTCATGACCTCTGGAAGAGCAGCCAGTGCTCTTAACCGCTGAGCCATCTCTCCAGCCCATGGAGGCACCTTTAATCCCAGCACTTAGGAGACAGGCAGCCGGATCTCTGTAAGTTCGAGGCCAGCCTGGTCTACAAATAGAGTTCTAGGACAGCTATTACTGTTACACAGAGAAACCCTGTCTCAAAAACAACAACAACAACAAAACCCCAATAAATAATAAATAAATACAATAACTTCACTAGGCCAAATTGTCTGTGGCTCTGGGTGCTTATCTCTCCACAGGATGCCTCTGCCCAACCGCTGTTCTTACCTACAAGTCTATGCCCAAGCAGTGTGAGGACTAGGGAATGAAGACACAAAGGGAAGACAGGAAGGAAGACAGGGGAGAACTGGGTGGGAAGTGAGAGGGGACAGGGATCAGTGGGAGCAGAGGCTTGCACACCCAGGAGCAAGAAGAGACAAGATGCTGCTGCTCAATAGCCAGGGCCTTCTCAAGGCTTTGACCTAAGTATATGCTAGGACAGTTCTTGAGCTCTTAGTGGACAGACCCAGGCCTGGGACCTGAGCCCAGCAGGCCCCCAACAGGTAATGAGCTCCATCTTTCACACACTTGATGAGGTGTGTATCTGCATTTGTGTCCCAGGGTGAGGGATGGCTGGGAGAGGTAGAGGAGAGAGGAGACTGTCTGATCCAGACACCAAGGACTGTCAACGTGACCTTGAAGGTTCCTTCCTAAAACCTCTCTCTGTCTGTAACTGCCCAATGTCACCAACCTCTGAAGCCTCGCCTGCAAGGTCCCCATCAGAGCAGGGATAACACAGAATCCACTGTATCATCTCAACAGAAAGCATTCTTAAGTCTAGAATAAAATGGTAGAGGCTTTGAGAGGTGATAGAGAGCCCAGCTATAAAAGCAGGGTTCCTATGAGATTACAACTGAACTTGCTCAACCGTTATTAGTCAGCCTCAAAGAAGAATGTTTGCAGACACAGCCTGTTTCCCAAGATAGTCCATCTCGACTGAGCAAACAGTGTCAGGAAGGAGAGACCGCAGGCACGTCCATGGTCCCCTGAAGCTTCATATGCCTCTCTGAAAGGTTCCAGCTGCAGGACCTCCAACCTGCAGGTGAGTGCCCGTCCTTCACTGTCTGAAATGAACATTCTCATCTCTTGAGGTCAGATGCTGGTCTCTTTCGACCTTCTTGCTCTTTACTCTGTACTCAAAATCTAACAAAAAGTCCCTGGGGGACCAGTATCCATGTGCTTGGGGAAAGCACATCCCTGGTGTTGTCTGGCTGACCAAGAGCCAGGAGTCATGGAATCTTCTGTCAGACCTCAACATGCACACACACACACACACCTCTGAAGTGGAGAAACTGGGCCATTGAGAATGTGACAGATTACATACCTGCAGGACAAGGTTGGAGAGCAAGAGGTGATGCCATGAGGGAAAGGGTCTTTGGACCTTCAAAAGACAGACCAACCTGCAGCAGAACGTGATGTCTCATGCCTGTAATCCCAGCACTTGGGAGGCCGAGGCAGGAGGATCAACTTGAGTTTGAGGCCGGTCTCATTACATAGTGAAACCCTGTTGTCCTATTTGAAAAATCAAATGAAACCAAACCAAGAGACATGTCTGTGTTGAGTTCAGTTGCCACTAATAAGCTGACAAGGAAGTGTGTAAGAAGCAAGAGACACTTTGGTGTTTTAAAATCACCACTTATAACCCCAATGTTACATGACTCTCAGCGAACTGGACAGCAGCATTCAAAAACTGCATTTAATCGCTTAGAACCAAGTATGAAGCTGATTAGCATGGACACATTCCTTTATATTTTCTCAACATGGCCATGAGGTTTAATAATCATTTCACGGGTAAGAGAACAGGGTGGAGCCAGATGATAAGCACATGGCCTGGTTCCAGTCCCATGGGGATGGGATCCAGAGGCCACTTTTCCTACCAGAACCACCTGGATGAGTTCTGAGGCCTGTGGTTGGTCCACGCTGCACATGCCCAATAGACAGGGCAGCTGGGAAGGAAAGGAGTAATGGGATTTCAGAGAGGCACGGCCAGGAGTCCAGTCAACAGGCCAATGATCTTGTCTCACTTCATCCAAGAGCCTTTAGTCCATTAGTGATGCGTACTGAAGGACTGGGCTGAAGGTATGCCTCCCGTTGGGTACCTTTGTCTTCTAGGGACAGTCACAAAAAGAAAGGAGTTCTGGTCTTGAGGTAAGATTACTTTTCAAGTTTGAGAGCCTTCATTGGAACCCAGACCTTTCCTTTTGGACCTGCCAGCGTTCTCTTCTTTAACTTCCGGCATCCCTCCTCTCAAAGCCCATTGACTGACAGGAAACAATATTTAACTCTGAGAAGTCTCAGAGATCCTGAACCTCAATAGAAACACCATGACAAAAGTCCTGCAGTAGGTGACATTGGTGATGGTGGGTTCCGGGTGGAAGCTGAGAAAACACACTTCGTATTCAGAAGTTTAAATGCAAGCTTTGTTTTCTGGGTGTGCCCAGGGAGGCAGCCAGTTCAGGATCTGAATCACGTCCCCAAAGGAAGATTGTACAATGTTTTTTAAAGGATGTGAACACAAAGCAAGGGGGAGTGGGGTGGGCTGTTGCACCAGGTCAGTTGAATAATGAGACCTGGAATTTAGAACGAGAAGGGAACGAAGGAGAGGCAAACTGCACGTACTCAATTAGACAGGCAACACATTTATGACTTGTGTGACTTAGCTCAGATAATGGGGTAACAGCAACTCCCTCTTTACCTCCCTTTACTGGTTAACAGACATACATGAAATATCTGAAGAAGGCAGGATAGGAGCTGGGTTTCGGGCCTGGGAACATGAACTCAGTTTTGACCCTGCCAGCAAGATGGAACTTGTTCCTGATATGGCTGGATCCAGGAAACCTTCTCTCTCTTTTTTTGTTTTTGTTTTTGTTTTTGCTTTTGCTTTTGGAGGCAGGGTTTCTCTGTGTAACAGCCTTGGCTGTGTCCCAGCCTGGCCTTGAACTGCCAAAGATCTGCCTGCCTCAACCTCCCAAGTGCTGGGATTAAAGGCCTGTGCCACCACTGCCTGGCCAGGAAACTGTCTCTTAACAGTGACAGTCTGGCCCCGTTGTTTAAAATGGAAGCACTCTGGGCATGGTGGTGCACACCTTTAATCCCAGCACTTGGGAGGCAGAAGAAGGTGGATCTCTGTGAGTTCAAGCCTAGCCTAGTCTACAAAGTGAGTCTTAGACAGCCAGGGCTACACAGAGAAACCCTGTCTCAAAAAACAAAAATCAAACAAACGGAAGCAGACTAAGGGAAGAGTTTGATATTGGCTAAGGAAGGAGCGACCCAGCTTCGGTGAGGACAGAGCCTAGTGGAGAGCCTTCTGGAGAGTTGCAGGCTGGTGAATAGTCTCTTTCCATCCAGAGCCAGGCCATTTCTGGCTCTGCTGAGACCTTGGACATATGACCTCAGCTCTTCAGACCCTCCCCCACACAGCAAAGTTGATACAGTCACCTTCTCTTGCAGAAAAAAAAAATATATATGAAAAATGTCTGTCTCTCACTGAATAGGTCTGGGTGGAAGGAAAATTCCTCATTTCCCCACTGGAGGGCTCCCCACTTCCTGTCTCTCAGTCACTTGCAATGGTCTCTTCTGCGAGAATAAGTACAGGCACTGTCTTCTGAGAGACTAAGAAAGCAGCTTCAGAAGTGCAGGTTGAAAAGGTAGTTAGGCCTGACTTGGTTGGGTCTATGCTGAACGCGCACAGACTTCCTCTTGTTCTTATTCACTAAACAACACAGTATAACAACTGTTTACATTGTCTTATCTATCATAAGCACCTAGAGGTTATTTATATATAAAGGGAGGATGTGCAGAAGTTATATACAAATACCAAATCATTTTGCACAAAGCTTTTTTTTTAAAGATTTATTATATTTATTTTATGCATATGTGTGCTCTATCTGCATGTACACCTGCATTCCAGAAGAGGGCACCAGATCACATTGTGCATGGTTGTGAGCCACCATGTGGTTGCTGGGAATTGAACTCAGGACCTTTGGAAGAGCACTAGGCAGTGCTCTTAAGCGCTGAGCCATCTCTCCAGCCCCTGCACAAAGCTTTTGAATGTCTTTGGACTTTGAGAGCTCAAGGGGAAGTTCTGGTGCGTGCATATGTGTGTGTGCCTGTGTGCCTGTGTGTGTTGCTCCCCACACTACCCAGTCTTCCTTTTGCTCATTTCTGAACAATTTGAGTGTTTTGGAGCTCTCATAAAATCCTATCAATTTGGCACCTTCAGCCATCTTTATAGAAGGAAAACTGAGGGCAGGCTGGGCCAGGGTGGAGCAGGAGTCCTCTCCTGATGTCCCTCTTCTCTGCCCAGACACACTGTCCTCTCAAGGGGCCCAGCTGGTTTACACAGCAGGCTCCTCCACACTTATGAGCTTGAGAAATGTCATTTGAATTTAGGCAGCCAGGGCAAGATCTAGAGCAGGAACCCCACTGTGAGAGCCTTTCAATGCTGTTGCTTAGGTGAAAATCCAGGCCCTGTTCAGAAAATTGACAGACATTTCCTGTGTGGGAAATGGGCTTCCAGGCCTGTGCAGATCTGTTTAGGCCTAGACTCTGGGGAATCTTTCTGTGTGTGCAATGTTTATTTATTTGTTTTTAATTTAGTTTTTGTTGTTGCTGCTGTTTTTAGGAGCTGAGATTTTTTTTTCCTGTTCAAAGAACACTGGCCAGTCCTTGGTGGGTTTTAAGGGACGATAGGATCACTGTTATATGAAGAAGATAACGGTGATGCAGCCAGATATGGACTATGAAGCACAAACAGGGTCTCAGGAGTTACCCAGGAGGAACCTGCTGGATCCTGGTCAAGCGGGGGAACAGCACCGCTGGAGAACCAGCCGGACTCCGCCCAGGTCAGCCCGCCCTCACTCTCCTTTCAGCGAAATGGTCCCCAGCCTTGTCACCATGGCAGAACTGGTCTCCTCAGCTTGGATTGGTTGCTGGGTCACGTCGTCAGCCCTGTGACGGACTCTGTGATGGGAGATGGTTGCCATGGTTCCGTCTAGTACGCAAACAAGCAGCTGCTGTTCTCCAGGCTCTGGGGACCCGTCCAGAGTCCAGTGTACCTAATGGGAAATCCTGGGAAGAGTTGGAGAGGCCGGAGTTGTGTGTCTCTGGGCTCATTTTTGCAACTGATACTTGCTCTAAACTTGGCAGAAGAAGAGGGGAGGCAGTGTCAGCTCCGCCTCTCTGTGCATTAGGTGAAAAGGCCTGGCTTCTTGCTTTGGAGCTGAAGAGAGAGATGGCTCACTGGCTTAAGAACCCTTTCTGCTCTTCCAAAGGACCCAGGTTCTGCTCTCGGAACACACATAGTAGCTACCAACCACCTCTAACTCCAGTGCTAGAGGGTCTAACGCCTTCTTCTGCCCTCTGAGGGCAACAAATGTACATATAGTGCATAGAGTTACATGGAGGCAAAACACTGATACACATAAAAATAAATCTCTCTCTCTCTCTGAGACAGAGACTCATGTAGCCAAGTCTTGGCTTTGAACTCTGTTCCTCCTGCTTCAGCCTCCCAAATGCTAGGATTCCAGGCATGAGTCACCACAGGCAACTAAGGTTAGTTTTCAAGCTAGCTCTTTCACAGATGTCTCTGGAGGCAGCATGGGTGAGCTCTGGGCCTGGCCAGAGTCTCTGAAGTGAGAAGCAGGAGTAAAACACAAGGCAGGACAGGGGCCCTGGGAGTACGGCCATGGCAGCCTTTCCTTTCAGATCCTAGATCACATTTGTTCTGCTTTCTGAGATCCACAGTCCCCTTTCGTCATTAATGTTCTGTCGGACAATCATACTGGTCCCACCCCTAAGCATCTACCAAGAGAAATCTTCACCAAAGACCATGGAAATGTTATATTTGGGAATGACGAACAGTTGCCCCTAGAAAAGGAGGAGTCCAGCCAACAGTGGTCTACTCAACCGAACTCCAGCATGTTCTAGGCTTCCAGTTCAATGTTGCTCAAAGTGCCTTCACACTCAGCCCATCTTGTCCTCAGAAACTGGGCCACATGGGCATGTGCCCATCCCACCTACTCAGGAGACACAGCTAAAATCCTGTCACATGCCAGTAGGATCGATACACATCCTTTCCCCTGATTCTTGGTTGTAAGGACACAGGTAAGGTAGCACTCAGCAGGTCACGTTTGCATCTGGCTCTTACCAGGTACTTTGCCTGCCAGCGCCCACCTTCTTCCTCTTCATACAGGGGTCTCCTCTCTCTTATTCGACATGCTTTGTAGAGCTCTGTGCATCCCTCTGTTTAGCCACTGCAATACGTGGTTCCTGCCCCCCAAGGCAACCGAAAGCTCATCAAGGAAGTTCAAAACACACATGGTGAGCATGAAGACCCTCTGCAGCAGACTCCGTAGGTGACTGCCTCATATACCCTGGCCTGACTCTCAAGTCATCTGCCACCTGCAGTAACAAGTGGACTCGCGGCACAGGGCATGAGCGTCCCACTCAAACCTTGGGAACGCTCCCCTGTCATCTTGCAGACTTTCTGTGCATAGATAACCCTGTGGTGTCTGGGATTTAGCATCCTCTGGGGCGGGCAACCCTTGACTGGTTTAAGGCTGGGTGGATGTTAAATATTCCACATACGTCCTTCCTTGGTGGGCAGGATTTCGATTGTTTGTTTTTGAGACAGGGTCTCCCTATGTAGCCCTGGCTGCCCTGGGGCCTTGTTATGTACATCCAATTTTGCAGAAATCCACCTTGCCTCTGCCTGCTGAGTGCTGGGGTTAACGGTGTGAATCACCACATCCAACCACCAGCAGGACTGATTCCTGTGTGCAGGCAACAGGGATGTGTGGCGTCCCCCTCGACCAGCAAGGATGACGCAACTCGCAAAAGCTCTTCTCCAGCAGTTTATTCAGGTCCCTTGAAAACAGTCTTCCGAATAATGGGGCAGACCCAACCCACAGGCTAAATACTAAATGAACAGCCAATCAAGTAAAGCCACGTGGTGCTATCTTAGAGGCCCACGTATGCGGAAGCAAGCCAGATCAACGGTCTTTGCCAAATATGGACTTGTTTACCACTGAGAGCGCTCACTGTCGGGCTGGTGGAAGGCGGAGACCAGCGCCATCTTTAAGGCGCGGCACGTCGCAGCTCTCTACAGTTCCTCCTTTTTTATTTTTTCTAAAGTAGGTAGAAGTCCCTGGAAAGGCTTCGTAATCCCCATATCTGGGGATCTCACGGTGGGCCTGAGCCTGTAGGAGGGCGATGCTCAAACTCTTACCCGTCTCTGAGTCAGCCTCCCCACTCGGGACTGCCCTGTCTTAGGTGGCTGAGACTTACCCGTCAACTCCATCACTGACTTGCTAGACCCTAATATCCGTGGAACGAATACCTCAGTGGGCAGGGACTATGCTCAGTGAAGATTTAAGGCTTCACGGCAGCGAGCCATGCCTGAGGGGACTGGCCCGCCTCAATGGCGACAAGGGCTTGTATAATCATGGCTGCATTACGCTTTTGTGTGGCTCTCATTTTGTAGATGCACCATAGGCAAACCAGACAGGCTAGTATCATCAGTATCGCCAAAGAGCCAACGCCCGCCCATTCCTTAAGATGATCCATAGCCGTCTGTATCCAGGAAGTCAAGCCAGTAGCCAGGCTCAGATCCACCCGAGTGGAATTGATGTGGACGATTGTCGCTCTCAGCTCTCTCATCAAATTTTCAAACTCAGCCGACCAATCCTGTAAGAGGAACTTTGACAATTGTCTAGACAGATTAGCAGCCTTTGTAAAATTTTGATACTGTACGGAAGTAACACACAAACCTTGCATTTTCCACTCACACCCCAATTGTGCTAGTTGCCAAAGAGAATCAATCTGTTCTTGTATTAAATCTATGCGTTGATTAACTATCATAAGACCTCCTTTGAGATGAGAATTCATAGAGGTCTGAGTATCCAATGCCTGTGCCACAGTGGCTGAGATGTTATTCAGGGCATTGGCAGTCTGTATAGAACTAGACAAGGCAATAGCTGAGGCAGTAGCCCCCACAGCAGCAATAGTGATGGCAGTAACAATAGCTGCAGTGATGCCAAAATCTCTTTTAAACCTGAATAGCATCATGGTATTAGGGGCCTCTACAGGAACTGGTACATATCGAGGCATTCTAGTCACCACAGCCACAGGAAAGGCTGTGGCATTCCAGCATAGGGCATAAAAACATGAGCCCGGAGTGCATACTAACTTTTCTTCACCCAAGGATGCACTCCCATTACTTACAATCCACAGAAAAGGAGGCCAGAGACACACTGGCGAAGCTGAAAAGGTCTTGTTGCGGTAAGAATGAAACAAAGAATTCCAAGTACCAGAGCCACTACCACTAGAAAAATCCAGATTGGTAGTGGACCCTAGGGAAAAACTACCTCTTTGATAAATTCTTCCCCCAAGCATAAGTATAGGTCCCAAATCCATATAGCTACCATTTGCTCCACACAAAAGCCATAAATCAAAAGGATTGGTGGCAGTCTGCTGAGGATCCCTAGTAGATATATCAAGCATCTGATCTTTGATATGTATGTAAAGGACATTGTAATGACCCCACACCCAGTAGCCAACCAGGCTGGTGCCATACCCGTCCGGTATCTTTTTCTCAGAGATGGGAAACTAGGATACCAACCCATATGCAATCAAACATGCCCTTCTTGAAGTCGCTAGAAGCTGACCCCAAGTGCAGTGCTTAGCCTCGCATCCTGAGTGTGATGATAGCTTAGTCCTTTAGGACAGTCAACCAAGCTTGTGGCTGTCTAGCCTCCAAGGCAGCAAAGGCTTGCACCAGCATGGCATTGCTTCTCCTCTGTGAAATCCTCATCTTACAGATACACCATAGGGCAATGAAACTGACTAGGAAGAACATGCCTCCTAGGGCACCCATTCCCACCCATTCCTTCAGATGATTCATGGCTCGGAGGATCCATGTTGACAGTCCTTCAGCAACAGAGACATCAACCCGGGTGGAATTCACATGCACGATGGCAGTTCTCAGATTCTGCATCAGCTTATCAAACTCACCAGACCAATTTCCTGTAAGATACTGAGAGAGTTACTTAGACAAATTTGCAGCTACAGTATAATTTTGATATGGCACAGAGGTCACACAAAACCAGTCATTTTCCACTCACAGCCAATCTGGGCCACCTGCCACAATACATCCAAGGCCGTGGCTACATTGGCTGACAAATTATTCAAGGTAGCGGCAGTCTGCACTGAGGCATCCAGGCTTCCAACCCCTTGTTCTTATAAGGGGTGATAGCTGCTTTACACTCCTTTGTACATTGCTCATACACAAGTTGTTTAATTAAGGGCATTGCCAAATCAGGGTCTCCAAATACCCTTCCAGCTGCTTCAACCATTATAGCCACGAAGTCTGAGAAAGGCTCCAGGGGATCCTGAATAACCTTGGTTAGATTGCCATTCACTTTTCCTTTGTTAGGCAATGATTTCCAAGCTCTGGTTGCGATTAAATTGATTTGTTCAAACACCTGAGCCGGATACCCAGTTTGTTGTTGAGCATATCGACCTTGCCCAAGAAGCATGTCCACATCCCAGGCTGGGTTTCCTGCTGCAGGATTAGCAGCAGCTTGTTCATTAGCAAATTCAATCAAGAAAGCCTTCCAATCTAAATACTGCCCAGAGGACAGGCAGGCACGTGCCAAGCTCATCCAGTCACTAGGAGTCATGCAATAATGACAAAGAGCTTCCACCTGAGCTACAGTGAAAGCAGCATTAATCCCATAAGTGTGGACAGACTCAGCGAGTGCTTTAATTACCTTAAAATCGAGAGGTTCATGATAACAATTTCCCCCTCCATCCTGAAAGACAGGGTAGTACAGCTCATGTTTCACTTCCCTCCAGACATTTGGACAGAATGACCGCCCACTAGGATCACTCGGAGGGGAAGTCTCATTATATGAAGGCGGCGCCAGCACAGGCGGCCCCGGACCTGAGGGCTCTATCCGAGTGCAGTCAGAACTCTTCCTCAAAGATGACTTCTCCATTTTCTTTGTTAACATTTTAAGTTCCTCTTTAGACTCTGAGCTATCCTCTTCCAAAGTATCTTTCCCAGATTTGACCAAGCGCTCCTCTTTTAACTGCTCTAATGCCTCTTGTCCCTTTTCCACGGCCTTGCAATATCTCTGATCTCCTAAACAACTACGAAGAAGTCTCCAAATAGGCCGTGCTCCTCCCTGCAATGTACCTTGCTTCCAGGCAAAATCTAGATCTCTCCCAAGCTTCTCCCAGCAACTGATAAAGGCAAGGCCAGCGTTCGCTCCATTTCTGTGAGGCACTCTCTGCTTTCCTCACCTTGCTCTGCCAGTTGTGTCTTCTACTCGTCCGAATCACGTAACTTTATTGCTCCCTCCCGGAGACCTTATTGCCTCTTTACCGAGGTCCTTATTGCTCCCTCCGGAGACCTTATAGTTCGCAACTTCCCGCGACACTTTACCTTTAGTTCGCAACTTCCCACGAAACTTTACCCTTTGTTCGCTATCTCCGCGAAACTTTACCTTTTGTTCACTATCTCCGCGAATCTTTACCGTATGTTCGCTATTATCCGCGAATCTTTACCGTATGTTCGCTATTATCCGCGAATCTTTACCGTATGTTCGCTATTATCCGCGAAACTTTACCTTGTGTTCGCTATCTCCGCGAAACTTTACCTTTTGTTCGCAATCTCCGCGAAACTTTACCTTTTGTTCGCTATCTCCGCGAAACTTTACCTTTTGTTTGCTATCTCCGCGAAACTTTACCTTTTGTTCGCTATCTCCACGAAACTTTACCTTTTGTTCACTATCTCCGTGAAACTTTATTGTCCTAATTTATCCCAGGAACTTACAGCGCTGCCCCTGACTGCAGGAGTTCTGAGTCTTTTTTGGGTCCCCGTACGGGCCACCACTTGTCACGTCCCCCTCGACCAGCAAGGATGACGCAACTCGCAAAAGCTCTTCTCCAGCAGTTTATTCAGGTCCCTTGAAAACAGTCTTCCGAATAATGGGGCAGACCCAACCCACAGGCTAAATACTAAATGAACAGCCAATCAAGTAAAGCCACGTGGTGCTATCTTAGAGGCCCACGTATGCGGAAGCAAGCCAGATCAGCGGTCTTTGCCAAATATGGACTTGTTTACCACTGAGAGCGCTCACCATCGGGCTGGTGGAAGGCGGAGACCAGCGCCATCTTTAAGGCGCAGCACGTCGCAGCTCTCTACAGGGACGCCCACCAATGTGCCCCTTACTGGCTTTTGTTCTCCCCTTTGCCCCCTTCCCCTGGCTCACTTGCATCCAATCTTCACTTCAGGATTCCTTTTGGAGGCTGGGGAGATCTTGGATAAAGCTCTTGCCATGACAAGGGAGTTCAGGTCCCCAGCACCCTTGTAGATACTGGGCTGGGATGGTTGTCTCTCTGAAATCCTAGTTCTCAGGGGATGGAGGGTGGATCCCTAGGGAAAGCTGAGGCAGCATCTCTGGCTAGCCCAAATCACAGAACTCCAGGATGAGCCAGACCCTGCCTCAGCTAATAAAGTAGAGGGTGACTGTAACCATGGGCTTTTCTACCCACGCCCCAGTTACCAAAATAATGACTCTGAGATTTATTTATGAATAAATTATTTATGAATTCCAATCTTTCTACCAGAACTCCCACTTATTACTTCCTACCTTTTGCTAGTAGGCCTCAGGTTTTTATTGACAGGTGATGCTTCCATATAGAACACAAGAGATTTTTTTCTACAAGTAACTGAGTATGACACACACACACTCTCCTTCCTCTCTCTCTCTCTCTCTCTCACACACACACACACATACAACACCCATACACACAAAAGAAAATCCCCAAAATACACTATATACACATGTACAACACACACATAGATATTTCATGGAGATAGTCTACATTTTTACTCAGTCTTTGACATTAAGGAGAGAGTGACGAACAAGAAAAGATGTATGACCCTAAAATCTAAAGGGAAAATTGTAGTCTTCTCTGGTCTACATGGCCATATCTATCTATCTATCTATCTATCTATCTATCTACCTATCTATCTAGTTTTTTTTTTTGAGGCAGGGTCTCATGTAGCTCAGATTGAACTTGTCTTTTTTGGTCTCTCTCTGTCTCTCTGTCTCTCTCCCTCTCTCTCTCTCTCTCTCTCTCTCTCTCTCTCTCTCTGCATACATGCTCTTCCTCCTCCCTCCCCACAACAACAGGATCCAATAAACCTGCCTTTTGTATTCTAATTTGGCCTGGATTGGGTCATTCAGCCTATGGAGAATGCACCTTTAACAGAATAACACATCCAGGAGCCCCCACTTCTCTGTCCCTGTAAGCATCTCTCTAGTTGGTTCTTAATGGTAGCTTCACTCCGGGCACTCCTTTACCTGATCCCACAGCTTCTGCTGTGCTTTCATTGTTGTTCTGTTTAAAACACTTTTAATTGCCTTTAACACTTCCTCTCTGACCCACAGATTATTTATAAGTATGTTGTTGGGAGTTTTGTTTTTTTTTTTAATAGCTAAGTGTTTGAGGCTTCACTGGTATTGACTTTTTTTGGTGTTATGGTCATAGAACGTTTCGTACATTTTGTTTTATAATACAGGATAAGGATAGCATTTCATTGTGCACTTGAAATGAATTTGTACTCACTGTTGTTGGGTGGAGTGCTCAACAATGTCAATTAGAAATGACTCAGCCCCTCTGTACCTGCTGCTTTTGTGTCTACTTCCTCTTGGTTTCTGAGAGGAAACTGCTGCCATCTCCAAATACAATGGTGATGTGTCTACTTCTCTTTGGTACTGTTCATTCCATGTCACATATTTTGAGGCCCTGGTAGGAACATACACAGTAAGAGAGCATGTCTTCTTGATGAGTTGATTCTTTTATTAAAAAGCCGTATTCTCCCCTCTTCTCCTGATCTTCTCTCTATGCAGAAGCCAATTCATCTAAAATTGATATGAATGCCTCAGCTATGTTTTGTTTTGTGTTAGCATGATCATGTCCTATTTACGCATGAGTTTTTGTTCCTTTGCTTTGCTTTTTTGAGATGGAATTTCAAATACTGGGATTACAGGCCTGAGCCCCCATCCCCAGTTATGAGGTACTGGAGATCAGACCCAGGGCTTACTCATGCTAGGCAAGCACTCTAGCAACTGACCTACACCAGCAGCTCCTCCTTTGTGTATCAGTTGTTTCTGTCACTGCTATGACCAAGGCACAGCTTAAGGCCAGGAGGAGTTTGCTTGGCTTACAGTTTGAGGGTACACTTGCCATCATGGCAAAGAAGGCATGGCAGCAGCAGCCTGTGGCTGCTTGCTCATATCTCACTAGATCAAGAATCAGAAGAATCAGTGAAGACAAGAACTGGGGAATTGTAAAGGGTCTAGATCTTATGCAATGTGCTCAGGAAAGCCACCAGCGACCTTAGGGGAAAGGGTAGAATGATGTCATAAACAATTTCAAGACTATCCTAGCATTGTTGGAGAATGCACCAGCAAAGGCAAGAGTGGACTGGACAGATCTGTTAGAAGGCATTGTCATGGCCTGAAGATGAGTGGGGTGGCTCGGATGATCAGTGTGCTGCAGTTGAGCGCCATGTACTTTACTAAAAGCATCCTCAACTCAGGGCAAAGGGACCCAGATCCTCCTGAGTCCAAGAAAATCCGTTCTGATTTCCGTCACCATAGCAGATACGCTGCTTCTGTCTGGATGGGTTGCCAGGGAGACATTAACAGCATTCAGTGACTGATTCCCACTGGTTGCCATGGTGCTATGAAGTATGATAATAAGAATCTTCCAGGTTCAAGTTTCTCATCTCATTCTGCACAGAAAACCAGGACGGGTAAGAAGGGTATGAGAGTCAAGGGGAGGCAAGCTGTCAGGCAATTGCTGAGTCACTGTGCCTCAAGACTTGCCCAAATCAAAACTATTACAGTCCTCTATGAAGTGATGTGTGAGAAGAGAGACCCAGCACAAATGCACACAAATTCCAATCCTATTTTCCTCCCATTTTAAAGACACGTTGAGCTCTTTCCTTCTCTGAGCAAAACTCTAGCAGACTCAGCTTCCCCACCCTCATTACCCTGTACAAATCAGTCAGAAGGTAACCTGCTACTAGATTTTTTAAAAAGGCACTTTCATGAAAGCATTATTTGAGCCCACGAGACAGAAGAGCAGGCCATAGCCAGAACTGCTGAAGCGAAATCCATGAGGACTGTCAGTGCAAGGGGGTGGGCACATCTGAGGAGAGGACAAGGGAACAGTGTGGCTCCTTGGTATGAATGGAGACCAGGTTTCTGTGGGCTTCCTACTTCCAGGCATCTCTCCAAACAAGAATGCAGAACAAGGAAGAACCAATAGACTGTAACCTTCTCTCACCTGCTGCCCATAGTCCCGTGTTTAATACTTTTGCTTCTCTCTATGGAGAACAAAGTTCACTCTTGTGAGCTCCAGGTTCAGTAGACTTGAGATCCTATGGTCTTCTAAGTGCACCACTCAGCAGTAGAATCCCCATGTAACAAACTGCAAAAAGAAAGTATCCATGGTTAAGCACAGCTCTCTCTTTATTTATTTATTTTGATAGAGAGTTTCACTGTGCTTCCCTGGCTGGCCTGGAACTTGCTATGTTGACTAGGTTTGTCTCTAACTCACAGAGTGGACCTACTTCTGCTTCCCAATTCCTCTGATTAAAGGCATATACCACCACACATGTAATGTTAATAGCTAGTGCCAGAGAGACCAGAACCTTAAAAGGGGGGAGAACACACCCACCAAAGCTGAAACTTATAGGTACCCTTTTCCTGCTTATCAAAGTATCCTCACATTCATGGGACCCTATGTCTCAAGTGGATTTATTTATTTATTTACTTGCTTACTTACTTACTTACTTAACGGTTTTTCAAGACAGGGTTTCTCTGTGTAGCCCTGGCTGTCCTGGAACTCACTCTGTATAGACCAGGCTGGGCTCAAACTCAGAGTTCTGCCTGCCTCTGCCTCCTAAATGCTGGGATCAAAGGCATGTGCCACCACTACCTGGCAGGTTGTTTTATTTATTTATTTTTTTTAAAAAAAACATTTATTTATTTATTTATTATGTATACAGTATTTGCTCTACATATATGCCCGGGCAGCAGATCTCAATGTAGATGGCTATGAGCCACCATGTGGTTGCTGGGAATTGAACTCAGGACCTTTGGAAGAACAGCCAGTGCTCTTAACCTCTGAGCCACCTCTCCAGCCCGGTTGTTTTATTTTTAATTATATTTATTTAGTATGTGGATACATATGTGTGTGTTTATGTGCATGTAGGTCAGAGAACAATTTCCCCCTTGTACCAAGTGGGTACGAACATCTCAGTTGTCTCAATTGCTTATTTAATCTCAGAGAAGGGAGGGCCTTATGCATCTGGCCTGCTGTGAAGCTCAGACCTTATCTGGTTCCAAACTGGAAGTGGACACTTCTCCACTGGAAGGTCCGAGTTCTGTAGGTTTTGGGACAGAAAAAGATGAAACACAGAACGAGATTCGTGTAACAGGATATCTGGTCTGGCCGGAGAGGCGGGAGAACAGATTTTCTTCACCATAAAGTGTTATAGCCCTCTGATAAACACGCAGGAGAAAGGCCCTCTGCCATGCAATGTAAGGTCACAGACAGGCCTTTTACCTAAGCTGGCGGGTAGTTCATATTTAAATATCACAAGCAAACCCAAGAAGTTGGTTCCGTTCCCACCCCCGATCTCATATGCAATCGGGTTCCTCCTCCTTGGCGACTGAGAACGGAGGCTTATCTCGAAAAGTGTGTAGAGGTTGGGGACAGAAATTCCAAAAAGTCGAATGGAGAGAAGCCCTAAAGGACGGCCGACTTTGGTAGGCGTCCGTAGGGGCAGGGCTCGCTTGCGATTGGCCGAGTTGCAGAGGAGGGCTCTGCAGATGCCTGGACTCGTCGCTAGCGAAGGTGACAGACATCCCGGCACAACCCCCTGGTGACCTGGCCCAGGAAAGCGAGCTCACGGATCCAGGGAAGATGCAGAGCTCATCGAGGCTCGCGGGTTCCGGGGGGCTTCAGCTGCTGGTCTGCTTCCTTCTACTTTACAGTCGTCTAGGCAGCTGCCGCGACATAAGTGCCCACGGTCAGGAGGAAACCCGGGGTGGGGAATGCGGGCAGGGCCAGAGAGCAATGCTGAGGGCACACGATCTGGCCTTCAAGGCTAAGAGACTCAGGAGGAAAACCATGTAGGATGACAAGAGAGAAACGCCGAAGGTTTCAGAGGGACAGATGTAGTCTTGGGGGTTGGTGGGCAGGGTCTCGACATAGAAGGAGCGGACCCAGGGAAAGGTTGGGGGTTCAGAAAGTGTGGGAAAAACAGAGGAGCTAAGGGTGGCCGCGGTACGCGCGCCAGACGTTTCTGAGGGGCCAGGAAAGAGATGAACAGGGCTTGGTGGAAGACCAGGAGTCCTTGTATTTGGGTACCTGGTCCATCAAGGGAATAGGTGGCTGTTGCTCAGAGACGGAATCAAGGCTCAGTCGTAGACCAGCAGAGAGTCCAGGGGCTGGGATCAGCTTCAAGAAGGGGGAAAAGCTAGGAGGGTGAAGTGGATTGGAGGGAGACCGTTCTCCTTCCTCCTGCTCTGCTCTGCGCCACCCTGGACCGACTTGGCGCGCACTCCCTTCACAACAGTAGGGAACAGACTGCGCAGTCTCAGAATACCTGCGCAGACCCCGCACAACGTCCCAGTCTGACTCAGGAGGCTCCCTGCAGGATTCCAGGGTTTGGAAGCCAGTGCAGGGGAGCCAAGCAGGGGATTCGCAAAGCACTGTGGGTGGAGACCTGGTGTCAAACGAAGGGAGATCTGAGAGGGATGGGCTTCGGGTGAATGGGGTGGGATGTGAAGTGCGATTACCGAGGTGTCTCTCATTACCGCCCGCGGCGACCACTCCTGGCCCTCAGCACCACGGACAGCTCCATGAGTGCTGTGGAACCTGGTGTAGTTCCATGCCCCCACAGCCCCACCACTGCTCAGTGGATGCTGGTCTCAGACAACATCGCCTCTCCTCTGGGAGTTTTCTTTTTCACTAGGACACTAGAAGCTCCACTTCTTTCGTTGTTGTTGTTGTTTTGTTTTTTCGAGACAGGGTTTCTCTGTGTAACCCTGGCTGTCCTGGACTCACTTTGTAGACCAGGCTGGACTTGAACTCAAAGAGATCCGCCTGCCTCAGCCTCCCGAGTGCTGTGGTTAAAGGCGTGCGCCACCACCACCCGGCTGAAGCTCAGGTTCTTTCTGGAACCAGAAAATTGTAGTTGGGCGTCCATCTGAATGAGGTGAGGAGGAGAATTGTCCATTCTCAGATGACCTATAATTCGAGGACAGTCTGAGATACATAGCAAGATTCTGAGTTTTTTTTTTTTGTTTGTTGGTTGTTTTGTTTGTTTTTTTATTAACTGAAGTGGGGCAGGGAGAGTTTTATTTAGCCCTACTCGCTTATCTGGAACAAGAATCAGAGGTTCCTCCATTCCTGCCCTTCTTTTACACACAGTTGAGCAAACTGTGGTTTTTAGGAAAAAAAAATCCCAACTTTCAGACCTTACACATATGAATGAATACAGTTAGCCCTCCTGCCCACACACTCTTCACCATGGAATTCTGTGTTATCAATTCTATCATCTCTAGATTGAATGCAGACTTTTTCCCACTTGTCATTATTCTCCACACAATGCATAGAGCAACTCTTATTATGTATTAGCTATTGTAAATAATTGGGAAATTGTCTAAAATATACAAGAAGCGACTGATAGGAGGACTCAGCAGATAAAGACACTTGCCACCAAACTTGAAACCTGAGTTGAATCCTTAGGGCCACATAGCAGAAAGAGAGAACTGACTTTGGAAGTTGTCCTCGGATCTCCAGATTCATGCTGCGGCACATATTTTTATGTGAATGTGTGAACATGTGTCAGTGCTTGCACACACGCACACATACTGCATGCAATTGAAAATAAAGTATACAGGAGGATGTTTATAAGTAACATACAAATAATAAATCATTTTGTATTAGGGCCTTGAATATCTACAGATATTGGTATGGGGTAGTCTGAGATGTAAACCCCTGAAGACATGAGGGGAGGTGGTACTTTCTTTTTCTAAGGATTCCAGCTCTTTTCCCTAATCCCTCCTGCCTTCAAAGTTTTCCTTGAGGTGTAGCTTCCTCATACTCCTCCTGTCCATCTGATTGTCCAACCACATGTGGGTGGTTCTCCAACATTCTTTGTACCTCCACAGGACACTTTTTGCTTCTGTACTTGGCTGGTTTTTTGTTTTGTTTTTAGAGACAGGGTTTCTCTGTGTGATTCTGGCTGTCCTGGAGTCACTCTGTAGAACAGTCTGACCTCAAACTCACAGAGTTCCACCTACCTCTGCCTCCTGAGTGCTGGGAAAGCTCTCTCTCAGTGTGTGCTTGGTTCTTGTCTAGATATTAATATCAAGAGTAAATTGAAGCCAAGTGTGGTAGTGCATGCCATTAATTCTAGCACATCAGAGACAGAGGCAGGCAGATCTCTCTGAATTCAAGGCCAGCCTGGTCTACACAGTGAGTTCTAGGACAGCCGGAGCTACTTAATAAGGCCTTATCTCAAACAACAATAACAAGAATGAATGGAGTTCAGGGGCTGGTGACAATGAAGGAGACATTGACAAAAGGAGGGACTTCGAGAGGGAGAAAGGACCTGGCTTTGTGTTAACAATGGAGAATGGGTAGCGGCTTCTCTTCGACTGGGATTTGGAGTGATTCTGACCAAGGTACTTGCTGATAGCACTATTTTGCCCTTAGATGGTCAGGACCATGTAGGATCGGGGCAGTTCTGGCCATTCCAAGGATTTAGTGCTTCAGTGTTCCGGCACTTACAGCTCATACTCCACCATATTGTACCCCAAGGTAAGCAAAAGCTGAAGAACAGAGATGGGGTCCCAGTCAGATATGGGAGGGTAGTGAGAGACTATTGGCCAGAGGGTAGGATTTCTCTTGATTGACTGTCTTTACTTTTTAAAAATCACCTTAGTGGGTAAGGTAACAAGACAAGAGTCAGGTAGAACCTGGATGAAGAGGCTGTTGAACACCCAGAAAGAGGACAGCATGCAAGTCCTTGGGACTGGTCCCAACCTCTAGCACTATCTGAGTTTTTTCTAGAGTCAGGATTCCTTAAGTCCTCAGCATAGAGATCAGCTGCACATCTCAGCCTCTCTGTAGGAAGCAGGAGAACTGTATAATAGAGGAGAGAGATGGAAAGGAATAGGGAGTCCATTAGAGACAGATGGTTGACCCTTCCATAGAGGTTGGCATGCGTGTGGGTAGGAGAG
>CAJQZJ010030162.1:179451-193320 GCA_907164525.1 Lophiomys imhausi | reverse complement strand
ACAAGGATCTGAGTTTGAATCCTCATCACCCACACAGAAGCCAGGAGCAGTGGCATGAGTCTGTAACACCAGTGCAGTGGGGGGAGGGGCAGAGGTGGAGACACGGAGATCCCTGGAGCTCATTGGACAGTTAGTCTAGCCTAATAAATTCAATGAAAGACCCTGTTTTAAAAAAAATAAGGTGAAGAAGCAATGGGATATCTTGGTAGGTAGAGGTATTTGCCACCAAGCTGAATGAACTGAGTTCAGTTCCCAGAACCTTTGCAAAGGTGAACGGAGTCAACCAACTCCATAAATCTTACTCTCACCTCCAACAACCATGTGCACATGTGTGCATGTATACACACACACACACACACACACACACACACACACACACACACACACACCTTGACAATGATAATGATGATGATGATGTTGATAATGATAAATAGAATGAAATGAAAAGTCAAGAAAAAAATCACAGTCTCAAAAAAATATAAGGTGGAAAGTGATTGAGGAAGATTAGCAGCCTGGTCTACACATACCTGCACACACACACTCACAAATGTATGCACACATGCACACACATGTGCACACATACGAGTGAACACACCGAGTAAAATACTAAATGTAATTCTTGAACTTCACCTAACCTACTGAATCTGAATGTGAAAAATAGCAATTTTGTATTAATAAGATGTGTACAAATAAGACACCAAAGTGTGTGTCACTACATTGGAGGTTTTTTTAATCCTTTTTTTTTTTTTCATTCTTAGCTTCACTTAATCCTACAACTCAACAAGTGAACCAGTAGATTCGCTCACCATGACGTGCCAGGAGGGTGCTCAGCGAACTTTCCACACCACATCACTTAACTTTCTCCATTAAATGTGGTCTTATTTATACCCGAGGGAGAGATCATCCCCACCCCTGGTATCAATTCACGCCATCCTTTCACCCCACAGGTCTGTTCTGGACAGACAATGTTGCCCACGAATTAATGACCAAAAAGGTGGAGCACCCCAGCAGATTCCACTCCCAAGATGCATGCCGGAATGGGAAGGCAGTTTTCCTAACTGCAACCACTGGGGTGAGGTATGAAAACCTGTGATCGGCCCCTGCTATTTAGGGTACTAGAACTGTACGTAGAAAGCTACTAGAAGTACTGCTCTCCTGCAGTCATCTCTCAGATCAGTGGGGAATAATAATTGCACTTGCAAAAGGAGGGAGGTGTTGGCAGGCCTAGGTTCCACTTGTCACCCCTGTCTCTTCTAGGGGCAAGCAAAAGGAGAAACTTCAACTCTTATTTCCCAAGGTGAGACCATTTATCTTCCTTCAAATTGTGAAGCCATAACTTTGGATTCCTTGGCTTTCCTGCTAAGACCACCTCATCTTTCCTGCCTCCTTCCTGACTCCCAACTTCTCTCCCCCATTAGAGTCCAGTAGTCAAGGTGAGCAGGGATCGATGTTTTGCCAACGTAGTTCCAAAGGCCCCCAAACAAGAGGCAACCCACCCCACCAAGGTGAGGGGCTCAGTTTTCATAAGGAGACTGGGGCCATCGAGGGCATGTTTAAATGGGGGGCAGGTACAAAAGAGGGAATGGGTGCTGGGATAAGACAAATGAACTCCTGCACCGAAGGGTAGTCCCCCTTGCTTAGAGACATCTAGGCATCCAGATGAGAGGGGGCGAGGTGGGGCATGACACAGCTGCTGGGAGCTTCTAAGGAGACAAATGCTGAAATATGATGCGTTGGGCTTGAGTTTGAAACAGGAATTGAAAACTGAGGGGTTGTCAGTTTAGATACGAGAGACCCCTGTATATAGTGAAGGTGGTTCAGAGACTTCTTCCTCATCCTCTGCCTTGCTTTGCTTTATGGCCCGGGCAAGGCTCATCTCCTTAGAGTCTAGACTAGAAATCACCCATCTAATAGCTTTCCAGATGAAAATTTGGGGCACAGGCTGGTAATACAACTCCCTCAGCCTGCTGTGCTGGATCTCTGCTGCTAGAGCCAGGTCTCCCAATTCCCAGCTGTCCCCAGTAGGATTCTCACCCCCTCTCTCTCAAGCCCTGGGGGTGTGGCTGTTCCAAACATCAGATGTCTCCATATTGAAAAGTCTTGTTTAGGGCTAAGACAAATAATAAGAGAGTGATGGGAAAAAAATAAAATGCAAAGGGGGGGGGGCATCACAACCACAAATGCCCAGAGGCAGGAACGTCATGGCTGTCAGAGGAGCAGAGAGCATCCAGGGACAGAGATGAGGATGGAGAAGGAAGCCCTCTTAGAGACTCACGAAGTTTATACTTTTTTCCAAGGACAATGGGGGAGTTGCTGGAATATTTTGAGGAAGGGAATTCCTAACAGGAAATTTAGTTTTTAAAAGGCCATGCTGGTTGTGAGGCATGGTGGTGCATACCTGTAATCGTAGGAATCAGGAGGCTGAGGTGGCAAAATTGTAATTTCCAGGCTATAGAGCAAAACCCTGTTTTATGTATATATATATATATATATATATAAAACGCCACTACAATGATGTTAGGTAATGGAACAGTAGAAGAGCAAGAGTGAAAATGAAGGGGATGTGAGAGGAGCGTTCTGGACCAGGGGATTGGAAAGGGCTTCGATTTGGACAGTTACCAATGGAGCTGACAATTGTCCCTTCCTGCTTTCCCCTCATACACATCCTTCATCTAGAGACAGCCTGTGAGAACTGAGTCCCAGCCTTGATACTTTCCAGGAAAAGAGGCTCCCATTCCTGCAGCATGGCAGCTAGAGTTTCTAAACCTGGATTAGTTGCTGGGGTAACATAATAAGAGTTAAATGACAGAGACCCACCTGCTTGTAACTGGTTGCTGTCGTGCTTCCAGGAACACGAACAGACCTTTGCCATTCTTCTCCAGCCCCCAGCATAATGGAAAATCACAGAGGGAGGAGGAGCTGTATGTGGGCGCTTGGGGCTTAGGCTAGCAACCCTTGGGCTGAGTCAAGGTGGAGAAGGCTTATTCAAATCAAGCAGTTATTAAGTATTTGAGGAAGGAGGGCATGTAGGGAGGCACCATGTTTCTCCAGCCTGACTTCAATTCCCTTGTTTCTTCTCTTTTAGGGTTTCTTTGGGCCATTCCCCACTGTGGGCCTCAACCTTGTTGCTGACTGAGATCTCATTGTATAAAGTCCCTCTCCCCAGGACCCTCCTCATTGCCCTCCAAGGGACAATTCTTGGATGACCCAAATATGGATAAATAAAGTTGATTTTCATGCCAAACCCTTTGTGTGAGGTTGTCTTGAGGTACGCGGGACATGAATTGACCTTTAGTTCCACAGGGAGAGAGGTTGTGGTGAAGAGAGCACAACTCTGAATTCCTGCTCAAAGGCTGGTGTCTGTCCTTTTCTCCTTCCTTTCTGAAATAGAGAGCGTGAGGGGTGGCCTGTCATGACAGCTGTCTCCACTGACACCCTAGCCATGTTGTGTGATTTGGTTGAGCGGCTTTTCATGTATTGAGGAAGTAAAACTGACATTTGCCTCCAATCAGTTCTTTCTACTCATTTGTTCCTTGCACTCATCAAATCAATTAACCATGGATACTCTTCCAGTCCTGAGAACCATTGCGCCAGTCTCCTGTGGCTGCATTTTATTCCTCTGTGAACATAGTTTACAATCTCAAAAACCTTGAAGAGTCGTCTGGGATCACCTAGATTCATTCGGGTGTCTGAAGGGGGAGCAAACACAGTGGGTGTCCCATCCCTTAGCTCCTGGACCACATCTCCTTCACCCAACCAGTCAGTACAAGTGAGTAGTTCCTGTCTCTGCTAGCATCTTCCCATCCCAAGACCTGTACTTCCCTGCTCCTCATCTGGAAATGTGTAGAATGTGCCTTTCTGTGCTTTAGACTGTTCTGAAGAACCTGAGATTTAATGCTCCTGAGGCAGCTCTCAAGCAGACAGGGACTTTAGTTTAGTGCAAAAATACTTGTTTCCTCCATCCTTGTGGACAGTTCTGAAGGATATTCAGTATTCTTCAGAGGATGTCAGTGACTTTCAACCCAGCGACCACCAGCCCACAGTGATAACCTGTTCAACAACATGCTTACCATGGGCTTTCCTTTTTCTTTTTTTTCTTTTGATTTTTTAAGACAGCCTTTCTCAGTGTAGCCCTAGCTGTTCTGAAACTGCCTATGCCTCCCAAGTGCTGGGATTAAATGCATGCACTACCACCAACAACAACTTACAAGTGATTATTTCCACAAACCAAGACAGGGAGGAAATAAATCAAGAATAATGGGTAAATAAATGGGATCTTTATGTTTTCTGCTACTGCAATTTTCCCTTCATTAATCTTCACCTCCTTGTCTGTCCCAGGGGAGCATCATGAATGAATATCTCTTCCTCTGAATGCTCATTAGTTTAGTAGGATGAAAATACCTAAAAGGAGACTAGGCGGGAGGGGGAGGCGGCTGATGAGGAGAGGATAGCGTATTCACTTCCCCAGTTTCCCGCCTCCCTGTGAGGTTGTGTTGGACCACCTGCCTCCTCTGACACTCAGGTGCGATAGTTAATATATTCAGGGCAAACACAGTCACTCCACTCACGATAATGAGAGAAAGACTGGGATGACCCCTAATCTACCAAGAGTTAGTGGTGCCACGTGCAGCTTTAAGTCATACATGAAGGCAAAGAAACATGGGTAGCAAGAGAATAAGAGTTAGCTTTGGGAAAACATAGTGTCTGGTTCACTAATGCTCTCTGGTGCTGGAAACGCTTTACTTCTGGCATTGGGTTGCCTGGATGTTCATGAAAACCTAAGGTGTTTCCTTTTGTTTTGCATATCTATCTGTGGTATTTAACAATTTATCAGCTCTAAAAGGAGAAACAAATGGAATTCAGTGAAAGGTGGGGGGCTATTGTAGAAGTCCACAGAAGACTTTTGCAAGTATATCTTATTACATTTCATAGTTCCACAAAAGGTTCAAAATAAAATTATAAGGCACTGCTCCAAAACTAAAAACAAAAAACAAAAGCCTAATTATATGTCAAATTGCCTATCACAACTACACATATGCAAACAAAAGAGCTGTTTGAAATAATACTAAAACACAGTATTTTGATGATACTTAGTAGTTATGTTTAAGGGCAAAATTTAGGCCAATTGTGTATCGTGGTGCACGCTTTTAATCCAACACTTGGGAGACAGAGGCAGGAAGATCTCTGTGAGTTTGAGGCCAACCTTATCTACATAGAGAGTTCTATGTCAGGCAAGACTACATAGTAAGATTCTATCTCAAAAACATTTATTCATTGTTTTATTACTTTATGTATATGAGTGTTTTGCCTGCATGTTTATATGTGCACCACATGCATACCTGGTACCTACAGAGGTCAGAAAAGGACTTTGGATTCTCTGGAACTGGAGATATGGTATATGGTTGTGAATCTCCTTGTGGGTGCTGGGAACTGAACCCCAGTTGTCCGCAAATACAGCAGGTGCTCTTAACCCCTGATCTACCTCTCCAGGGCTTCACTGTTTTATTAGTGGAATAATATTTGTGCTCATTTTTAGCTGTGTGTTGGATCAAACATGTAAGTGGTTATATTAATGTCATCAGGAACCCAAGTTTTTAGTATAACAATGAAGAACTGCAAGTGTAGAGAGCTCAGTAAAGATCACGATTAAATATTGGTTGGAGTGTGTGTGTGTGTGTGTGTGTGTGTGTGTGTGTGTGTGTGTGTGTGTGTTTTATCTTCATATCCTGGCTCCGTTCATAGAAAAAACCCAGAGTCAGTGCCCCCTCAGTAGCCATTATACCCCTAATATCCAGACTCTGGTCTCTAAAATCAACCCTTATTAAAAGCTACCACAGCTCTTTAGATGAATGGCTACTTCCATATTGCAGAGAGAATTAAAAAAAGAAAAGCCTGGGATATCTTGGAGTGACCAAAGAACAAGGAAGGTTTTAATGATCAAAGGGATCTCTCAAAAGAACATTGGACTGTGATTCAAGGACCTGTCACTGTCTTGTTTGGAGATAATTTGAATATTGAAAGGGTAATTATTGTGGCTGATCTGTGCAGACTGAATATATAAATAGTAATGTTCAAAAGAGAAAAATTACAAAAATACTTTAGTAAAACTCGTTAGCCACTATTGAGGTAACTATTTCAACTACTGCTTAGTCTGATAGTTCAGTCTATACTCACCATCGGGGACTAGAGATATAGCTCAGTGTTATAGAATCTGCCTAGCATGTCAGAGATCAAGGGTCATCCCAAGCATATATATAAAGCAAAGGAGGAGGAACAGGAAACTAGATGGGAAAATTGATGGTTGATGGGGAACTAAAAGTTCCGGTGGTGCCAGTCTACCCCACGGATTTCATGTCCATTCTTGTCATTCAGCTTAGGAAACATGTGGTTGGTTCTACTTTAGGCCAGTCATCAGTTTTAGCATCCCAGTGTGGTGGCACAACCAGGTGTCATCCACCCTCTGGAACAAAGCAATGGAAGGTATTCTGTTTACAAGCTAAAAATACAATCCAACTGACACTTTGTACTTTACAGAAGGAAATACAGAGGAGGATATCCCTGTTGCACACAGAGGCAATGCAGGAAAGTCAACCATGAGACAAATCTAGACGATGAAGAGTTCATAGAAAAAAAAAAAAAAAAAAAAGACCTGCTTTCTCTTCTATGTGACAATGTGAAAAGTGGAGAAGGGGTGACAACTGGATATCTATGCTAAGTTTAAAAGAATTAAGAACATAATTATATTCAGCCTTGAGGTGGTGGTGCACACCTTTAATTCTAGCACTCGGGAGGCAGAGGCAGGCAGATCTCTGAGTTCGAGAGCCTGGTCTACAGAGTTCCAGAACATCGAGGGCTATACAGAGAAACTCTGTCTTGAGAGAACAAAACAAAAATAAATAAATAAAGGAAGAAAGAAAGAAAGAAAAAGGAAGGAAGGAAATAATTAAATGCAGTAGTGATCCTTGATTGACTCCTATTTGAACAAACAGCTCAAAAGACATTTTGGAAAATTTTTTGAGATATTTGATTATGAGTTTAGCTCTAAATGACATTATTGTAGGAAAGTGTCCTTATTTCCTAGAGATGCATACTGAAATATTTATAAGAGAAATTTCATAATGTCTATTTTTCTATTTAAATATTAAAAAAGAACAAACACACCCCAAATATCAAAAACTGTGAAGTCTAGATAAGTGATTTTTCACTAAACCATTTTTCCCACCAAACCATTTTGTCTTTTTAATTAATTTTATAAAAACCTTATCCTCTCTCTCTCTCTCTGTGGGTGTCTGTGTGTGTAGTGCGTGTGTGCATATGTCTGTGTGTGTGTTTGTCTGTGTGTGTGTATGTCTGTGTGCGTGTGTGCATGTGTGTGTTTGTGTGTGTGCGCGTGTGTGTGTGTTTGTGTGTGTGTGTATAGGGGGCCATGCCTTAGTACTCATGTAGAGGTCAGAAGGTAACATCATAGAGTTAATTCTCTCCTATCTTTATATGGATTCCAAGGATCAAACTCAGGTCATCAGGTTTGGAAAGTGAATGTGTACCTGCTAAGCCATCTCCCAAGACCCATATTGTTTTTAAAAAGAAAAAGAAACAACAACTAGAAAGGAAAAGAGTAATGTAACCAAAGGGGAACGTTAGGAAGTTCACGCCATAGCTTCCTGGAGAAATAAGAGTGGGTATCAAAGTATTACTGTGATAAGGCTGGAGGAAACGGTCTAACCAGAGCAGTTAGAGGGGAGAGAACTGGTCTGACGAGTTGTGTACCTTATGTAGAAATCATAAAATCATTGATAAGCTCCAGACAGGAGAGGCTAAGGGACAGTGGAAGCTAATAACAAATGGCAGTGCTTCCGGGGTGCAGCTGGGAGGCAACACCACTGCTGATGTTCTGTAACACAGAACTATAGGTGGCAACTACTAATTGACTATTTCAAATTGGCTGATAGAGAGGATTCTGGGTGTTCCCAACACAAAGGAATTGTAAATGCCTGAGGTAGTAGATACGCCAGATATATGAATCTGATCATTACGCTTGCACACAAGCATATACATGTACTGAAATGTCACATCGCACCTTTGTGCACCACTGCCATGTAGCAACTAAAAACAAATACTAAGGAAAGAAACTATTTCAAAAGGCAGATGAGGAGACTGCAAGAGGAAAAGAAGTTAACGCATAGAAGCGTTTGCGATATGCAGGTCCAGGTCATGCTCTTGTGATGAGTTACCACAAATTCTCACGGCCTCCTCGTGGGACAGGTGCTTTTCTCACCCTTCACTTTACCAAGCAGGGTAAGGAGCTAGCTCAGGGTACCCCAGCATCCCTGATCTTCGGGATGACGCCGGTAGCGGCAATGGAGATGCGGTAAGAGTTCCTATTCTGGTCTCTGGCGCTTCTTGTCTCAGCGTTTATACTCCCTTGGCCCACATCTCTTTCCTGTTCCTCAGAGAACTTGAGTCCTTTTCACCAAGCCTGAGCCAGAGAGACAGAGGCGGTGGACCTGAAGAACACAGGTCAGGAGTGGGTGGACCCAGTGGGAATTCTAGCGAGGAACCTACTATACGGGGAGGAGGCTTAGGTTGAGTAGGTCTCCGCGCCGAGGGGGCTCTTACGCCAAAATGACGCAAATAGGCCTAGGAGCCGGGGGTGGAGATGCCGTCACTGGCCGCCTGCAGTTGGCCGGGTCGCCTCCGGAGGGGCATGCAGACCCCGCCTTGGAGGTGGGTGGGGCGTGGCAGGCTCCGCCCAGGCTCCTCGGCTGACTCCCGCCAGCGTCGCTGAGACTCTGGCTGGGGAGCGAGCGCCGGGAGCCGGGAAGGATGAGGCGCTCGCGGCGGCCCCCCGGGGGTCCCGGGGGTTCCGGGGGCCTCCGGCTGCTGGTCTGCCTGCTGCTGCTGAGCGGCCGCCCCGGGGGCTGCAGCGCCGTCAGTGCCCACGGTCAGGAGGAAACTTGGTGATGGGGAGGGAGAGCAGGGGCCGGGAGCAAAACTCGGTAGTGGGGGGGGCGGGGGGAGGAAGCGTCGCAAAAGCGAGAAGCTCAAGTAGGTTGAATGTGGTGGGCGGGGGCGTTGCAGGGTAAGGAAGAGGAGAGGAGGCGAAGGGGGATGAGGATGGGGAAAGGGGCGTAGGCCGGGAGGTGGGGCTGGCTGGGACGCACAGGCGGGACCTGGAAGAAGTGGGCTCCGGGGAAGCCCAGGTTCACGGGGACGAGTGGGGGTGCGCGCTAGTCGAGGGATCTGGAGAGACCACAGGACCGCGGGAGAAGCCAGAGGCGTCGAGGTGGGGACCGGAGCCGAAGAATCGGAAGCCGGGAAGGGGCAACCCCCCGGGGGCGGGAGCCTCTCCTCAGTCACCCGGCTCCAGCTCTTCCCTGGAGGACCTGCCTAGGGACCGAGCGCAGGGTTTATCTTTCAAGTCTAGAGAGGCCATTTGCTGCGGGTTGGTCGGCTCTAAGAAGGGGGACAGGCGGGGGAGGCAGCGGAAGAGGACGAAAAGGGGAGGGTCTTTTCCTTGTCCCCCTCCCCACTGCCAGGCTCGGTGCTGACTCACATCTAAGCGGACGTAGTCAGCGCTGACTCACGGGGCCCAGGATGGGGGTGGGAAGGTGGAGCGTGGGGGAAGGGGCGCAGCCTCTCCATCTGGCTCCCTCTTTCCCCACCCTGGCCAGTGCACGCTACTTCCTGTGAGGCCAAGAGTTAACAAGATAGAGCGGAGAGACGAGGGCCTGTGGCGACTCCTTGTCCCGCCACCCCTCGCTTGGTAACCACCTTCCCCCACCCCGCCCCCCACGACGTGCCCTTGGCTCCTAGATTCAGCACCACGGACAGCACCATCGACCCAGGCTTGGGACTGGGTGCCTCAGAATCAAGCACCTGCCCCTGTTCCCGATCACACCGGGCAGATGTGTTGGAGTTTCAGCCTCTAGTTCCAGACCACTAGAGTTAGAATGCTTAGAGAGATTTGGGGAACTACCCTTTCCCTTTGAATTTGACCACAAATTCTCCCACCATGCTACACGCTCTACCCTCCCTTCCTCCCATGCCCCAGCTCCTAGCTAAGCAAATTGAGTCTTTTAAAGGTTGAAACTAAGATCTTCAAAATCCAAAGCTAGACCCCGCACTTTCCCAAGAATTCTAGGCCTTGGAGCTGGAGAGATGGCTCAGTCAGTCGCTTGTCATGCGAATGTGAGGACTTGAATTCGGATCCCCAGCTCCCATGTAAAAGCCATGCATAGTGACTAACATCCAGCAACACCAGTGCTGGGGAAGTGGAGACAGAAATCCCTTGGATGTGCTGGGTGAACTCCAGGCTCAGTGAGATATCCAGTCTTGAAAATAGAAAATGGACAGCAAATGTGGAACATACCCAACATTGATCTCTGGCCTCTAAACACATACATACATGCACAAACATATATAAATTTGTATGCATACATACATTAGAGAGAGAGAATCCCAGGACTCTTCCTTGCTATCCTCTCAACTTAAAGCCTTCTTCAGAATGGAATAATGGGCCATATCTGCTTTCCCGGTAGCCTAGTCGTCTGACCCTTCTCTCTTCTACAGGTTGTCTGTTTGACCGCAGACTCTGCTCACACCTGGAAGTCTGTATTCAGGGTGAGTTAGGGCCCTGGCGTAGGATCCAAAAAACAAAGATGGGGAAGGAGACTCCAGCTGGGGGGGGGCAGAGGAGCAGAACTCTAAATCCAGAGAAGGTGGAGAGGGCATTGTCCATCTGCAGCCTGGACTTTGGAAGGCCTCCTGCAAAAGTCCTGACTTCAGCACCTCTGTATTTTTAGATGGCTTGTTTGGACAGTGCCAGGCAGGAGTCAGGCAGGCACGGCCCCTTTTGCAAGTCACCTCCCCAGTTCTCCAGCGCTTACAAGGTGTGCTCCGGCAACTCATGTCCCAAGGTGAGGTCTGCTTGCAGAGATTGGAACTTGGTGGCTGGGGAAGTAAGGGGCCACCTCATGCAAAAATTTCTCTTCATGCAACTTAATTATTACATTCACTCATGAAACCCCACCCCCTCAGGTCTTGCTGAATAAGAGGGCAAGACAAAGGTGATAGGACCTTAGAGATGGATTGTTCACATATAAATTCTCTGGAGTTGCACACAGGAGGCCTGCAGTTGAGGTTGCTAGAAATTACTTTTTAGGTTTGTCGGAATTTTGTTTGTTTTGAGACTGTCTCTCATGGTGTAGCCCAGGCTAGCTCCAAATTTGTTATGTAGCCCAGGCTGGCCTGGAACTCATGTTGATCCTTCTGCCTTAGCCTTCTAAGTACAGGACTACAGGCATGTACCTCTGCATCCAGCTTCTGTGTATGTCTTAAGAAGTTTGCGGCAACGAAATGCGGTGGCAAAGGCAGGAGGACATGGGTGAGATGGTATCATAGGATGGAAGAAACTGCCTGATGTTTTTGTGCTATAAGGAATAATTCAGTGGAGAGGAAAGGGATGGAAATAGGAGAGAATTTGGGGGAGAATGTTCATGAGTAAGAAAGGCTGGCTGGGTGTGGTGGCGCAAGCCTTTAATCCCAGCACTTGGGAGGCAGCAGCAGGTGGATCTCTGTGAGTTCAAGGACAGCCTGGTCTACAGAGTGAGTCCAGGACAGTCAAGAATACACAGAGAAACTCTGTCTCGAAAAACCTAAATTAAAAAAAAAAAAGAAAGAGAGGCTGAAACCTAGTGGTTGGAGGAGTTGATTGCAATAGGAACAGAGACAGTTCTGATGGATGGAATAGATGTTTGCAGGTGTCAGGATATGAGTCATGAGGAACCCAGATTATACATCCAGGCCAGGATCTTGGCATGGTGGCACGCAACTGCGATCCCTTGGGAACTATGTAGCACCCGGGAGGCTGAAGCAGAAGGATCATCACGAGTTCCAGGTCAGCCTGTGCTACATAGTAAGACCCTGACTCTAAACAAATAAACCCACAGAGGGAAGAATGGAAGGGAATGAGATGTGATCCCTCTGGAATGGATAAGGAATCATTTCTGAGAGCGGAGCTTCATGGGTAGAGTCAAACAGAAGATCAAGATGCTGCTGCTAAGAGGACATGATGAGAATTACAGTGAGGAGGATGGTGCAGGGCTTTAAAAAAGGCACACGGAGCATTTCATTTTCCTGACCATACTTTATTTTCACAGTGGCCCACAGAGTATGTATTATTCATACTTTACAAAAGACTCGTGATCATAGTGAAGAAATGTAATGATGACAGTGGCAATAGCATTTATTAAATTAATGATAACTTCGTTAAGAGTTCTTTGCCAGGCATGGTGGCGCACACCTTTAATCCCAGCACTCAGGAGGCAGAGGCAGGTGGATCTCTGTGGGTTCAAGGCCAGCCTGGTCTACAGAGTTCCAGGATAGCCAGGGCTACACAGAAACCCTGTCTCAAAACAAATAACAAAAAGAGTTTTTCATGAGACAGAACTATTTTAATTATCACAACAATCTTAGGAGATAGATATCCCCAGATGAGAGAATTGGGATGAAGGAATGGAGGCTTAATAGCTTGCCCAAGGCCTCCAGTTCTTCAGGAACCAAAGCTAGATTCCAGTTCAGGCAGTGTGACTCCAAAAATTGTACCTGAGTGTAGGGGTGGGGAGGCAGCTCAGCTCATCCGATGTATCTGCAACCCCACCCCTTGCACTTTCCTCCTGCTCTGCCAATGCAACTCGCTGTAGGGAATGGGGTATACTCCTGACCTCCACTACCTCTGGAACTGGGCCCCCAGTCTCAAGTCAACGGTTGTCCTTTCTCCTGACAGGCTTGTCCTGGCATGATGATCTCACCCAGCATGTGATCTCCCAGGAGATGGAGCGCATCCCTAGGCTTCGTCCCCCAGAGCTCCTTCCAAGGGACAGGTAGGCAGCCTCTCTCAACATCCTTAGATTGTTGAAACTGGTGATCTATGACCTTCTTTATATTCAGGAGCTGTGGTGGGGGGTGTGCCAAGGTCTGTAGACTGGAGGACAGGTAAAACAGTGGCCTCGAGGATGGTCCCGCCTTCTGACATGTTGACAAGCTCAGTAGGAGCTGAGTTAATCTTGGAGATGCAGCAAAACAGGACAATAAATAAACACTTGGAAACAATGTTGGGGTTTGATACTTTAAAAGAAGTATTAAAGCAGTCGTTATGGACAAACTCGAATTTCCTTGGACCTAAGTTGTTTCGTTACTATGTGGAATTGTGTACTGTGGGAAACAGTTCTGGCTCTTTGTGGTCAGAGCCTCTAGACTGGTGGCTCTCAACCTTCCTGATGCTGCGACCCTTTAATACAGTTCCTCATGTTGTGGTGACCCCCAACCATAAAACTATTTTCGTTGCTGCCTCATAACTGTAATTTTGCTACTGTTATGAATGGTAATGTAAATATCTGTGTTTAACGATGGTCTTAGGAGACCCTTGTGAAAGGATCCCTTAACCCCCAAAGAGGTGGTGACCGATAGCTGGAAACTACTGCTCTAAAGGTTTAGACCAAAAAGAAGGGTGTGTGGAGCTAAAATATGATACCTGGGCCAAGAAGGCAATAGTGGTGGAGCCACGGCAGTCCCTGTTGTTCAAACACAGAAAGCTTGGGGAGTGGGTTGCACACAGGGACAACGCAAAAGCACTCTACACTCACAGTCTGTCCCGTGTATGCCCCAGATACCTTCCCTTGCTCCTAATCTCCTTTTCATCATTTCCTTGAGCTTCCCTAGCCTGTGCAGATGTGTTTCAAAGACATACATAGAGCTGGGGATATAGCTCAGTGGTAGAGTGCTCTCTTGCATACGCAAGGCTCCAGGTTTGATCCCCAGCTAAACACACACACACACACACACACACACACACACACACACACACACACA
>CAJQZJ010030162.1:169223-179441 GCA_907164525.1 Lophiomys imhausi | reverse complement strand
ACACACACACACACACACACACACACACACACACACACACACACACACACACACCTGTTCTCTCTGGCCTATCTTCATGTCCTCTAGGCCATCTCTCCTCATCTCTCAAGGGGACAGGGCTATTCTAAACCTGACCCTGTCCAACTTCAACCTTGTAAACTGTCCACATCCTTGTCCTGTATGTTTGTACAAATAAGGTCAGGCGTGGTGATGCACACCTTTAATCCCAGCACTCGGGAGGCAGAGGCAGGTGGATCTCTGTGAGTTCGAGGCCAGCCTGGTCCACAAAGTGAGTCCAGAACAGCCAAGGCTTGATACACAGAGAAATTCTGTCTTGAAAAACCAAAAACACAAAACCAAAACCAAAACAAAACAAAAAGCTAAAGCAAGCAAACAAAACCATACAAATAAATCTCTCTCCCCCTTCCTCTTCCCTTCCTCTCTCCATTCCTCCCCAGGTCTGGTTTGGTACCCAGGAGATCAGGCCCTGCTGGGGTGTTGCTTTCTCAAGGCAGTCCCACTGGCTCCTCTCCTGCTGCCCAGGGGCTCCCTCGGCCTCCAGGGGGTGGGAAAGGAGCTGGGGTGGGCTCCCCACTATCCTCTTTGCAGGCTGAGCTACTGCCCCCTCTCTTGGAGCATCTGCTAATGCCCCCCCAGCCTCCCCACCCTGCTCTGACTTATGAACCTGCATTGCTACAGCCTTACCTGTTCCACCAGGTGAGCCCTCGACTCTGGCCATGCCTCAACCCCAGAACCCAAGCCTGATTCTATTCTCACCCACATCTCTGATTTCCCACAGTTCGGCTCCCGAGATGGCGGCTCCCGGGGATCAGAGAGCTCCCCGGGGGTGGTTGGTGTTAGACACCTGCCCAAGGCTGAAGCTCCTGCCCTCTTCAGCAGAAGTGCCTCCAAGGCCATTTTGGGAGCTCACTCTGGCCACTCCTTCGGGGACCTTCCAGGCCCCTCACCTGCTCAGCTTTTCCAGGACTCGGGGCTGCTCTACATGGCCCAAGAGTTGCCAGTGACTGGCAGGGTCAGGATGCCAAGACTGCCAGAGCAAGGGGGCAGCAGTCAGGCAGAGGACTCCTCAGAGGGCTATGAGGAGGAAGTACTAGGTGGTCGTGGGAAGAAGTCCCCTCCCCAAGCAGCACAATCAGGTAACAGTGTCCTTGGTATCCACCCCTCTATCTGGGGGAGGGGGGGCTCTTTCCTGACTGTCTTTGAAGATATCCACTTATTCATTTGTTTATTCAGTCATATTTTTTTTTTGTTTTGTTTTGTTTTTGGTTTTTTGAGACAGGGTTTCTCTGAATATCTCTGGCTGTCCTGGACTCGCTTTGTAGACCAGGCTGGCCTCGAACTCACAAAGATCCGCCTGCCTCTGCCTCCCAAGTGCTGGGATTAAAGGCGTGCTCCACCACCGCCCGGCTATTCAGTCATATTTTTATAGACGAGGTCTTGCTATATTATCCCAGGCTGTCCTTGAACTCATTTTTAGCTCAGGCTGGACTCAAACCTGCTGCAATCCTCCTGCCTCAGACTCCTGAGTACTGAGATTTCAAGCATGAATCACCACACTCGGCATTCTGCCTTTCCTTCACACATTTAAGTGTCTACCAACAAGCTGATCTAAATGGGCACTAGCTTCCATTCAGGGGACAGAGGGGTGTGCACCTGGCACACCTCAAGTATGTTCAAGGTCTGGGAATGGGAAGGCATCAGTGTCCCAGCATTTGAAAAGAATTCTTAAACGTGCTTGTCCCATCTCCCAACCACCTAGTTGCATTCCATCAGTCCATCCTACCATCAGCCCTAAACTCTGTGTCTGGCTCCCGGCAGATGTAAGTCTGCAGCGATTGGCTGTTGTACTGGCAGGGTATGGAGTAGAGCTGCATCAACTGACCCCAGAGCAGCTCTCTACCCTCTTGACCCTACTGCAGTTACTGCCCAAGGGCACAGGAAGAAATCTTGGTGAGTGTCCAGGCAGGGAGGCCAGCAACTCCCATCTCTGGGGAAGCTGGTTGTCCCACTTCTCAAGACTGCATGGAGTTACCTGGAGGGTCACAAGGGGAGAGTTTTTGGCTTTGCTTTTTTCTTGAGATGGGGTCTTGCTTAAATCAGCCCAAGCTTATTTAAGAACTCAAGATCCTCCTGCCTCAACCTCTAGAGTATAGAGATTACAGGGATGGTCCAGCATGCCTGGCTGGAAAGAGAATTCCTTTGGGGACAGGGTTATTACCAAGAGGGTAAGAAGGTAAGCTGTATGATTATACCAGGAAAGACTAGAGGGTGGGAAGCTCAAGGGAATGGTAAGAGGGATTCTGGAAGCAGGAGAAGGCATCGGGGACTATTGACAGGACAGGGGTCACACAGCTGGAACAGGTTCAAGAGCTCTAGTCCTTTTTCACTTTGGCCTTGACACACTTTCCCAAGACTCTTCCTTTTCCTGTCTCTACAGGAGGAGCTGTAAATGTTGGAGCTGATGTCAAGAAAGTGAGTTTCAGCACCTGCCTGTCCCAGAAGTCGCCCTTTGCTGAAATCTGAATCTATGAGATCGAGGCTCAGAATCGGTCCTTGGGTCCCCCATTTTAAGGCCCAGAGACATCAAATCTTTACCTGTGGCCTTGCTTCAAGTTGACGGGACTAGAACCCAGAATTCTAAATCCACTCCTCTTTTTACCACAATCTTTCAGACTCTGATGATTCCTATGGCAGGGCCTTTGGTGGAGGCCCCATCCTGCTGTCGCTGGATGGGCTTTGCTTCTCTGTTTTAGGTGTAGCTTCTAACATGTTGCCACCGAACAAAAGCCTAAAAATCACTGCCTTTCTGTTTATCTCCCCAGAGCATCAGATGCAATCTCTGCCCCATTCCAGCCCCACCCTGTGAATTTACAGACCACATTTCACCTATTAAACCCTCTGTTCACACATTCATCCATTTGATTCACATTCCCTACATGTGCTTTCTGTACCCATTGTATAGGCTTTAGAGGGTAGAAAGCTAAACAGTTCCTAAACTCCACTGTAAAGACTTTAGACCCTAAAGCGTGCCCCCCACAACCCCAGCTTTTCCACTCTAGAGGTCATACCTGCATCCTGTCTTATAACAGACAACAGAAGAACAAACTCAGAGAGGAGACACAGCAGGGCCTCAGCCCCCCACACCCTCGCTTCCTGGACGCCCCACCGTCAGTCCCACCTCCAATGAAGTTCAGCAGATGCCAAGCCCTGGCTTCCCTGAGGCTCCCCAAACAGCCAGCCTGCCTGGAGTCTCGTCTGTCCTGTTGGAGAAGAAAAGCCCCTTAGGTCAGAGCCAGCCCACAGTGGTGGGACAGCCTGCGGCTCGACCATCAGCTGAGGAGTACGGCTATATAGTCACTGACCAGAAGTAAGTGACAGCCTGGGGAAGGCTTCCAGTTCCTGAGGGGTTGGGTTGGCCTGTCTGACCAGAAGCAGAGAGCAGGAACCCAGCTCAAAAACAAAAACAAAAAGGCAGCAAGGCGGTTGGTAGCTCTGCTTGTCTCAAGAGAGTGCCCGAAAATCCTCACTGCCCTCCGTCTGCCTGCCCCCTCCTGCAGACCCCTGAGTCTGGTGGCTGGAGTGAGGCTGCTGGAGATCCTGGCTGAGCATGCACATATGTCCTCGGGCAGTTTCATCAACATCAGGTAGGAGCTGCCATCTTGGTGGGACAGCACAGGGTCTAACCCGAGTGAGGCAGTTCTGAAGGGACTAGGGAGGAGAGGAAGAAAGCTTGAGGGAGTGGGGGGTCAGAAATGCTTCCAACTTGTGAAAGTAGGATAGCCCCATCCCGAATCTGCCTGTCATTAGACAAACTCTGGGAATCCCCGATCCCCAGTGCTGGCCTCTTTAATTTAGAGTCTGGAGTCTCAGGTGGGTAAGGTAGTAACATATCTCCTATTTGGCAGTGTGGTGGGACCAGCTGTCACCTTCCGAATCCGGCACAATGAGCAGAACCTGTCTTTGGCAGATGTGACCCAGCAAGCTGGTAAATACTACCTTATCCTCAAGGCAGGCTTAGCATGACTCCAGCCTGATTCCCAGGCCTTCCACCCCACAAGGGGACTAAAGGAGCCTAACCTACATATACATATGCTCTCCCTACAGGCCTGGTGAAGTCTGAACTGGAAGCGCAGACAGGGCTCCAGATTTTGCAGACAGGGGTGGGTCAGGTAAGCACCAATTGTAGAAGCCATCAAAGCCCCCTAGCCTGACCCTGAGCACAAGAGAGGAGGCAAGAACCGGAGAAAAGAACTAAAGGACTGAAAGTTCTTTTGGCTCTCCAGCCGCCTTTCCCAAGTAGGCCTTTCCCAAGTAGACTGTCTCTGTCCAGTTCTCATTTTGACAAGCAGATGGCGCAGTGACACTTTCCTGAAGGGCCAGTTTTTAAAATGTATAAATTTATTTATTTATTTATTCATCTCACATGTCTCACATTGCAGATCGTAGTCCCCTCTCTTCCCTCCTCAGAGTCCCACCCTCCTGCCCCCTATCTCCCCACCCCTTCTCAGAAAAGGGGAGAAGTACCCCCCATCCCACCCCAGCACAACATGGACCCTGGCCCAGCAGCACTAGGGCAGAACGCATTCTCCCCCACCTAGGCCAGGTGCCACAGCCATGTAGGGGGCCTAGGACCAGTCCACACGCGCTCCCTGATTGGTGCTCCAGTCCCTGTGAGCCCCCATGGGCCAGGCCAGCTGACTGCGTTGGTCTTCCCATAGAATTCTGTCCCCTCTGGGTCTGAAGGGTCATTCTTTTTGTTTGTTTGTTTTTTGTTTTTCGAGACATGGTTTCTCTGTGTAGCCCTGGCTATCCTGGAACTAACTCTGTAAACCAGGCTGGCCTCCACTCAGAGATCCGCCTTCCTCTGCCTCCTGAGTGCTGGGATTAAAGGCATGCGCGTCCCCCACACCCCAGCCTTGAAGGGCTATTCTTAATAACTATAACATTATTTTTCATGCTGATGCCTCCTTTCCCTGTTTATATGGAAATACTTCTGGTAGGGTCACCCACCGTCTCTGGCTCTTGGTCCAATGTGGGTTGGGAAGGAGGTTGTACACCCTTCTGCGTGTAACCTCCATACCCCTGCCTTCACAGCTTTGTCCCTAAGAGGTGACCTAAATAGGAGTCAAGGCCCAGTCTCCCCTGCCACCATCCCCCTGATTCTGGCTTTGTTCCCACAGAGGGAGGAGGCAGCTGCAGTCCTTCCCCGACAAGCCCATGGCATATCTCCCATGCGCTCAGTGCTGCTTACTCTGGTGGCCCTGGCAGGTGTCGCTGGGCTGCTAGTGGCTTTGGCCGTGGCCCTGTGTATGCGCCATCATTCGAGACAGCGGGAGAAGGAGCGCCTGGCAGCACTGGGGCCGGAGGGGTCCCACGGGGACACTACTTTTGAGTACCAGGTGTGCAGTTACAGAAGCTCATGGTGGGAAGGACATACAAGGGGAGACAGTGTGTGGAGTGAGGGTGGGAGCAGAATAAGGTCCTGTCTGGGTAGAGGCTGGAGAGGTCCTGGAAGGGGGGTTGTGACCCACTTTTTGAATGAATATGGGATGGGACTAGCTAGTTCCTGAAATTCCTCCCAACGCTATGATTCTGGGATTCTACTTTGTGAGATCTGAGGTTGCCGTGAGCACCACCCAGGAAGAAAAGAGAAAAGGCCAAAGCAGACCCTTACTCATCCCATTGATCAGAGGCAAGTCTAAGGCTCCAAACTGGAATCCACGGCCTTGTGTGTCTGGAACACTAAGCTCTGAGCTCTGCTTGCTGTACAAGCACTCCTACCCACCCTACCGCTGAGTTCCAGCCCTGTGGCCTTGTTGAAGGGCTTCTAAGGAACCCCAGCCTTAACCAATTCTTCCCCTGCAGGACCTGTGTCGCCAGCACATGGCCACAAAGTCCCTTTTCAACCGAGCAGAGGGTCAGCCAGAGCCTTCCAGGGTGAGCAGTGTGTCCTCCCAGTTCAGTGACGCGGCCCAAGCCAGCCCCAGTTCCCACAGCAGCACACCATCCTGGTGTGAGGAGCCTGCTCAGGCCAACATGGATATCTCCACAGGACACATGATTCTGGTCAGGAAAGGGCCCGAGTCCTAAAGTGGGGAGGGAACAGGATGGCAGGAGAGGCAGGGTGGGCAATGTGGGCCAGAGCCAGGCTGTGCTGCCCCTACAGGCATACATGGAGGATCACCTTCGGAACCGGGACCGGTTGGCCAAAGAGTGGCAGGCCCTGTGTGCCTACCAAGCAGAGCCAAACACCTGTGCCACTGCACAGGGTGAGGGTAACATCAAGAAGAACCGCCATCCTGACTTCCTACCCTGTAAGTGAGCAGTGGGCCAGTCTGGCCCGGCCCTCTGCTAGGAACAATTCGAGGCTATGGGGAAGCGGGCTATTGGGCTCCTGGTTCGGGCTGGGTGGCAGAGGCCTGGTGCCAGAAGGTCATTTGGGGGTTCTGTGCAGATGACCATGCCCGCATCAAGCTGAAAGTGGAGAGCAGCCCTTCTAGGAGTGATTACATCAACGCCAGCCCCATCGTAAGCGGCTCTGATTCGCACCCTCACCCTGCCCGTCTGTATCCACCCCCCTTTATTCCATACTCTATAGTCATTCCCTACTCCAGCCAAGCCCTGAAATTGTAGAGCCCGTGTCCTCAAATTAAAATACAGGCTTCTCGGGGCTGGAGAGATGGCTCAGCGGTTAAGAGCACTGCCTAGTGCTCTTCCAAAGGTCCTGAGTTCAATTCCCAGCAACCACATGGTGGCTCACAACCATCCACAATGTGATCTGGTGCCCTCTTCTGGAACGCAGGTGTACATGCAGATAGAGCACTCATATGCATAAAATAAATAAAAAATAAATCTTTAAAAAAAAAAAAATACAGGCTTCTCAACCTTCCTCCGACCCTAGCCCACTCCTGACCAGGCCTCTCACCAAGCCACCCCTTCTAAATCTGGCTCATGACATATTCTTTCTACTTTTAGATCGAGCATGACCCTCGGATGCCAGCCTACATAGCCACACAGGGACCACTGTCCCACACCATCGCGGACTTCTGGCAGGTGATCTCTTGGAGGGGGCTTTTCTTGGAACCAGAGGCCCCTGGAACTAGCCAGGACCAGGAAGGCTAGCAGGCCACTTACCTGGGTCTCTGTTCTTAGATGGTGTGGGAGACTGGCTGCACTGTTATCGTCATGCTGACCCCATTGGTGGAGGACGGTGTCAAACAGTGTGACCGCTATTGGCCAGATGAAGGATCCTCCCTGTACCATGTCTACGAGGTCAGCAGAACCCCACAGTAAGGGGACAACGAGAGGCAGAAGGTGGATAGTGGCTTAGTATTTTATATGTGAATGTATATCTATATGTATATCTCTATATATACACACATATATAGATATATATAGACGCATATATATATACACACATGAACGCTTGTGTGTTCTGTCTAGCATGAAAAAGTATTTGTGGGGACTTTGGTAAAACTCAGAGTCATGAAAAGTATGTGAGACAGGAAAAATAGATATCCAAAGACTGATATTAAGACCACCTTTAACTTCCTGAAGGACTTAGCATTTGGACAGGTTGGGAGGCAGGAGGATGGGGACGGGAGCAGAGCTCAGATCCGGGCGGGCACCTGACAGGTGAATCTGGTGTCGGAGCACATCTGGTGCGAGGACTTCTTGGTGAGGAGCTTCTACCTTAAGAACGTGCAGACACAGGAGACGCGCACGCTCACTCAGTTCCACTTCCTCAGCTGGCCAGCCGACGGCACTCCGGCCTTCACCCGGCCACTGCTGGACTTCCGCAGGTGAGCAGGCCGCCAGCAGCCCGCCAGCTCTTCCCGGGGCTCCAGGTCTGACCTGGAGCCTCGCCCTTGATCTCTGCCCTTCCACCAGCCTCTCATCCCCAAGCCAGTACTGATGGTCTAGCCGTCCACCTGACCTGGTGCTCTTCTCACACCCACTTTCTCCCAGAACCTCTCACCATCTGGCTCCTTCACCAGCCTTGTTGGAGACCGGTTGCCCCTTTATCATTCCCCTGTCGCCCCCTTCTGCTGGACCCTGCTTTGATTCCACCCTCTTGTCCTTCTGGCCCTGACACCTGTGCTGGCTTACTCTCTCCCTCTCTCCTGCCCAGCTTCCATCCTCATCTTTCTTCCTGTGTTTTCCCCTCTATTTTTAAAATTTCTCTTTTCCTTTCTTCCTTTCCTCCTTTTCCTGCATCTCTTGTTGCTCTTCCCTCCATTATGTCTTCATTTCTCCCTCTGCACCTCTCCTTTCTGTTTCTCCCTGCCTCACAGATGGCAGCATCATTTACTTATTTTTATGATCTCTGCTGATATGGTCAATTCTGTTGAACAGTCACAAAAGTGGTCACTGGCAGGTGTGGCCACCACATAGACAGAACAAACAGGCAGGCGGGTCTCAAAGACTGCTTGGAGAAGTGGGGCAGGAATTTAGAAAGAGACGATATCCTGCAGGAAGTTCATGAGACAAGGAGGGGCTGAAGGGGCTGGAGAGATGGCTCAGCAGTTAAGAGCACTGGCTGCTCTTCCAAAGGACCTGGGTTCAAATCCCAGCACCCACATGGCAGTTCACAGCTGTCTGTAATTGCTGGGCATGGTGGCGGACACCTTTAATCCCAGCACTGGGGAGGCAGAGGCAGGTGGATTTCTGTGAGTTCAAGGCCAGCCTGGTCTACAAAGTGAGTCCAGGACAGCCAGGGCTAACAGAAACCCTGTCTTGAAAAACCAAAAAAAAAAAGAGGGGCTGAAACAGAACCTAACAGAGGCACTTAGCCACTTTTAACACCAAGACCAGGCCAGGCACCCAGCATTCCCTGCCTTTCCCCACACACAGGAGAACCTCTGAACCTTTCTGTTCCTCTGTCTTGTGCCAAGGCTGGCCGGGTCTCCAATGCCAGGCAGAGGAGCAGAGTTGAGGTGGGGACCTTGGTACTTTCTAAACTTCAGGACAACAGTAATTTCTGACTGGGTCCCTGCAGCTGGAGGCACACTTTGAAAGTGATGTCAGAGTATTAAATTATTTCCTTTTGCCCACATTTAAAAGCTCCTAATCAGATGAGATAGCACACATCTGTAATCCCAGCTGTGCAGAAGGCTGAGGCAGGAGATCTGCAAGCTCAAAGCCAATCTGGGCAGCTTAGTTTGACCCCTGTCCTATAAATAAAAGAACAAAAAAGGACTGGGGATGTAAGTGGGTGGTTGAGAACTTTCCAAGCATGCACAAAACCCTGGGCTCAATCCTTACTATTGAAGAATAATGTTAATATTTTTAAAGTAAAAGTTTTGATTGGGTTCAGCGAATAGAACATGAGTGAGGCCTTGGTTTGATCTCCAGATCTAAAAAAAATTATATATACTAGCAAAGTCCCTGATGGAGCCACTGTTGGGTCACTGCATAGATTTATTTTTTTAAGGCCACACAGGTAAGTTAAACAACCTCTGGGGCTTGCACCAGAATTCCATAAATTCAGCTGGCATGTGACAGCAAGAACAAAGTAATTGTTGCTAATGAATGCATTCTGGTGACCTGACATCAGGGCTAGTGTGGACAAAGAGCCTGAGCAGAAAGGGGTTGGCTTTCATGGCTGTACAGTAGCAGGAGCTGACCTGGAAGTTACCAGAAAGCCTTGGATTTGAACAGAACCACTTGGCATCCCTACCACTTGCGAAGCGTGCCTGTGGTTCTCTGGGTAGGTTATCTCATGGCATTTCTTAAGAATCCTAAAAGAAAAAAAAAAGGTTCCTATGATCATCTCCCGTTTTATAGGTATGAAGACAAGGCAGGAGAGTGGGAAAGCCAGTGTGTAGCCGCACACTGGTGTGTGATTGATTATCACTTGTTTCCTTCCTTCTGGCTGGTGGTCTCTGGCCTTCTTCATACCTACTTCTCATTGCAGGAAAGTGAACAAGTGCTACAGAGGCCGCTCCTGCCCCATCATAGTGCACTGCAGGTGGGTGGAGAGCTGCCACACCGAGGCCCTGGGCTGGAGCCTTCCTGATTCCATCCTTCCCTCCGGTCCTGTTCCTTGTGCACAAACCGTGGGCACCCTGATTATTTGCCTCTCGATGTTTGTGAACAACAGATATGGGCCAAATCTGGCACACCCTGTCCTTTAAAGAGTTAAAAATAGACACACACACACACACACACACACACACACACACACACACACACACA
>CAJQZJ010030162.1:154588-169213 GCA_907164525.1 Lophiomys imhausi | reverse complement strand
ACACACACACACACACACACACACACACACACACACACACACACACAAGCAAGCACAGAAGAATGTCAGCCCCACAGCACTGGAAATGTTTACTCTGGCCCTTTCTATGGAGAGCTGGCTGAACAAAAGCCTGACCCCAGGCTGAAGAGGGTCATTCCCATTCTACCCTGCTGCCTCCACTGAAAACCAAGCCATGTCTGTCCTTTCTAGGCGTCCCCATGCCTAGGGACATGCCACTCGAGGCCTCTGTTTCCTCACCCATGACTCACTGATGCTCTTCTCAGGCCAACTCTAATAACCAGCCAATGTCCCACCCCGACCCCCATGTCTGCTCCCTTTCTGCCTTGTCAGGGCTAAGTCCATCTATCACTAACTCCTATTTCAGTGATGGTGCGGGGAGGACGGGCACCTACATTCTTATTGACATGGTACTGAACCGCATGGCAAAAGGTAAGGTCTGTCCCCACAGGACCCACAGCCCCTGGTCCCTCATGGCTCACCACCACCCAGTGGGCCTGAGTCCCCACTAGGGAGCACATGACCCCATCTCCGGGATGCCCAGGCTTTATGGGGCGGTTTCTCCCCTGGATACCCCCTTAAGCATACCTTACCCCACCCTATCCCCAGGAGTGAAGGAGATTGACATCGCTGCCACCCTGGAACATGTCCGTGACCAGCGGCCTGGCCTTGTTCGCTCTAAGGTGACAGTGGCTCCCTGCCTATCCCTAGTTGATTCCCTTCCCAAGCACTCTCCTCAGGGCCACCATGAAAAAAACCAACAGCAGTCTGCCCCTCCCCCATCCACCAGGAGGACTCCTCTTTCCCCATGCCCAGCACCCTCCAACCCTGCAATGTCCCCTGTGGCAGGGGCAGAGGCTAGGTTTCCCCTGACCCTTCTGTCACTGACCTTGTGCAGGAGCAGTTTGAGTTTGCACTGACCGCCGTGGCGGAGGAGGTGAATGCCATTCTCAAGGCCCTGCCGCAGTGAGCCTCCCCACACCCCCGGGCACCTCTTTGAGCACCCTGGCCTCTACTCCTTCTGCCTGTGTGAGCATTTGCGCACCTACTCTTCAGCCCCTACCCACTGCCACCCTGGCCCGTCTTGGGCATGGTTGCATGCCCAACCATGTGTAGAAGTGGGGAAAGAAGGGGCAGGCCCACCCTGCTTCGTTCATGCTAGAACCAAGGTAGCACCCATGGGAAACAAGACAGCAGGCAGGGGGAGGAGTGGACACCAGCAGTAAGTGTGCCCAAGCCCTGTCCTACCTGAGTCTGTCTCCCTCTCCCTGTGGTTCTGGATATTCCCAGCCAGCCTGCATTCCTCCCACTCCTGCCAGCCTGCACTGTATAAACAGAACAGAATGAGGGGGTCCCAGCTCCCCCAGCTCTGCTACCACTGGTCTGCCATCTTGACCCTGCTCCACCTTCCCCTCTTAGTGGAAGAGAACATTTCTAGAAAAATCTACTTTTGTATCAATGTGAATAAAGTTAGCGTGATGTCTGTGTAGCTACAACATGACTGCCTTTACAATTCTGTCTGTTAAGCTTCCAGGATCCAGCTATTGCTCTGATCTGAGCTAGCCTGCCTCATCTCTCTGGAGACAGTGAAGGCAGAGCCACGGGGAACACTGGCTACAGAGGCTGGCTGTCCTCGGTTTGAGAACAGCGTGGCTTCTAGGTGGCTAGCAGGTTCCAAGGTACCCATGCATGGATTAGTTTATCTTCCTAAAAACCCGACCAATAATAGCTCATGTACAAAGAGAGTGCACCATGGCCCAGCCCAGGCTGTGAAACTTTTTTTTTTTTTTTGGTTTTTCGAGACTGGGTTTCTCTGTGTAGCCCTGGCTGTCCTCGACTCGCTTTGTAGACCAGGCTGGCCTCGAACTCACAGAGATCCGCCTGCCTCTGCCTCCCGAGTGCTGGGATTAAAGGTGTGCGCCACCACCGCCTGGCTGGCTATGAAACTTCTAAGTGGTGGAGTCAGGATTCAAACCTGGGTAGCCAGGCCTTCATAGAGCCTTTCCTCCCAATTCTTTGTTTTTTGTTTTTCAAGACAGGGTTTCTCTGTATAACAGCTCTGGCTGTCCTGGACTCACTTTGTAGACCAGGCTGGCCTCGAACTCACAGAGATCCGCCTGCCTCTGCCTCCCAAGTGCTGGGATTAAAGGCGTGCGTCACCTGGCTTCCTCCCAATTCTTAAGTTGCTGCTTCATCCCCTTCAGCCTCAGGAATGACATTTGTGCCCCACAGGACTGAGCTTGGGGCTGTGGAGACCATCTACTCACTGCCTGCTACATCTCAGGATAGATACCACAGCCAACTCTTGCTGGAGCAAGCCACTGGGGACACTTTTCCCTTTCACGTTATCTGCCCTCTCAGCCCTTTACCCTTAAGGTTGCCTTTGTGCCCCTCCACCAGGAGCCCTCCATTGTGTGTCATAAGTAGCTCTCAGTGATTCCAAGTGCAAAAAAAAAAGGTGAGCTGAACTTGGGGCCTGGAGCCACTTGCTCATGGTGTTCAAATGAAAACACCAGGGTGAATTCTGACCTACCTGACGCTCTGCAGAGGCTCAGATCCAATGTCTACAAGATAAAGGCTTCAAGTGGGCTAAGTACCATTCTGCAAAGGCCAGAAGATGCTAAGGGTAAAGGCTTGGGATTCCCCCTCAGGGAGGGCTGCTGCTTTAGCTTCAGGAAGCGGGCTAGGCCCTTTGACTGCCAGAGGTGAGGCTGACAGTGAGTTCTGGGACGAGGGTAGTCCAGCACAAAGGTGCTGGTCCTGTGGCTGGAGACATTAAGTGGGGACAAGTTCCTGGTTCCTTCACCCCTGGCCCTGGCTACTTGAGGGTGGCATTCCACATGCTTCTGGCTCACACCCCTGGAGGGCTGAGTCTAAGGCCTTTGGCTGCTGTTTAAAATCATCAGGTGACATTAAGTGTTTGAGTCCCATGCTTCTAATCAAGTCTCAGTCTGGCCTTGCTGTGCTACAGAGAACCAGGAAGTAGAACCCCTTACTAGAGGGATCTTGAGGATAAAGCTAGTTGTGGGGCCTGGAAGTGAGGGCCAGGAATATAAGCATTTCTTGGTTATCACACGGCACACTTGGGGAGGACAACCTGCTCAGGGCCTGTGCCTCCAGCTATTCGGCCTGAAGTGTCATCTAGCAGTTCCAGGGGGTCCCTCTCAGGCCATGTTGGAAAGGAGGAACACAGGGCACCGAGCTCTCAAAACTCAGTTTTATTTGCTTCCACTTTCTCTTAGTCTGAGCTCAGCTCATCTGGCTTTGATGGGTCTCGGAGGTTCAGTGTTACAGAGGCTGGCCACAGCCTGTTCCACCAATCCCCTCACAGGCCTTGGCCTCCCAGGCAGGACAGGTGGCTCATGGAGGATGAATGAGGATAATAAAGAATGGGCAGCAAGGTCAGAGGCCAAAGAAAGCCATTCAAGCAATATGTCCCACACTCCTTCTGCATGCCAATCCTCTCCATACACACTCCAGCCAAGGAAGGCAGCATTCTCTCCCACCATCTGCCAGCCCACAGCCATCCAGGACCACACCCTACTTACTCAGTCCATTGCCCCATTAGCTTATTTCTTGGACCACAGGCTGCCCCCACCCCCCCCAAAATAACCAACCTCTTTCAGATGCTATAGGACTGTGGTCTGCACACTCCAACCTTGGTCTAGCAAGAAGTGTCATAGGAACTAAGGCTCTGATCTTTTCTCCTTCATCTACAACTCTCACCACCCCTGCCAGGGAGATGAAAGACAAGATCTCCCCATTCAGAGAGTGACAGACTGGCCAGGGCTGGAACTACATATCCCAAGAAGCCCAGCTTCACAACCAAGCACCACTTCCCTTGGGATAAGAGCTATCAGAACCGAGGCCAGGGTGCATTGCACTCTGGGACTTGTAATCCACAAGAGACAGCACTAAGCACCCGGGGAAGAGAGTTTCAGAGGCTAAAACTACAGGTACCTCCCACTCAGTCCCCACCCACCACCCAGGCCCAAGCTCTACACTCAGCATAAATGAGGGGGGTGGAATGTAGTGTTCCCTCCTAGCACATTGGGGAGGGCGCTGTCCTGTTGGAACTGCAGCAACTCTGTATCCAGGATATCCAGCTCAGAACACATCTGGGGAGAGAGCAGGGGTGGGTGACAGGAGAGAGGGTCAGCTGCAAGCAGATGGGGGATGGAGCCGAGCATGCACGCCTAGACCAGCCCTGCAGCCAGGCCCCTGAGCTCTGAAATACATGAATGGCAAGTAGTACAGGTATAGTCCCCACCTTAGCCTCCCATTGGGTCACCCTGGTCCTATCCCACCTCTCCAAGGATAGCCAGCCTCACCTCTGCCTAGTCCTATAGCCAGGGCAGGCTGAGGCAGCAAGAAGGGAAGAGGAGTTGACTCTGGTTGAGACTCTGGAGAGCCGAGGGCCGAGGGCCGAGAGGCTTCCACCCAACCTAGCTAGCCTCCCCAGAAGATCTTTTGGCCCCACTGGACCCAGCATCTTCCTGGTCTTCAGAGAAAAGGAGAAGGGATTCCTAGCCAAGCGGCAGTGAAAGCAAGCAAAGTGGCCGCAGGGGGATGCAGAGAGCAGAACGGGAGGAAAGCAGCAGCAGAAGGGAGACAGAGACGGTGGGTGGGTGAGAGCTCAGTTCTGCACAGAAATCTGGGAGGTCCGCAGCTTGGTAAGAACAGCAGAGGCGCCTGCGCTGTTCCCCGAGAGGAGGGTGCGGGGGGGTGGGGTGGGGGTGGGGGTGGGGGGGGTGGAAACTGCCAACTGAGCTCAGAGCACACCAGGCCAAGTCCTCCTCCCTCGACAGTGTCAGCAACAGAGATGGCAGAAAAAGACTTGGGCACAAAAGGCCCACCCCAAACCCCTAATGTGTCTCGTGCCTGATCCAACCAGTGCCTCTGGGCTCCATAGGCCCTTCCATGGCCCTGATGGCCCCAATCCTGGGTTTTACCCAGGGACCTATCAACCCTGGACAGAGTTCAAGAAAGCCTTGTCCACGATATAGGATGGTGGGCCTGGGAGGGAAATTTGTGGAGGACAGAGTTTGGAATCCTGCAACTCAGGCCACACTCTCTTCTGCCCTCCTGACAGTGAGCCCGACTCTGAGTCAGGACCTGAGCCACTTCAGTCGCTCAGCCTGGTTTTCAGAGAATGAGACAGCGAGAGGCCTTCTCCTCTGAGGATGGGCTGGATTTGGCTGCCTCGCCCCTGGCCCCCTTATGCGTGTCCCCCACATCAAGATCTTGGTGCTGGGCCTTGGGCTGCCCCTGCCATCGTTGCTTAGCCCCCCGCCCACCTGCTGGCTTCTGCCCAGATGCTTCCATCTCTGACAGGCTGTAGGCCATGGCAAGCTGTAGGTCTTCATCTTCAGAAAGGTTGCTGGAATTGGGAAGGGAGACAAAGGTCGGCTGGATCTGTGTGATCCCCAACATGGAGGTGGCTAGAGGCTGTTGCTCACGACGGCTCAGCTCCAAGGCCAGTGCCAGGTCATCGGGGATACCTGCAAGAGTCACATCCACCTAAATCAGGTCCCAAACCCAAGCTAGAACATCACCCAGGAATGATCTTGACCACTCACAGTCGCTTTAGAACTGACACATGTGCTTTAGGTTACAAGGTTCTTCAGTGTCCCAGGTTGTGGCTGTATGCCCTCAGGCATGGTACTCAGCTCCCTGTGCCTCCCTTGTCTATGGCATGGGAATGGGGAGATTGTCTACACACACAAACTGCTCCAGTGACTAAATATGATAATTTGTCATACTGCTCAGTGTTGGTAGTAAGTGGCTAGTCACAGTGACTGAGTTTGATCACTAGACTGGTGCTGTAGCCTCGCATGCACATGGCTCTGCCTCAAACTCCAGTGTCTGTACACACACACACACACACCTGATTTTGATTCCTAGCTTCATTTATCCCTTTTGTATGGTAAACAATGGTCTTGAGCCAGAGGCTTGGAAGTGAGGATCATTTAAACATGCTTCAGCTCAGGCTCCTCAAATACAAACTGGATAAATATGCAAGGTGGTGGTGGTAGACTGCCTGTAACTGCATCTCCAAGGGGACCTGGAGGTGCCTTGGACCTACAAACATCTGCAGACACAAACACATCTGCACACACACACACACACACACACACACACACACACACACACACACACTACACATAATCAAAACAAAATAGACCTTAAATGATTATATATATGTATGTGTGTGTAGAGAGAGCAAGTGAGAAACATAGACAAAGACAGAGACAGACACTGACCATTGGCCTCCACACGTGCATTCATGGGTACATACTGAGTGTACAACTCTCCTACCACCTCTCTCTCTCTTCTCTCTCTCTCTCTCTCTCTCTCTCTCTCACACACACACACACACACACACACACACACACACGAAGAAGGAGAGGAAATAAAAGGACTACGAAAGAAAGAAAAGGGAAATGGAAGGAAAAGTCCCATAGTGGTACTATATATATGTGCATGTCTTTTAAAAAGAGTGGTGCAGAGTACTTGCCTCGCATGCCTAAGGCTCTGGGTCCAATCCTCAGTATCACACACAGAGTGAAGAGCCTTGCAAACATAACACATCCCACTTATGATGACAGTAATCAGCTAGCCATCTGAGATTCTTCTTCTCCCACTAGCCCCACCCCAGGAGGCAGAAGGAGCCAGTGGGCCTAAGGCTTCCTGCCAGAGCCCCACTCACCATTGATTGAGACTGACTTCAGCTGTCCATCCTCTTCCACTTCTACCCGTTCCTGCCCGTTCTCCATGATTCTGTGAAAGACGGCACACTTCAGTCAACGAGCAGAGACTGGTCCAGACTGACCATTACAGTGGTTAGGGCAAGGCTCCATATTCACACAATACTGGCTTCTGCACGTGCCTCATCCCCAGACCCTCCACCTGTACAGACGGCCCCAGGAGCACTCACCTGCGTGTGGTAATGCGATGTCCCTGGACAAAGGAGGTGGATGTAGAAATAGAGCGAAAAGCACCAGCCCCAGGGCTGAAGGAGAAAGACGAGGAGGAGAAATCTAGCATTGGGACAAAGGAGGCAGAGGGGAGGCGATGAGAGGGGGGCTGTTGACTACTCACAACCATCATCGAACACTCAAACCTGCCTAGGCTAGCAAAAGTAAAGCCAATTCCCTGGATTCTGGGACTCGGGATTCTCAAAAAATGGGCAGGGACAGTGCTTACCAGAGTGGCCAGGGAAGGAGGAAGAGAAGGCGAAGAAAGGGCTAACCCGGTTCTGAAGGTCTGGGAAGGGGCCCAACTCATCTGCAAGAACATTAGTTATTCATGAAGAGCTTCCCTCCAAAAACTGTGTGGCTGTTCCCTTAAAACCTAGAAATCAAAGCTGGGCCTCGGTGGCACACGCCTTTAATCCCAGTACTTAGGCGGGAGGCAGAGGCAGGTGGATCTCTGAGTTTGAGACCAGCCTGGTCTACAGATCAAGTTCTAGGACAGTCATGGGTCATAGGGAAACCCTGCCTCAGAAAAACAAACAAACAAAGCCTAGAAATCAAGCTGATAAGCAATCAGGTACTCTTCTGATTTCTCTTGTTCTGAGTTGTGCAAATTTACAAATTTTATAACTTTTTTTGTTTTTGTTTTTGTTTTTGAAAAAGGGTCTTGGTAGCTCAGGCTAGCCTCAAACTTAATAGATATGGATGACCTTGAACCCCTGATCTTGGGCCTCCACCTTCTGCATGTAAAAGTTTTCGTTTTTTTTGTTTTGTTATGTTTTTGAGACAGATTCTCACTGTGTAGCCCTGGCTGACCTGGAAATTGCTATGTAGACCAGGTTAGCCTCTGCCTCCTGAGTGCAGGGATTAAATGTGTGTACCACCATGGCCGGCTCTCAAGAGCTGGGTTTTTTTTGTTTGTTTGTTTTACAGGCATTCGTAACCATCTGTTAATCACCAGATTTACCGGGGGACTGAAATCAGTGCCGTGCACATACTAGACAGGCCTCTGCCATGGAGCTCCCTCATGTGCCATTTACTGTGTGACTCTAAGCTATCTAATATGCTTGTGTTTTCTCATCTGCAAATGGGAATTAAAATTACCTTTCAGGATTTATGAAAGGTTCAGGGAACAGAGAATTCTTGACATATGTTATTCATTAAAAAACAAAAATGGTATCTGTTGTTACATGTAAAGCGGCTACAGCTGTCACATGACACTTGGAGTCTCGTTCCACTGGTGGCTGTTGTGGAAGTTTAACAATGTGCTCTTGTTGTCATTTAATAAAGCCAGTCTGTGAAGTGTCCCTGGTGTGTCACATGAGTCCCGGCATGTGTGAGGTTCTGTCCTAGCTTTCACTGGACTCATGCCTACAATCTCAAATCCTCTGTGAAATTCCAATTCCCTCTCAGCTTCTAGGATGAGAGGTCCCTAGAGGAAAGACAGCAGGCTGGAGGGGCAAGTTGAGCTACCCTGAGCCTACATACCAAAGAGCTCTGAAAAAGGGTCTCCACTCCCGAAGAACTCCCGGAAGACTTCCTCAGGGCTACGGAAGGTGAATGTGAAACCAGGTCCCATACCACCTGTTTCTGCCCGAGAGGGACCAGTTCCTGGAGGACGGTTGAAATGAGGAGGGGGTTAGAGTGTACATACAGCCCTGAGGCGGGGGACCCACCTAAGGCAAAGCCAGAAACCTTAGAAAGAGCATGCTCTGCAAGAATTTGCCCACCCCTCCCTCCTTGACCCACTTCCGTCCTGGCATCCCACCACCCCACCTACCTGCTCCCGTCAGCCCTTCCCGGCCATAGCGGTCATAGATCTCCCGTTTGTGCTCTGCAAGAAGAGACCTGGTCATTCCTCCCTTTAGGATAGTTATCTCCCCTCCTGGGCTAGGACAAGCTTCAGAAAATGCAACTTGGGGTATGGCAGGGTGTCCGGGAGAGCAGGATTTTAACATCTGGCTTATCCAAACAACAGATGCAGTAGCTGCATCAACCTCTAGGCCACCGAGAGAATTGAGTGAGATAACTCACAGAGCTGCCTAGCAGTGCTGAACACATAATGCAACAAATGTAGGCTGGGGCTGAGGTAGAGCTCAGCGGTAGAGACCTTGCCTAGCAGGAACAAGCTCATGGGTTCAACACCCAGCTCCACACAAATAAATAAATAAATAAATGTCAACTAATTCCTACTATGTTATTATTGATAGGCTTAGCCTAGTCAAGCCACTTCCACAGAGACCTGCTAAGACCACAAGAGAAACACTGCTACCCTTCCCTGGTACAGCTGCTCTCCTTTGGAATAGTCCTCAGTGTGGGACCTGTCTTTGCATTTACCTGGCTACTGTCCGTCTTCTCTGACTAGAATATGACAGACCTACAGGATGAGGACAAGGTCTGCTTGTCCTTCACTATCTCCCTAGGACACCAAAATACCTGGCAGAGTAAGTTCAAGGAATATTTTCTGGGATCGTTTGTGGGGTTTGTTCTGTTGTTTTGAGACAGGGTCTCATCCTGTATCCAAGGCTGTCTTCAAACTCTTAGCAATCATCTTGCCTCGGCCTCCTAAGTGCTGAGATTACAGGTGTGAGCCACCGCCCGTAGCTAAGAAATACATTTCTAAAGACAATGTTCATGTAGCCCAGGCTGGTCCTGAACCTGATATGTGGTCAAGGAAGACCCTGAACTTCCAATCCTCCTGTCTCTGCCTTCTGAGGGCTACGATCACAGGTATGTACCACCATGTCTAGTTTATGTGGGGCTTGGGATCAAACCCAGGGCCTTGTGTATGTTGTCAAACACTCTACCAACAGAGCTATCTCCTGCATCCTCAGCACACTGTTGTTTTGAGGTTTGTTTACTGATTGAGACAGGGCCTTTGACCTTAAGATCCTCCTGGCTTATTTACCTCTAGAGTACTGGAACTATAGCCGTATCTAGTCAGACTATTTTCTGAATGACCTGGGTCTGGGATTGTGGCTTAACAGAACATTTCCCTAGCATGCACTAGGTACAACCAAAAAAAAAAAAAAAAATCCACCCGTGTCAGACCTGGATTCATATTCTAGTTCAAGAAATGGGCAAATCATTTAATCTCTCTCAGCCTCTAAGATTACCAGCAGGAAAGCCGTACCCCCAGGACTCATACTGCTTCCCAGACTCTGGGGGACAGACAGAACTTGCCTGTAGGAGGAGACAGTTAAATGCTATTTTAGAGAAAAAAACGGAGGACAACTGCGCTGGAGGCTTGGCTCTATTTTAAAGAAAAACACAGAGGACAACTGCGCTGGAGGCTTGGCTCTAGGAATGAGATGAACATGAATGGAAGCAGGGGAGCATGCTGATCCCTGCAGGACCCCAAGCCTTACTGTCAGACAGTACTTGATAGGCCTCTGCCACCTCCTTAAATTTTCTCTCAGCAAGCTCCTTATTATCCGGGTTCTTGTCTGGGTGCCACTGCAAAGCCTTCTTTCGGTACCTGCAGGAAGTGAGTGCAGCAGGAGGGTCAGGGGACAATGCAGGCTCTTCCCATCAGTCTTACTCCAACACCCTGCCCTGCGACTGCAGCCATGTATTCAGGGGATTCTCTCCCTGCTCTGTGCCAGGAATATGTGCAAAGAAGGATGCCCCCACCCTCAGCCCTCCCTTGGGGCTCATTGGATAGAGCTATCTACAGCCACAGAGTGTGTGGGGACACTGGCCTACCAGATAGAGCCTGAGCTGTAGGAGAGGGGAACCGGGAGGGGAGTGTACTGTGGACCCCAGAGAAGGACAGCACTTCTTCCATCGCTGGATTTGGTCCTCGTACTCCTCCCAAGGGTCTTCCTTCCTCCCTCCAGGCAGCCCTCGAGAGGGCCCCGGGCGCTCAGGGGGTCGGGGAACAAGGATCAGAGCCTTTCCGCAGCACGGTCGAGGCACTTACGCCTTCTTGATGTCATCAGGGGACGCACTCCGCGGTACGTCTAGAATCTCGTAGTAGGATGCCATGGCAACTCAGCCGTCCGGCGGCCCTCCTCCGGGCTGCGGGAGAGAAGGGGTCAGGCCGGCGGAAGCACAGCGGCTCCCTGCGGCTGCAGCCCCCGGGCCGGCAGGAGGCACTTCAAGGTGGCAGCGGGCCTGGGGAGCCGTGCCTGCAGCCAGTGACTAGGCTCCTTCGCAGCCTTATCTAGTCCGGCAGGCCGGTGCCCAGGGCTATCTGGCGGAAGGCCCGGGGAGCCCTACCCGAACCCCCTAACTCCAACAGCCCGATCTGAGGCCCCCCCAACCTGACCCAGCTGGGGCCGCACCTCCTCTGCTGGGAGTCCCGCCCTACCCCCCGCGGGGAAACCACCCGGCACCCGCAGCCCGGCTAGCGGCTGCGGCGTACGACGCGCCAGGCGGGCTTGTGTGCACGAGCATGCGTCAGCGTCGTGGAAACTACTAGAGACCCAGAGCAGGGCCCGCTCGGCCGGTCATTCGGGGGCGGGGGGAAGGGGAGCGCTGCAGGGGCTGCTGGGAGATGGGGGCGGAGCCGTCGTCTATTTTAGTTTTGCACCCCGGCGACGTCATTCCCACGTGAGACTTGGGCAGCTGGAGTCTGGTACATCTTTCCAGCCATGACGCACTTTCTGAAACACAGGCCTAGAGGCGGTCCGCAAACTAGAATGGAGGCTTGGCCCACTGTCCGTCCCCCTGTCGCCGTGCCTCTAAACATGCTTCATGATCCCTGAGTACTCCCCCACCCACCCACCCACCCAGGCCATCACCTCCAGGATTCAACGAGTCTCCTTTGGGCCTAACTCCTCCCCTTCTTCATCGCCTAGCTCCAGTCTCAAGTCTTCAAAAGAGGCTGCCCTGGCTCTCCTGAGTAGGTCAGACCTGATTTTTATAGAGTCTCGAGGCATTTCCTTCTCCACACTTGTCAGGGCCACAAATTAACATTTATTTGATGTTCACCCACCTCCCCCACTAGAATGTGAATTCCACAGGATAAGAACTGTGTCCTCGTCGTCGTCCCCTCCTTTAGCGTTGAAAAATACCAGTTGGATGGCAAAATACTACTTGGAAGAATCTTAATAACAGCTTTGATGCATAGGAGAGGAGAGGTGAGGTAGAAGGGTCTAGGAAAGGAAATTACTAGATTCATGGTTCCTCTTCCACAGTTGATCCTGAATAGATCGATTCCACCTCAAAATGATTCCTGGATTCAGACCCGATAAAAGAGGGAAACTTCCAGAACTGGCTCTTGCTTTTACTCCATTGGGCCGATTCCCGGACATTAGTGGAGACTCTTCTAATTAGTGGATGCTGCCAGAATATACTGAGAATGTGGGCTATGGGCACAGCTCAAGGGTAGAGTGCTTGCCTAGCAGACGTCAGACCTTACTTAGCCTCAGTTCCCTGGGGTAGAGATGAGGGGACCATAAGATGTGACGGGAGCCCCTGCTAAGACAGCAGCCTGTCAGCAGAGCCCTCCCGGAAACTCAGGACTCAGGGCAGGGAGACCGGACCTTACAATCTGGTGCTGGTCTGTGACTTGGGAACTTCTGAGAACTTTTTTTCCTTCTTAAACATAGGTAGCACCTCCAGTTGTTTGAAAGTCAGATGAAGCACGGTTTATAGTTGTTTCTAGGCCATTGCTTTCTGGTGGCACACTTGACCCAAGCAGTAATGGTTGCATAGGTCGGGTCAGCGTTTCAGGATCGGCGACCTGGAAACATCTCATCAAAACAACAAACAGCTGGAGCAGGCTCTGAGAGAAAAGGGCAGCGGTCATTTGTCCCCTTTTCCTGACTGCCCACTTACATTTGGGAAATTTTGATCGTTTTTCAGCCCTAATAAGAGACGAAGTATTTACCACAGAACCCTGAGGCTCTCACACACTTCCTGGTCTGAGGGTGCAGGCACAAGACGAGCTCTGCCAATGAGGTGCCACTGGTAGATAAGTGGGGCTTCAAATCTGGAGCAAGGCGGGGAGAAGGTGAAGACAGCTAAGAATTTAGTTCTGCGTGGTGCAGGTTGCCATGGGGCCTGCAGCGGCCTCTTGTGGCTGGAGGAGGAAGTGTCTGTCAGTCTCCGTGCCGAGGACAGATCATTGCCGTGGAGGGAGGGTACTGAGCTTCCAGACCTGCTGTTTGCTGAGGTTCAACTGCCAGCAATTGCATTGACTGAGTCCTTGTGAACAACATACATTGCCAATTTGAGGGTATTGGGAGGGAAATGGTTGGTTCAATTTTTTGTTGTTTTGTTTTATTCTGTTGGTTTAGTTTACTTGGGTTAGCTTCTGCTGTTTGCAATAGGAGTCCTATTTGCAAGGACTTCTGTTTGTTTTAAACAAACCAAGAGTAAGTTAATTACTCCAAAATCTTCTAAGTTTTGTCTATTTCCTTCTCTCAACAGACAGTTGTCGAGCACCTACCAGGGATGTGACATTAAGAACAGAAAAGGCAGGGCCAGTGAGATGGCGGCTCAATGGCAAATGGCTTAGGGGTAAAGGTACGTGTCACTGCGCCCGATGACCTAAATTCAATCCCTGGGCCCCAGAGGGGAGAAGAGAACTGGTTTCCTTGGATCTCCACTTGCGTGCCATGGCTCAGGTGTGCCCACTTACACAGACACACAGAGACAGTGACTTTCAATCTTAAAGAATAGAAAACCTGGGTGTGGTAGATTACATCGATAGTCTCAACCCTTTGGAAGACTGAGGAAGGAAGGAGGACTACCTTAAATTCAACGCCAGCCTAGACTAAACAGTGAGTTTCAGAATAGTCTGAACTGAGCAAAAAGAAAAAGAAAAAAAACCAGAACAAACAAACAGCAAAAAAGAATAAGAATACAAGAAGGGTGGAGCATGGTGGCACATGCCTTTAATTCCAGCACACAGAGGCAGGCGGATCTCTGTGAGTTCTAGGCCAGGGTGGTCTACAGAGCAAGTCCAGGACAGCCAGGGCTACACAGAGAAACTCTGCCTCGAAAAAAACAAAAACAAACAAGGACTGGAGAGATGGCTCAGTGGTTAAGAGCTCCGAATGCTCTTCCAAAGGACCCGGGTTCAAATCTCAGCACCCACATGGCAGTTCACAGCTGTCTGTAATTGCCAGACATGGTAGATTAAAGGTGCACACCTTTAATCCCAGCACTCGGGAGGCAGAGGCAGAGGCAGGCGGATCTCTGTGAGTTCAAGGCCAGCCTGGTCTACAGAGTGAGCTCCAGGACAGCCAGGGCTACACAGAGAAACCTTGACTCAAAAAAAAACAAACAAACCAAACAAACAAAAAAAAAAAAACCCAAAGAATACAGGAAGGGTATGTATAAGTCCAGAGGCTGTGACTGGAGGATCAAAAATTAGAGGCCAGTCTGGAAAACAGAGAGGTTTCTATTTAGACTTCGTGCTCAAGAAAATGAGATTTTTTTTTTTGCAAGATATAGATAAAACCAAAGGAACATGCCTAGCAGATGCAGATAAAGGTTTACTTTTCTTTGTTCACAAAGAAAGTCAAGAATTTGTAAGACAAATTTCTTTCTAAAAATGTAATACTGGGGATTAAATTTAGGGTTTAATCTAAACACCTGCTAGGTGACAGTACTGAATTTCTAACACTCTGCTTTATATATATATATATATATATATATATATATATATATATATATATAT
>CAJQZJ010030162.1:17882-154578 GCA_907164525.1 Lophiomys imhausi | reverse complement strand
TATATATATATATATATATATATATATATATATATATATATATATATATATAAAACCCTGTGGGAGGATGTCAAAACATGGTCCAAGAATGGAGTTGTGTGAGGAGGTTTCTGAGCGTTTGTGAGAAAATGCCAAGAAACCAAGACAAGAATCATGTGACCTCACTTTCTTTAAAACACAGAATTGAGGCTGGAGAGATGGCTCAGCCGTTAAAGGCTAGGCTCACAACCAAAAATGTAAAACACAGAATTGTTCTTGAATGATACTTTGTGCTCCTCCCGGATGTAGTGGATAGAAGTAAGTTTACTTCATATTATTCATTACAACTGGGCTATTTATTTATATGCCTCTATGGGAAAACATATTTCCACCATGTGTAACTTGTCTACACACGTGGCTTACCCTGTGATTGTACGCTTTACTCATGTGACACCTCTTAACCAGAGTATAAACTGTCTGATGCTCTGAAGAAAGTTGGCTATTGCATGAGACAGTAGTCTACCTTATTTATTGGCTCCATTCTCCCAGGTCCCACCACTTCTAGAGTGGTAAAAGATGCGGGGGAATGTTGAAACAGGGTCTCATGTAGCCCAAGGCTAGCCACTGAACTTACTATGTAAACTGAGGCAGGCCTGGAACTCTGATCCTCCTGCCTCCATCTCCCAGGCATTGTGTTTGCGCTGTAAGCAGCTATGCCTTGAACCCAGGATAATTTTTTTGATCGATAAAGGTCACAGATAGCTCACAGAGGAGGAAATACTGGCTTCTAATTTGTGAAAAGATCTTTGATACTATTATAACAAAAGAGTTATAAATAAAAGCTGCAAGAAACCACTTTTCTCTTTGAATGACTGACATTGTGAAAAAGCTTAACACACCAAAGGCAAGGCTGTGGGCACAGCTATAGCCAGGAATTTGTAGTGGGAGAGACGGTAAGTGGGGTTTGTCTAAAGACAATGGTGGCTCATGCCCTTAAATCTGAGCACTTGGGAGGCAGAGGCAGGCAGATCTCGAAGTTGGAGTGCTGGGTTTATATGGGTGTGGCACCATGCCAGGCTTTTTAAAAAAGTAAGTCTTTAAAAACAAACAAAAATTCAGGTGTGTGCTGGGCGGTGGTGGCACACACCTTTAATCCCACTTGGGAGGCAGAGGCAGGTGGATCTTTGGTAGTTCGAGGCCAGCCTGGTCTACAGTAAGTCCAGGACAGCCAGGGCTACACAGAGAAATCCTGCCTCGAAAAAACCAAAAAAAAAAAAAAATCAGTTGTGTAATCCCAGCACCTAGCAGGGGGATCATGAGTTGAAGGCCAAATTGGATTACATAACAAGACCCTGTCTCAGAAGAAAAAAAAAAGATAAACACAGAATAATGTTAGGTTTGGTAGCTGCCAAGAGGAGAATCAGTAAAGATTTATTATTGCAGTTCATAAAAGGCTGTTGATACCTTTTCAATCCTGAAGCATGTGCAAGTAAGTATTCAAAAACACATAAAAAGTTAAACCTAGTTAGGGAATTAGGGCAAAGACAAGAAGCTACATATATAAACCCATAAATTCACAGATTTGGGCTACTGTACAAACAGCTCACTGTGCCAAAGGAGGGACAGATAGAAGATAGGACCCAGGGAAAGCCAGTGAAGGGAGAGCTCCCAGGTTCTAGATGGTTCCGGATGTCTGTGACCTAAGCTGGAAGGCATGGTAACACCAAGAAGAGGGAGGTGGCATTTCAGAAGGAGATGACAAGAAATACAGCTTTGGAGACAGGCATATTCCTGACACAGCAGAGGTAAGTTCCAAGGCTGGGAACCTGTCTCATGAGTCTATCTGCAGGAGGTAATTGTACCCTGGCTTCAGAAGTGTGGAGGATGAAAGTATTTCCTTGCATTGATGGAGTCCCCAGGAGCCAGGGTGGGTGGTGCTCACAGCTATCCAAGGAGAGCCGGTTTGCTCCCTTCCCACACCCCATCCCTCCCAGACTTGCCAGTGCATGCCAATGGGGGCATGGGGATGTGTGTACTAGCTAGGAGGCATAGCTGGAAGGAGATCGCCATATAGACAACCAAGGAAAGGAGCCTTGTACCTATCTGTCTGGACACCCAGCCAAATTGGCAGGTGATTTTCTCTCATCTTAGTCCTCCCGAATAGCCTCTCAGAGGCCCTCACCACACGTCCTATGAGATATTATGAGACTCTTCCTAAGAGCAGTGGCAGCCCAAAGACTGTACCCCCAGAAAACCTCTCTGTCCTGGTTCAAGCCCTGCCTCATCTGGTGCCTTGATGTCTTCTGTCCCAGAGTCAGAGCAGCGGAGTTGTCAAGCATCACCCCCTCCCTTCCCTCAAGGTGCCTGAGTCACCGTCTAGGCATTGGGCACCTGGCAGGCCCAAAGAGGTGGAGCTTTGTAGCATCATGGACAAGTGGGGTGGTGATCTAAGGAAGCCAGAGCATTGGTTTCTGTCCAGGCTTGCCTTTGAATTCTAGCACCTCTATTTACTAGCAAGGTAACCTTGGGCAAGACACAGAACTTCTTGGAGCCTGATTCCATGTCTATAAAATAGGTTCTCAGGTAACACTCCCTTCAACAAACACTGACTAATATGCCATGCAACACTGGGGTGCCAATAATAGAATGATAAGCAGCCCTTGTCCCTATGAGGCTTGCAATGAGTTTAATGATTACATGCATTTTAGCTTTAAACAAGGTAATAGAAGGTGTCCTGAGGATGCTTATGAACAGCTGTAGCTTGTCCAGAGTGCTGGTTGATTTTATTGTCAACTTGACACAACCTAGAGTCACCTGATGTGCCGGCTAGTTCTGTATCAACTTGACATAAGCTGAGTTATCAGAGAGGAGGGAGCCCCAAATGGAAAAAAAGTCTCTATAAGATCAGCTTGTAGGTAAACCTGTAGGGCATTTTTTGTATAATTTATTATTTTTATTTTATGTAAATTGTGTTTTGACTGCATGTATGTCTGTGTGAGGGTGTTGGATCCTCTGGAACAGAAGTTCCAGATAGTCTTGAACTGCCATGTGGGTGCTGGGAATTGAACTCAGGGTCCTCTGGAAAAGCAGCCAGTGCTTTTAACTGCTGAGCTATCTCTCCAGCTCCCCCATCCCACCCCTGCACATTTTCTTGATTCATGGGGCAGAGGCCAGCCCATTGTGGGTGGGGCCACCCTTGGCTTGTTAGTCCTGGGTTCTATAAGAAAGAACCGGCTGAGCAAGTCACGGGGAGCTAGCCAGTAAGCAGCACCCTCCATGGCCTCTGCATCAGCTCCTGCCTCCGAGTTCCTGTTGGACTTCCTGTCCTGACTTCCTTCAATGATGGATTACACTGTAGAAATGTAAGCCAGATAAACTCTTTCCTCCCCAACTTGCTTTTTGGTCATGGAGTTTCATAACAGCAATAGGAACTCTAAGGCACCTGGGCAGGAGAAACTTCAATTGAGGAATTTCCCAGATCATGTTTGTCCGCGGCCATGTCTGCAAGAGATCGTCACATTTGATGATTGATGATGTAGAAGAATCCTTCCCAAGGGAAGTAGGTCTGTGCTGCACAAAATCAATCAGATGAGAATGAACCAGAGAGCAAACCAGTAAGCAGCATCCTTCATGGTTTCTGCTCCAGGGTCCTGCCCTGACTTCATTCAATGATGCACTGTGACCTGAGAGTGTAAAATACAATAAACTCTTTCCTCCTTAAGGTATTTTTGGTCATGGCATAGTGACATTTGATGAGCTACATCTAATATATTGTTATCTTGCCAGGGCATGATTTCTACTGATAGAAGCAGGGCTGTCATGTGTGACCTTCAGACTCAGGCATTGTATAACCACAGTCTCTGGATCTGGAGTCGAAATTGGTTGCAGAACCTGAAAGGCTGTGATGATTACCCCTAAAGCCCTTCAGCAATGCAGTGGATCTACAACACACTCAGGGACAAGGCTGTGACAGGGACTGATCACCAGTCACCAATCACAGTGGTCTCCAGGCCCACCAACACCGCATGGGGTACATGTTTTCCAGTGTCACTGTCACTAAAAAGGCAGTGACAGGGCCATGTCCTCCACTGATGATTTTGTCATCTGCCCATCCGGTTGGATCCCATGTTCCAGGCAGAAGAGTTCCCAATGGCCACTGGCCTTCTACACACTGGACTGCCCCAAGTGGCCTGAGATGCACTTACACTGGGCAGGCAGTGTGCTTTGGAGAAACCTATATCTTGCCTGGACACAAGTTCCATCCCCTTTTTCTCCTGTGGTTCTCTAGTTGAAAGTCAAGGATCATGGACTTTGGTTTTCTTGCCCCACCTCCTGTGTCTAAGCTTTTACTGGTAATGTTGAGGACCAAGACACACTGGCTGTTGGGGGCTGTGCCAAAACTCTGGGGGAAACAGATACGGGGAGATCTAAGATTCCAGTACCTCGCTTGGTGACTAAGCATCCAGTGAGGGACATGGGGGCATGTGATACGTCCGGCAGAATTCGACAGTAACCTATCTACATTCTGAAAGAAATGGGGAGCCAACAGTGAGGAAAGAAATAATACAGAGATAATGACAGCAAGGGGAAATGCTAACACCAAATTTGGGATAATGGAAGGAGAAGGAAGTAGAATGGAGGCTTAATAGCCAGTGTTCATTACATTATTAGATGCACTTTTTTGCACTACCGTGTTTCATGGTTTTTTTGGTTTGTTTGTTTGTTTGTTTGTTTGTTTTGTTTTTTTTGTTTTTGTTTTTTTTTTTTTGAGACAGGGTTTCTCTGTAGCCCTGGCTGTCCTAGACTCACTTTGTAGACCAGGCTGGCCTTGAACTCACAGAGATCCATCTGCCTCTGCCTCCCGAGTGCTGGGATTAAAGGTGCATGCCACCACACCTGGCTCATGTTTTTGTTGTTTATTTTTCATTTTTGCTGAACTTAGGGCCACATACCTGCTAAGCAAGTCTCCATCACTATAATTTCATCCTTAGTCCTTATAAACTTTTTTTTTTTTTTGGTGGCAGGGGTGGTGTGGTGGTGGCACATGCCTTTAATCCCACCATGTGGGAGGCAGAAGCAGGTGGATCTCTGTAAGTTTAAGGCCAGCCTGGTCTACAGAATGAGTTCCAGGACAGCCAGGGCTATATAGAAACCCTGTCTGAAAAAGCAAACAATATATATATATATATATATATATATATATATATTTTTTTTTTTGGAGACAAGGTCACACTATATTACCCATGCTGGTTTTGAACTCATGACCTTCCTACATCAACCTTTCAAATGATTGGAGTTACAGGCCTATGTAACCATGCCTGGCTAATATTTTGTAACATTTAATGATGTTTTTATTCATAAACCTAACATACCACTGACTTTTAAAATAAGGACCTTATTTATGATTTTTTAGGTGAATGGGATTTATCCAGAAGTGTTCTACATCTGAGACCTAGGTAGGGTGGCTCTACTCCTCTTATATAAGAATCTTAACCGTTTTATTGATGACCTCCTTGTAAAATGTAGGTGATAATTAAGAGCCCTCTCCTGGGATGAATGACTATGAGAGCTGAATGAAAGAATTCTTAAAGGCTGCCTGTCCTGCTGCCTTACATACACACCGAGGTGCTTCATACATGTTGGGGCTCCCTGCCAGTTCCTCAGTCCCCAGTGTCATGACAAAGAAGATAAAGAGTTGAACCGGGAGAGATTTAAACAGTCAAAGATTCAAGAAATCCCCACATGTGGGAGGGAGGGAGCCTGATCGGCCTCACCCAGTGCCTGGCAAAGCCAGCACCCTGAGTCTACTCAGGCTCTGTCCGTGAAATCAGACACAGTCCTGGCCCCAGGAACCAACAGCCTACACAGGGTATCTGACTTCTCAGAGAACAATGCTCCATGCTGTGAGGCAGCAGGTTTGGAACAAAGAACTTGGCCTCTGGAGACACGTTTCTTCGCCTCATCTTCCCGACCTCCTTTTTCTGTAAACATGGTATAATCTCCTATCCGGAAGGCTTCATTGTGTTGCTTGGTTCCCATAATTAGATGCCACACACTGCCCTCCCATACACACCTCTTCTTCACTGCAATCCCCTTAGGCAGGTGCCTCCTCCAACCCATACCTTACAGCAAGGGAAACTGACCCTCAGAAAGGTTAGGGGATCTTCTCGAGGTCATGAGCAAAAGCAGACATATTCTGAGCTTGGACAGCCTGGCTCCAACTATGCCCTTGCCTTTAGCCGCTCTTCTCTCTTGCCTGCTTAAAGTTGAAGATGTTAAATGTGCCTGGACCGTGTGCAACCCAGACCAACAAATCTAGACACATAGAGCACTTCCTTTTCTTCTTTCACTTACATTCCTTTCACCTTCTTTGTCCCCTAATATGTAACTGAAATGAGAAGTCAAAGGTGTCACAGGTGAGAAAGGTGTGAGTGACAGTGTGTAGAAGGGCATGTCTCCAAAGCTGTCCTTTGACGGCTGAAAGAAGGGAACACCAGAGCCCCAGCAGTCTTCATCCTAAGTGGATGCAGGGCTTGAAGATTCCTGGATGTGTCATGGGATGCCACAATGGAAAGTGTCTACACATTTTGGGAAAATTCTGGTGACCTCCCTGCCACTAGGTACCCCTGAATTCACAGCCCTTGAACCGCGTGCTCCTGAGCTTAGACTGTCCTACCTCTGTTCCATTCCCCATACATGCTCCCTGTTCCAGCAAACACACATAGAAGCCTCTCTCAAATCTAGCATTGCTCCACTACAGGCTGCAGCCCTGTGAACATCTGGACTCCCAAGTTTCCCTTATCTCAACCTGTTGGACCTACTGGGCCTCCTATCCTTGCTTACCACTCTGCCTCACCAGGAATGGATAGTCTGATGCCCGTGTTCCTGCCACTGGGCAGAAAGATGAATGTGCGAGGGACCTACTCCTGATCTCTCTGTCCTCTCTGGTGCCTCTCAGTGGAGAATGATTAAAAAAAAAAACCCATTGTGTCCCAGGAGAGCTAGCCCATTGACTGTTACAGGAACAGCAGGCAAGAGCTCAGGAGTGGGTCCAAACAGGGAGCTGCATGGGATGGGCAAAGGAGGGGCCAAGACTCCCCACACAGGTATCCAAACCCATGTCTGTTGCCGGTCACACAACCCCATTTCCTGGCTGAACCCTCACAGCTGGCAGAGGATTTTAAAATCAAAGCCCCAAAACGACACCTCCTTCTCCTGAGGTTGGCAAGCATAGGGAGCAGAGGGTGGGCGGGACAAAGGTGATGTCTGCAGCAATCCAGAAATAGCGAGTCCTCGGGTAAGAGTTAAAACATAGGGCATTCAAGGGGAAACTCAGAAAGTCATGAGATAACAGGGAACCAGCAAAAGCCCATGTCTAAGACCTACAAGCACATAATTTCTTTCACCCGAGGCTTCTTGTCTGCCCAGTGGGGAGCAGGAGTAATAAGAGTTTTTAAAAGGGGAAAAACTTTCATAAATTCTGGCCCAGAATCTCTGTTCTTCACCAGCAAAGCAAGATGATTTTAATTAATTGGTTTGGTTTTTGGTTTTTTGTTTTGTTGTTGTTGTTTGAGATAGAGTCTCACTGTGAAGCTCTGACTGACCTGGAACTCACTATGTACACCAGGCTACCCTTGAACTCACAGAGATCTTCCTCTACTAGGATCATAGGCATGACCACCACATTTGGCTTCTGCTTTATAATATGTAATGAAGCTCTGCCCTTGTCAATTGCATTTCCTTAGCAGCTTTGCGAAGGAAACAAGATGGTCCTTTGTCTCCCAGGATGAAGGAGGAAAATGAAATCTTGGGTGTCTTGCCTGAGGTCACATGGGGTTCTTTAGTGGTAGAATTAAGATTCTTCTGGGACTCAGGCTCAACTTCTTCTTGCACGTGGCAGGGTTCACAGCCCCACAAGCCTGGCTATGTCTACTTAAAATTATATGTATGAATAGATCCCTTCTAAAAATTATCCCACCCATGTCTTTATCTCCTTCTTTCCAGTTTTAATTCCACAGCCAGCCATAAGCACTCCTTTGCATATCCCTTCTCTCTCTCTTGCCTCCCTTTAGCTTCAGCATTCTCATTTGACTAGCAAGAACCTTAATCCTTAAACCTTAAATCCATGTCTTCACCAACTGAACAGTAGCTGTAGAGAAGCCCAGAGCCTACCTTCTCAATAGATTCAATTTCAATGGACACCACTGTTGTCTGGCCATCCAGTGCATCCAACTCCAGATGGACTTGATGTTCATCCTCCAGGATAAACTTCAGTTCATCCCCCAGATAGAACCACAACTAGAAATAGGTGGTCACTAAAATTAAAAGTAGGTCATCTAGCAATCCTGTCCAGGAAGTGGTGGCTACTGTGAACTTGTAGCTACCGTGGCCAATGGCAGAAAACTTACTGTGAGACAGAGGCTTCTTCAGGGACCCCCTTAACACGCAGGTAAAAAAAAAAATCCCAGAATCTCCAGGTAACGAACCTACCACCTGGATCACCGGGTATGGACTGAAACCTTCAAAGCCAGAATTTTCTCTTTCTTCTGGTCTAATTGGCAAAGAGAGGAGACATGGGCTATGAAAATACCCAAGGTTGGTGAGAGAAACCTCATGCAGAATTGGTTCACAGAGAAGCCAGAGACTTTAGGAATTATTAACCAGGTGGATACACGTGGAGTAAGAGGGCCTTCTAGGCCCAAAAATCACTTTTGTGGCCCTTAAACTAGATATCTCAGAATTGGCTTAGTCATCACCAACTCTGCTATCCAGATGTTAAGTGGATATAATGTGAAACAGTTTAAAGATGCTGAGGGGGTTTTGTTTGTTTGTTCTGCATTGAGATGGGTCCTTCATGTCACATCACCCAAGGCTGTGCTGGAATTCACTATGTAACCAAAGTTGGCCTCCCCAGTGCTGGGATTATAGGTGTGTGCCACCAAGCTTGGCTAGAGATTGAAAAAATTTTAAGCCTATGAATGCTATCTAAATTATAAAATGAGAGACAATATTGTTAATTCCTTTAACAAATATTATTGGGCAGTCATTATATACCAAAGCACTGATCTGGGTGCTACAGATACAATAGCAGACAAGAAGTCTTTTTGAGGGGCTTGTATGCTCTTCCATGGGGAAGACAGACAATAAACAAACAAAACTCAAAGGAACAACAAGATGGCTAGGCAGATAAAAGCACTTGCAGAACAAACCTGATGACCTGAGTTTGACCCCTAGATCCCATGGTGAAAGGAGAAAACTAATTCCTGAAAGTTGTCCTTCAGCCTCTACACACCATGGCACATGTGCACCCACACTCACACACACCTCACGATGATGATAAATAAATATAAAGCAATAAAATAGCACACAAGGTAAAGAAACAAAGAGATGGGAGGCTACTTCTTGCTGTTGAAGAAGGAATAATTCTCTAAGATGATGATATTACAGCCAGGTGTGTTGGCTCACTCCTTTAATACAAGCACTTGGAAGATGGTGTCGGACCTCTGTGAGTTCAAGGCCAGGCTGGTTTACAGGTCAGCCAAAGCTATATAGTGAAACCTGTGGTAAGAGTTTTTGTTTCTGAAAAAAACCTAGTTATGTGCATGTTTTTGTTTTAATCCCAGGTGTGGGATATGGGGCTGCTTCAGGTTGTCCACAGCTGTTAACTATAATTGTCTCATGTGCTTTAGCAGGGGCATGGTTTAGCCAGCCACAGAAAGTTTAATTTGAGGACTCTGGAGAAGGGTAAAAATGCCAGAGCCCCGAAATGGGGGTGGCTCTGAACGAGGGAGAGGTTGCTGTTCTCCCTGCTGGTGCTCCCCCACACTGTTGCTGGTTTGCTGGACTGCTGGATACCCTAACAACTGAGTTTGGTATTGTCTCCAAAGAATCTGAGGACCCTAATCGGCAGATAGTTAAAATAGACCTTAATCCCCTTTCCCTCTAACCTTTGTTCTCTCCTACCTAGTGTTGGGGGGTTGGAAGGGAGGTAGAGGTTTAAAGGCAGTGAAATAAAATTAGAGTGTATAAAACAAAATTTAAAATCCACCTACTACAGAAACCCTGTCTCAAAAAAAAAATACAACCAAGACCTGATTGAAGCAACAGCTACAGCAAAACCAGGAAGCAGTGCTCCTGTCGCGTTGACCTCGACCAGCAAGAACGACGCAACTCACAAAAGCTCTTCTCAAGCAGTTTATTCAGGTCCCTTGAAAACAGTCTTCCGAATAATTGGGCAGACCCAACCCACAGGCTAAATACTATAGGAACAGCCAATCAAGTAAAGCCACGTGGTGCTATCTTACAGGCCCACGTATGCGGAAGCAAGCCAGTTCAGTGGTCTTAACCAAATATGGCCTTGTTTACCACCGAGAGCGCTCACCATTGGGCGGGTGGAAGGCAGAAACCGGCGCCATCTTTAGGGGACGGCACGTCGCAGCTCTCTACAGTTCCCCCTTTTTTGTTTTTGAAAGTGTTGGTAGAAGTCCCTGGAAAGGCTTCGTAATCCCCATATCTGGGGATCTCATGGTGGGCCTGAGCCTGTAGGAGGGCGGTGATCAAACTCTTACCTGTCTCTGGGTCAGCCTCCCCACTAGGGGCTGCCCTGTCTTAGGTGGCCGAGACTTATCCGTCCACTCCGTCACTGACTTGCCAGACCCTAATATCCATGGAACGAATACCTCAGTGGGCAGGGACTATGCTCAGTGAAGATTTAAGGCTTCCTGGCAGCGAGCCATGCCTGAGGGGACTGGCCCGCCTCAATGGTGACAAGGGCCTGTATAATCATGGCTGCATTAGGCTTCTGTGTGGCTCTCATATTGTAGATGCACCATAGGCAAACCAGGGAGGCTAGTATCATCAGTATCGCCAAAGAGCCTACGCCCGCCCACTCCTTAAGATGATCCATAGCTGTCTGTATCCAGGAAGTCAAACCATTAGCCAGGCTCAGATCCACCAGAGTGGAGTTGATGTGGACGATTGTCGCTCTCAGCTCTCTCATCTTATTTTCAAAATCAGCCGACCAATCCTGTAAGAGGAGCTCTGACAATTGCTTAGACAGATTAGCAGCCTTTGTTAAATTTTGATACCGCACCGAAGTAACACACAAATCCTACATTTTCCACTCACACCCCAACTGTGCTAATTGCCAAAGAGTATCAATCTGTTCTTGTATTAAATCTATGCATTGATTAACTATAATAAGGCCTCCTTTGAGATGAGAATTCATAGAGGTCTGAGTATCCAATGCCTGTGCTACATTGGCTGAGATGTCATTCAGGGCATTGGCAGTCTGTATAGAACTAGACAAGGCAATAGCTGAGGCAGTAGGCCCCACAGCAGCAACAGTGATGGCAGTAACAATAGCTGCAGTGATGCCAAAATCTCTTTTAAGCCTGAATAGCATCATGGTATTAGGGGCCTCTACAGGAACTGGCACATATCGAGGCATTCTAGTCACCACAGCCACAGGAAAGGCTGTGGCATTCCAGCACAGGGCATAAAAGCATGTGTCCAGAGTGCATACTAACTTTTCTTCACCCAAGGATGTACTCCCATTACTTACAATCCACAGAAAAGGAGGCCAGAGACACACTGGCGAGGCTGAAAAGGTCTTATTGCGGTAAAATGAAATGAAGAATTCCAAGTACCAGAGCCACTACCGCTAGAAAAATCCATATTGGTAGCGGACCCTAGGGAAAAACTACCTCTTTGATAAATTCCTCCCCCAAGCATAAGTATAGGTCCCAAATCCATATAGCTACCATTTGCTCCACACAAAAGCCATAAATCAAAAGGATTGGTGGCAGTCTGCTGAGGATCCCTAGTAGATATATCAAGCATTCCTGTACAAGACTTATTCACTATATTACTAATCATGGGGCTAAAGGAAAATTAATCTTGTTGAACCCAAACTGCTCTGTGCCCCTGACATCCAGTCCAGGGAAAAGGTCCTTCCTCTCCTGCAGATCCTCTACAAAAAGGTGCCCAGCGTGGCTGTCTGGGGGGGTCTCGGTCAGAGACTCGTGTGGGCCACCACCCCACAAGACGAGAACCATTGCCCGAAAACAAACCACCACCCCTACCCCCAAACCTCAGTTGTGGTAAAAAAATCTGTTGACTGTTGAGACAATTTGATGCATTTTGTATCATCTGACCTATTGAAGCTCATTAAAAAGCACAGACTACCCTTTAAGCTGACATTTCTATTACCTTCTATAGGGCTTTTCTGATCATCAAAGGGAAGGTAGGGTAAGCCTAAGCTTCTATTACTGCTAAATAAGCGTGGAAACACAGTTGCATCATGTCTGACTGGCATCGGCTTTGGGAATATTGACAGGATCCCCCATCTTGGCTCGGTCATTCCTGACATACTCACTGCTACTATCACCAGGATCCCTAGGAAGGTCTTCATGATGAATCTTCCTCACAAGGTGTTCAGGCACCCACACTGGATCTTGTTGATCCTGAGGAAAAACACAAACAGATCCTCTCGCCCATGTCAGCACGGGGTCAGGCCCCCGCCAAGAGCCTGTCAAAATATCCTTCCACTTCACCATGCCTTTAGGTGGACCATGGGAATCCTGATGTCTGTCCACTGCTGAGCGGCCTTGAGCATCCAAATTTAAAAATTTTAAAGTAAATAAGGCTAAAGACATTCTCTCCTTGGGGGTACGGCCTTGGCCTATTCCCCCTTTCTGTTTTTGCAAACATTCTTTCAAGGTGCGATGAGCACGCTCCACAATTCCTTGTCCTTGAGGATTGTATGGTAATCCGTGATTAAGCTGTACCTCCATCTGGTTGCAGAAGGAGACAAAGGACTGAGCCGTATAGGCTGGTCCATTGTCTGTTTTCAGCTGTTGTGGTTTTCCCCATGCAGCCCAGGCTTCTAAGCAATGTCCTATGACATTGTGAGCCTTTTCTCCACTCATAGGTGTAGCATGTATGATACCTGAGCAGGTATCCACAGATACATGAATATATTTTAAGGTTCCAAACTCTGAAATGTGGGTAATGTCCATTTGCCAGATTTTGAGTGGCAGTAACCCTCTAGGGTTCACTCCCACACTGGGAGGATGATGATGAATCACACACTGAGGACAGTCCAAAACCACTTGTCTAGCATCTGCTCTAGACAAATGGAATTTCTGCTGTAGAGTTCTTGCATTTACATGAAATAATTGGTGAAACTGTCTGGCTTGGTCCAGGAATGAGCTCCAAAAAATGCATTCCATCCTAGTCCATTGATCAACTTTATCATTACCCTCACTTAATGGTCCAGGTAATCCTGTATGTGCTCTGATATGTTGAATATAAAAACACCTTTTTCTTTGCCAGATTAAAACTTGTAACTCTTGTAATAAGGCACATACAGTACTACTATTCTTAATAGGACCTGCTAATTCTAATACTTTCACTGTGTTGACCACATAGACTGAATCTGAGATCAAATTGAATGCAAATTGACATCTTTTAAACACCTCAATTACTATTTTCAACTCTACTATTTGGGGGGAGCCCGGTTGAAATTGACATAACACGGGCTCTTGTCTTTCTATCAAATAGGCTCCACAGCCTGTCTTTGAGCCATCAGTAAACACATTTGGTGACCCTTGAAGTGGTACTGCTGAAGTAACCTTAGGGAATATTACTGGGTGCTCCTTAAAAAAATGATAGCAATGGATGCTTAGGATAATGGTTATCAATCACTCCTTCAAAGCTACATTGCAGTATTGCCCAATCATCTACAGTGCCACACAAAATCTTAATTTGATGACTGGAATAGGGCACTATTATACTGGCAGGAGCAACTCCAAAAGGCTGCAAACATTGTTGGATACCATTCAAGGCTAAAACAGCAACTGCAGTGGGATAATGTTCTATGGATATTTTTGGAGAAATCTTCGAATAAGTCAATAATAATGGTCCGTCCTGCCGTAACAATCCTGTAGGTTGACCATAGGTGGCAAATATGCACAATGCAATGGGCTGTCCTTCCTGCCATCTCTTTAGGAAGGCACTCTGCAATCTTTCTTCCACTTTACATAAAGCTTTTCTTGCTTCTTCTGTTAATTGCCTAGGAGAATTAAGTGCTGAATCACCTTTCAAAATATCATATAGGGGTCTTATTTCGTAATTTGGTAGCTTCAAATAGCCTCTTACCCAATTGATATCTCCTAACAACCTTTGAAAATCATTTAGAGTCTTTAAATTATCTTTTCTTATCTCAATCTTTTGAGGTATTATCTTTTCAGGTCCAATCTTCGCTCCTAAATAATTAACCACATTTTCCTTTTGAACCTTATCAGGAGCAATAAACAACCTTTTCTTTTTTAATAATTGAACTAATTCTTCATAGGCCTGATCTAACATTTGTTCACTCTTAGCTGCCAGTAAGATATCATCCATATAATGAGCACATCTCAAATCTGGAAAATTCTTTCTCAACGGAGCAATGGCTTCCCCCACATACAGTTGGCACATAGTGGGGCTGTTTGCCATGCCCTGAGGTAGTACTACCCATTCAAACCGCTGATCAGGTTCTTCATGGTTACAGAATGGAACAGTAAATGCAAATCTCTCACTATCTTTGGCACACAAAGGGATGGAGAAAAAACAATCCCTTATATCTATAACTATTATGGGCCATGAGGCTGGCAAAGATGATAAAAGCAGCAAGCTGCGTTGCACTGGGCCCATGATCTGCATTTGTTGATTTATGGCATGCAGGTCATGCAACAATCTCCATTTTCCAGATTTCTTTTTAATGACAAAGATAGGTGTATTCCAGGGAGATACAGATGGCTTTATGTGCTTTAAAGACATCTGTTCATCCACCAACTCTTTGGTTGCATTCAATTTTACAGAGGAAAGTGGCCACTGAGGAACCCATACTGGGTCCTCCGTCTTCCAAGTTATAGGAATGCCCTCCTCAGTGGCCCCTAGGAAAAACCCAGGCCCTGTCTCTTTTGTCTTTGCTGCATAGATATGGGACTTTTCCGCCCCTGCAAATATTTTCCTATTCCAAAGCCTGGAGCATATCCCATATCTTGCATCATACGTTGGGCTGAATCAGAATAGTCATTACTCAATTTAAATCCCATATCCTTTAAAAGGTCTCTTCCCCAAAGGGAGATAGGGAGCTCAAGTACATATGGCTGCATTTCTCCTGAGTGGTTCTCTTGGTCCTGCCACTTTAATAATCTTGCACTCATATCTGGAGTCTTAGCATAACCCAGGCCTTGAAGTGTTTGAGAAGAGGCTTGTACGGGCCAACCTGAAGGCCAGTCTTTCTTTGCTATGATACTCCTATCAGCCCCAGTATCCAAAAGGCCCAGGATCTTTTTACCATCAACTTTTAACTCCAAGACGGGGCGTTGGTCCAAATCCAAGGAGAGAAAAGTCAGATCCGTGCCCGTGGACCCAAAACCATCTTTTCCTCTCTCTCGATCCCTTGCCGCATAGCGATCATGTAAGCTCGGCAAAATGACCAACTGAGCAATTCTATCTCCAGGAGAGATAGCTGTTATACCACGGGGGGAGGCTACCATGATCTTAACCACTCCTGTATAATCTGGATCTATAACCCCAGGATGGACAATAAGTCCTCTCAAGGCTGATGATGACCTCCCTAACAGCAAACCAACTATACCAGGTTCAAGGGGTCCTTTAAAATCTGTTTCAATTAACTGGACCCCCATTTGGGGCTTTAATACGAGTCTGGTGGTGGAGCAGAGGTCCAATCCTGCTGAGCCTGCAGTGGCTCTCCGCGGTCTCTCGGATGGCGGAGGGTTGGCCATCTCTCTTGATTCTGTTCTTTGTCCTGATTCTCTACTGCCCCATATATTTGTGGGCCCTGGGGTCGTGGGCCCCGCTGTCCGTTTTTTGGACGAGCGCCACCATAACCTTGAGTCAAAGGCTGGCCATGGGTGTCTGTCACCGAATGGCACTCATTAGCCCAATGGTTCCCTTTCTTACATTTTGGGCATAACCTCGGCTGCCTGGGGCGTTGTGCACTTCCTGTACTTTCTGTACTCCTTCTCTCGGGGCATTGTCTTTTAAAGTGTCCCATCTTGCCGCACTTAAAACAAACTCCTGGAATTCCTCCACCTTTTCTGATCAACTGTACTACCGCGGCAGCAAGACCAGCATTAGTTAACGGCCCTCCAAGTTCTCTACACACTTTCATCCAAGATTCTAGCCCTTTGTTCTTGTAAGGGGTGATAGCGGCTCTACACTCTTTGGTGCATTGCTCATAGACCAACTGTTTTATTAGTGGCATAGCAGCATCCAGGTCACCAAAAATCTTCCCTGCCACTTCCACCAAAGTCTGAAAAGGGCTCCCTGGGGCCCTGTAGAATCTTAGTTAAGTTCCCACTCACCTCCCCTTTGTTAGGAAGGGATTTCCAAGCCTTGATAGCTGTCTGGTTTATTTGTTCATAAACCTGATTTGGATATCCTGTCTGCTGGTTGGCAAATCTCCCCTGCCCAAGCAGCATATCTCTATCCCAGGCTGGATTTCCATTTCTCTGATTAATGGCTGCTTGCTCAGTGACATTCTCAATCAAGAAAGCTTTCCAGTCTAAGTATTGCCCTGGACTTAAGCAGGCGTGGGCCAGGCCACTCCAATCACTCGGGGTCATACAATGTCTGCTTAATGCTTCTACTTGAGCCAATGTAAAAGAAGCAGTAATGCCATAGGTATGAACCGACTCTGCAAGGGATTTAATTACTTTAAAATCAAGCGTTTCCTCGTACCTGTTCCCTTGTGGGTCTTGGTATACCGGATAGGCAAACTGTAATTCTGTTCTTACTTGTGTCCACCCCCCCACCCCGGGCAGAAAGATCTCCCTACTTTCAGGGACTGAACAGGCTGATGTATCTGAACAGCTTCTGGGTATGGAGGGGGAGTTGAAGGCGCCACGGCAACGGCTTCACTTACACTGACTGCCGCCAACGTGTCTTTCTCTTTTACCCTTTTCTTTTCCCTTTTTCTAATAGCAGTCCTCTCCAACTGTTCTATTAGAGCGTGTAGCTCCCCTTCAGAATCCATGCCCTCTGAGTCCTCAAAATCTCTAAAATCTCTAAGATCGGGATAGAGAGGGACCTTCTTTTTGCTTCCCTTTTCACTGTCTGCCTGCTTAGATCTTTCCCCTTGCAGCAGTTCCAAGGCTGATTCTCCCTCCTTGACTGCTTTACAGCATCTCTGATCTTCTAAACAACTCCTCACCATCTTCCAAACCGGTCTTACTCCATGCTTTAGATTACCTTGCTCCCAAGCAAAATCCAAGTCCCTGCCTAATTTGTCCCAGCAGGATACCGTAAGATTCCCGGACACCGCAAACCATGGAGCCACGGAGTCGCATTCATTCAAAAATCTCTCTAGGGCTGACTTCTTAAGTTTCAATTTCCTAGCTAAAAGTAGCTCCTGAAGAGCCAGAAAAATTGGATGTGACTGAGACGATCCCATGATTAACTTTAGTTCGCAACTTCCCGTGAAACTTTACCTTTAGTTCGCAATTTCCGCAAAACCTTACCTTTAGTTCGCAATTTCCGTGAAACTTTATTGTCCCAATTTATCCCGGGAACTTACCAGTGCACTGCCCCTGACTGCAGGAGTTCTGAGTCTTTTCTGGTCCCCATATAGGCCACCACTTGTCACGTCGACCTCGACCAGCAAGAACGACGCAACTCGCAAAAGCTCTTCTCAAGCAGTTTATTCAGGTCCCTTGAAAACAGTCTTCTAAATAATCGGGCAGACCCAACCCACAGGCTAAATACTATATGAACAGCCAATCAAGTAAAGCCACGTGGTGCTATCTTAGAGGCCCACGTGTGTGGAAGCAAGCCAGATCAGCGGTCTTAACCAAATATGGACTTGTTTACCACTGAGAGCGCTCACCATTGGGCTGGTGGAAGGCAGAAACTGGCGCCATCTTTAGGGCACAGCACATCGCAGCTCTCTACACCTAACAGCTGAGCAAGAATTGCTAGACAGCAGTAATAAGCCTATTCAAATAAATGGAAAATGGGAGGGAAAGACTAAAGAAAGATGACCTCCAGAGCAAGAAAGGCCTCCAAAGCAATAGGCACAGTGGCCAGCAGGTTGGTGTTTTGGAGGCAGTGGCCAGCAGGTTGGAGGCAGAGATCACAGCAATGTGGGAAATATGCCACAGGGATTCAAAGGAGACCTCAACCCTTCTGGGAGGTGACTTAGCAGGAGGGGAGTGACAGTGGCCCTCCTAAATAGCCTTCCCTGTCACAACTCCTTATCAGATTTTCTTTAAGTACTCGCCTTTCCCGATTGCTCAGACCCAGGGGTCAGTCTAGACTTTTCCCTCCTCCCAGAAGTTGGTTGTGGAATGGGTCGAGAGGTAAAGATGTGTGCTAATATGTCCCTCCACCTCCCCCTCTCATCCATTTCCATTTTTTCTTGTAGTGCATTTGCTTTAAGGAAGAGATATGAGAGTGTTCTCCTTCCCTGCCTTAATACAGTGTCATATGAGTGTAACAAATTTTTATTTATCACATATATATTTATTAATACTTAACAATCACCTATAAAGTTCCTAAATCCTAAAACCCAAACCCTAATTCTAAAACCTATAATCTAACTAGGAATACCTTAATACCTAAAATATTCAAATATCAATAAAAAACAAACATTTAACACTAACTTAAGTTTCTTAAAAGGATATTAATTCTCTCAGGTTAATTCTCTTGGCATGGATCGATATGGATGGTTAGTTTCCAATATGTCTTTTAATTTTAAACTCTATGAGTCTTATTCATCAGATCTTAAAGCCAGTTTATAAATTTAATCTGTTCCCACCATTCATGTAGAGCGGTATTTTAATCAGTCAAGAATTGCTTCTGCGGTCCAAGAGCCCAATTATTTACAAGATTAAAAGTTTGTTCAATCCTCCATTGCTGGTGGGAGTGCAAGCTTGTACAGCCACTACAGACATCAGTCTGGCGATATCTTAGAAAATTTGGAATAGCTCTACCTCAAGACCCAGAAATACCACTTCTGGGTATATATCCAAATGATTCCTCACCAAACCACAAGGACGTTTCCTCATCTATGTTCCTAGCAGCCTTATTTGTAATAGCTAAAAACTGGAAAAACCCCAGATGTCCCTCAACCGAGGAATGGATAAAAAAAAAAAAAACTGTGGTACATCTACACAATGGAATACTACTCAGCCATCAGAAACAATGAAATCATGCAATTTGCAGCCAAATGGATGGAACTAGAGAAGCTCATCCTGAGTGAGCTAACCCAGACTCAGAAGGATGCACGTGGCATCTATTTACTTATAATCAAATTTTAGCCGTATAGTACAGGATAACTATACTACAGCCAATGCACCAAAGGGAACAGGAACATAGAATTTGTTTCCTATCAATGAGACACTTTTCCCTAGTGGTGCTGCCTTGTAGGCTCTCCCCCCATCGCCCCCACCCCCGTGTATGAGGAAGCTCCTGGCCCTCATATGACTGCTGAACTGGGGCGGGGGACTGTTACATAGGGACACTCCACTCCAGAGGAGTGGGATGGAAGGGATAGTGGGTAAAGGGTGGGAGTGTGGGACTGGGAGAGGTGGAAAGAGGGCGCTGTGATGGAGATGTAACTTGAAGTAATAAATAAACATTAAAAAAAGTTTATTCAAATTGCCTGCTCACTGTTCCGCTCACTGTTCTGATGCATTGGGGTTCAAAGGGAGATGTTTCTTGGTTCTGGCTTTCTGGAGCACCAGAGAGGCTCTGCATTTACTTTGTCCACTAGTGTGGACTCCTGGCAGTTCACTGCAAACCGGTGATGTATTGCACTGTGGTGATGCCTAGTATTTGGTCTCTCGGTGTATGTTGACAGAGGAAGATGAAGAGGGCGGGCAGGCCCAAGGGGGCCACCTGAACTTGTGATTTAAATCCTCCTTGTCATGATGAATTTGGCATGAAATTCAGCATTATTGTTGCCATAGTCCCTGGTGGGCTTTCCAAGGCATGCCCCCACAACAGTGCTTCCTATGGTTCCATGATCAATGATGTCATCTGCTCTTGGCTGGCTTTCAAGGCATGCCTTTCAATGGTAAACACGTCCTGATGTAGTTGGTTTCACCCATATCTTTTACCTGAAACACCAAGCTTCTGCTAACCCAAAATCCCTATGCTGCTATATTAACTTCACTAACCCTACCACATATGAGGCCTTGTTACTTCATGCTGTGGCAGCCATTTTGTGATCACCAGGGAAGATGTCATCAGCCTACTAAGGATGCCAGAGAAGAAATCTAGAAATGCTGGAGTTAATGGTGACACCATTAAATTAAACCAGGAACAGCCTTACTCTGACTTCTAACAGCGTAATGAATACCTGCATTGTTTAAGCCGTGACTAGACATGCATTCCATTATTTGCAGCCAAAATAAAAAAAAATCTAATAAGAGTGGGAAAGAAGACCAGGTGTGGTGGCATATACTTGTAATCCCAGACATCCTATCTCACAAAAGAGAGAAGCAAAAAGAGATAGTTGGAGAAAGGTGAGGAGGGAGGGGAGTATAAGGTTTTTCTTTTCATTATTGTGTGAGCCTGCAATGTAGTTCTTTCTGAAACCTCTAGTAATGTCCTTATACAACAAACATTCAACAATCTACAAGAAATATAATGAAAACCTTAGCTGGTTGTGCTGGTCCACAAGTGGAACTCTAGCACTCAGGAGGCTGAAGCAGGAAGATCATGAGTTCAAAATCAGTCTGGGCTACATGAGGAGATTCCATCAATAATAATAATAGTAAGTAAATAAATAAATAGTTCATAAAGTAACATAGTTACAGGCTCCACATATTGGAAACTGGATATGGGGAGGAGGGCATTTATTCTGCCTACCAGAGTTGTTAAATGTGAACACAGGTCTGGAAAGAACTCTCAGTACTAAGGTAGATTTGACATCTGTGATTTCATATGACTACACTAGAGAGTTAGCAGAGGCAGTCCAAGGCAACTACCTGTAAAAGTAACTTTTATCCTCCTGATGTAATTATTGTTTTAGAAGCTTACTGCTTCTGTCTGCTAACGTAGGCATAATCCTGGAAGCTCCTAGTCTCCATACAATCTAATCTAGACCAAGAATATTTTCAGCCTCTGAGACTTACTGCCGAATATGCTCACTCGTTCTAGCTCTTTCTGAACTCTGGTTGGCTGGTTCAACTCAGCTGTTCTGGCTCAAACTTTTCTCCAAGTTAATTGATTCAATCTGACTTCTCTTAGCTTCTGACTCAATTGCTCTGCTTGGCCTCAAACTAACTCTAGCAAGCTAATCTTCTGTCTTCTCATTCTCTGGCTCATTCTGTCTTCACCTGTGTCTAGCTTGTTCTCTCTTCAACCTGTCTCTGTAAAATAGTCCCAGTAAAACTGATCCCTTATTCTTTCTCTCTCTCTGCACTGCTCTCCTAAGTCATCTTTTTCCTGTATCTTCTGGTGAGAGTTGGACTCTGTCAAATCTTTCTCCGATTCATCCCTTTGTCCCTCTCAATTAGATGTCACTTTTAAACATGACTACTTCCTTCTACAAACTAACTTTACCTTCATTGTTTGGAGCCAGGCATGGCGGTACATGCCTTAAATCACAGCACTCGGGAGGCAGAGGCAAGCAGATCTTTGTGAGTTTGAGGCCAGCCTGGTCTACAAAATGATTCCAGGACAGCCACGGCTATTACACAGAGAAACCCTGTCTCGAAAACAAAAACAAAAAAACAACAACAACAAAACCCCTTCATTGTTTGGCATTAAAGGTATGTACTAAGGGGGTGTCTGTATTCCAGCCAGAGTAGCCATGTTTAGCTGGATTAAAATCCCTCTACAACTACCTTAGACAAGCCTGTTTGCTTGTAAGACTGACCCCCATGTGGCAACCTGGAACTCTGGTTCCCAGTGTTCCCAGTCAACAATGAGTGTATATAGAAGAATCACTGTACATAATCTGTGTAAACAATGAAACAGTACTTTTTAATTATTAAACACTTATTAATAACTATATTCACTTATAACAAATACACTTAACTACTATTCCTACAAATTCCTACAACCCCTATACATTCCTACAACCCCTAAGACCTAACCACTAAACCTATTGATAACTATTACAACTATTTTTCTAACTTTTAAAAGGATACAGTCTCTGGGGCAGGTCCTTAGTCATCAGGAACACAGTCTCTGGGGTATACCCTTTAATGCACTTAGCAGTCTTTATTCTGGAATATCTCAGACACAGGTTCGTCAGGGTAAATTGGCTATGGCAGTCTCACCTTAAATAAGGCTTGAGGCTTTCTTCTCTCTGGGAGACCTCAGCGTCTGTAGGCCAACTTACTTCCTTCGTATCAGTAATTCTGCCGCTCTGCCTCAGTCTTTAATGCTGGCCACACTTCCGTTCAGGCCACTGTTCCGACAGGTCAAACCCCTCTAGGCAAAAGCTGAGCCACAGGGTTTAGTCCTTGGCCTTTTGCTGTCTTGCTGAGGCTTTATCTGCTCACCAGCTTCCTTCTGCCTCATGGAGATCTGGCCAATAGTTCACCAGCACTTTCTTCAGCAGAACTCGATAGCATCGGAGCTCTTTAGTATTGGGGGCCCTTAGCACGCAGCTCTCCGGGCTCATCCACTTGTCCTTAAATAGGATCGCTCCTTGTTCCACCTGCTTCAGCTTAATTTGGGCTCTGCCCACTTAGCAGCTGAAAACAATGCCAGGTCATAAATTCCTTACTTGTTTCACCTGGCTTGTTTCCATAAGCTGATAAGCTAATTGCTCACAGCGAAGTTGATCTTCATGCCCCGAATTAAGAGACTGTATCAGAAACCTAGATATTCACTAAATCTAACTTATATCAATCTATCAACCCCTACAAAACAATATGGTTTGTGCCAAATATTCACTTTCCACTATGATTCTGAGATTTTTGGTAAATGGTAGGCAGAGATGCTTAGACCAGCCTCCAGGAAAATCTTAGCTACCAAGTATCCAGCAGGTTTCCATGGGTGTTGTATCTCTTGAAGCTTGGGTATGGAAACCTGACCAAGCCAAGTGAATGAAGAAAGACAGACACATACATTGGAAAGCTAGGGTCAGCTGGACAGTGAGCTCTCAAATGGAGACCTACTAACTACTGAAACTAGAACCTTAGCACATTTATGTGGTATGAGTTTTGTTTTTTTTTTAAAGCAGTTATGAGAATGTTTTTGTTTAATCCTAGGTGTGAGACTGCTTCAGTTAAGACCACAGGTGTAAATTATTAACTGTCTTGCAAGCTAGCAGGGTCGTGGTTTACCCAGCTAAGCAAATTTAACTCAGAGGACTTGAGGGTTGGATAAAAAAGTCAGAGCCCCGAGGAGAAGAGGGGCATTACAAAGAAAGAAGGGGCCTACAGAGAGGGAAGAGCTGCTACAAAGAAGAGGTTGATGCTCTCCCCACTGCTTGGTTCTCCCCCAAACTGCTGCTGGTTCTTCCTGTGCTGTTTCCAGGTTTTCTGGGCTTCTGGATATTGTGGCTACTGAGATTCGTATTGCCTCCAAAGAACCTGATGACCATAATTAGCAAGAAGTAGCTCAAAGAGACCTACGTCTGTCCCTTTCCCCTTTCACCTTCTTTCTCTCCCACGTGGTGTTGGGGGGTTGGAAGGAACAAGGGTTGGGAGGAAAAGGTATTAGATATGGTAAAAATAATTAGAATAAATAATAAAACAAATAATAAAAGCTACCATGTTATGTAGAAGTAGATGTTAAATTATTACCAGTGTTTATATTGTAGTTAATTGGTCGGTGGTGTTAATCCTTAACCCACCATTATGAATGATCACAGAGACACCTAATGGATTTTAGCCTGGATTGTGTAATCTAAGCCCATCTAAGCTAACTTTTAATGGTATTCCCCAAATAAAACCCCAATATATACATACATCCCCTTGGGCTGTTATTCTCCACAGTCTGCTGATGTTCCAGGCCATGTGGACTGATTATCTTCCATCTAACCCCTGACTCCTTCTCCTTCCTTCTCCTCCTGGCTTCTTCTTCCTGTGATCCTCTCTCTTCAAAAGGCATGCCAAGCCTTCCCCCCCCACACCTACTTCTTTTCTACCCAATCCGGGATGCAGGCATTTTATTCAACCAATCAGAAGTTTTGGAAAAGCAAGAGTTACAAACATCATTTTTTTGGGGGGTGTACGTGATTGCCAAATCGTAGTAAGGGTGGCAGGGTACAAACCTATTAACTGAATACAAGCAGATCATCCCATCAATGGTACACATTTATTATGTATAGCACAAAGAGTTAGTCTCTGTAGGGGACCAGTCTCAGGTTATAAACATCTGGGGAAGCTGCAGTTGCTAGTCTTTGTACACACTGCCCATTGATTTATCATTCATGTTTAGACCAGAGGAAGGCTTTGCCATTAACCTGACCAAAGTTTTGGTGCTTCCCAGTGGATCTGGTGTGTTGGTGCTTGACATAGCTGAGCCCATATCAAAAATACACATTCACTGAGGGTATCATCCACGCCTTACACGTTCACTCAGGGCTTCATTGGCTCCCCACACATGGACAGAAATACTGCAGAGAAATGTTTTATGATGAAGAAAGAACATGCTTTGCATGGACCCTGATAGGAGATAAGAGGCATAGACTTCCCCAGACCCCACCTGTGTCCCTCCTCATCTGACCCAGTTAACCATCATTACTATATGACTGCAACCAACCTTAGCCATGAGCGCAATTGTGTGAAAAAAAATCTATGAGTCCCAGGGACTCTTCTGACATGGAGGTGGCATGGAGAGTACTACAACCCAAAAATCTTTGACCATGAAGTCCAAATAAAACCATTCTTCTTTGTTTGCTTTTTGCAGTATTGGGGACTGAACTCAGGGCCTGGTGTATGCTAAGCAAGCACTTTACCACTAAGCTGCTCCCCTGCCAGAGCGAAACATTTCAGAGTGGGACTTTGGGTTTTCAGCAGTTCAGTTGCAACTCCCTTACTGCCCCATCTCTGAAGTCCAACAGTTCACTGAATGAATACATGTTTGGCAAATATTCTGAGTACCATGCTAAGAACCAGGGACTCAAAGATGACTGCAACACAGTTCTTGCCTTTGGGAATGTAAAACAGACAGGTTCACAAACAACTACACGGTGGTATGCAGTACATAGACTAAGATAAGTGTGAGTGGAAGCCATGAGAACCCAGGTGGTTCCTTATACATTGCTTTGCTGGGCGTGTGCACAGCCCAGGGCCCGTCTGGCCCTTACAACTGTAACGGTTAGTTTTACAAAGGAAGAAGTTAAATCTGAAGGTCAAATAGGTTTAGCGTTTTGCCTGGTACTTTAGATCTTTTATAGCCCTTCTGTTGTATGGGTAACAAGAGAAGGTCTGCAAAGTAGCCTCTATGTCCTGTGAACATCAAGGCTCCTTCCTCTGCCCAGACCATGATCCATGTTTGGAAACAGCCTAGCCAAATGCCCTTGTCCATTTTCTTTTTATGAATGAGCCCCTCCCCCACCCTTGGTTCCCTGTGATGGAACCCAGGACTTCAGAAATGATGACAAAAAAATGGACAAGCATGTTACCAGCTGAACTACACACTCAGCCTCTCTTAATGAACCTTAATTCTCCTAACCAGATGGCAAGGACCTGGAAGAGAGATCTTGTGAATTTACCATATTCTTTTCTGTGTCTTCTCTAAGTCAAATGCCACTAGCTACTTTGTTGATAGACAGTTGCCATCACTGTATACATAAAGCCCTGTCCCTAAGAGGATGGGAAGAAAGGCTGGTGAATCTTTTCCAAGTGATAACTAGCCTGGGAATCAGATTTTAAAGTCTTTAAAGTTTTAAAGTCATGAAAACCAGCCCCTGGACTCTGCCTCGGGGATTTTCCCGGTAGGACCAATGTAAGTCTGAGAAAGTAGAAATAAATAGCTTTTAGAAAGTCCTTTCTTCGTCGAAATGGAAAACGTAGAAAAGAGGAATCTCTTCGGTTCTTAACGCTAAGTCACTCGCCCAAAGTCGCATAGGGCCGCCGGGTTATCTACACCGCCACAGCAGGTAGGCAGGCGGTCGTGGTGAGAGCTCGCTAATAGTGACGGCGCTGATGACGGAGCCGCTGACTGGCGGTGGCCGCTGAGAGGTGGCAGATTCTCGCGCCCGCCCTCACAGATTAGCTGCGCGGCTGCACGCTGCAGGACAGTCTACCGGATCGGCACCCTGGGGCTCAGGCTCTGTAGTTCTCGGTCCTCGGCCTCCCACAGGTGTGGGCGAAAGCCTGCCATCTCGGCCGGGGACCAGCAGGCGGCGACCTGCTGTAAGGGGGTCTCGGGCGAACAACTCCACCAAACCAGCCCTCCCGAGTCCGGGAGGCGACGCTGGGAGGTCAGCGGAGACCCCTGGGGACAGCCGCTTCTGAAAGACTATTTGAACCTCATCTGCCCCAAATCGGAAGACCTGCACCATGGGCGTCCACATGACGCGGGTGCAGTCGAGACGCACCCTGTCACCACACCCTGCATCCCTGCTTCGGATCCTCGGAAACCCGGGCGTCTGCTCAACCCTAGGAACGAAAGTGGGCCGCTGCTTCTAACCCAAACCCGACAGGTGAGAGAATCCGGCGCGGCAGGGGGCGGGGTCCGACCTGGCTTCCCTCCGGGTGGCCACACACCCTGACGGGGGCGTAGCCTTTAGACCACCCCGCCCCCTGGTGGGAGGGCTGAGTGCGCGGGTCCCGCCTCCTGCCTATAAGAGCGGTGCGGTACTGCAGCTCCGCAGATCTCACCGAGACCCGTGACCCTGACTCTACGTGAGACGCACAGCCCAGACTCATCATGGTGAGTGGGGCCCCGCCGGGATCTCTTTGGTTCTGTAAATGTCCCCTCTTCTTCGGGGGAACCTTCTTCCCCTAGAGATGCTGAGGACCCTTTCCTTAGCATTCCTAGTCTCAAGAGATGCAAGAGTTTTGCACTTCCCCCACTCCTTCTGGTCACTCTGGCCTAATGTGTTGTCCACCTTCAGAGGCTGGGGACCGCGGGAGGGTGCTTCTTCACCGGCAGAGAGGAGCCCTCCTGTAGTGCCCTCCTACCGTGCCAAGTGTCTGTGCCCCAACCCTCCTGAGGGGAGTCACGCGGTCCTGCGCGCTGTCCTCCCTCTCCTCGGGCCGCTGAAAACCTGCTTGGCTGCCCTGGCTGCCCCTGCCACCCATCTCTAACCCCTGAGTCCCTGGAATTGACCGAACACGTGCTTGGCGCCATTTGGTGGAAGGGGTTACTTGGTACCGCACCCTATCTTGCTCTGTGTGCCTCTTTTCCACCTACACCCCCCTACGTGACTCAGCACCCCCTCTGTGCCAGGAAGGGTGGTAGGAATGGGGTTCGGCCTCGGGAGGCCAGCGGGGCCCCTCCTGCGAGAGCGCGGGTGTCGGGAGGACGGGCAAAGACAGCTGGCGCTGATCGCCAGCCCTGGCCGAGGCCAGGCTGGCGGGGGAGGGGAAAGAGGTGTCTGAAGGGGGTTGTATTTATAGCCCCAGAGCGGGGGCAGAAACCCAATCCGGGCTTTCGGCTGGGAAGTGACTGGAAATACTCCAGCAGGAGAACAGACGTAGGGCCCAGGTACAGATGGCGCTCCCCTTGCCTAGTGCCGCAAGGCGGGTTTCGTCGAAGGCCTTCCAGCAGGTTCCGCTTCCCCTTCTGGGTATTTAGAAATTGTCCTGTCCCCGCACCCCACCCCCACTCCCCGCCGCCATTTGGTTAGGGAAAGGGTAGGGCGCAGGTCCTACAGACTTAGGTGCTGCAGGGGTTAAATTATGGGCGGCCTGTACGGAGCCTGGGGCTGTCAGGACTCCAGTAAACTTGTATTGCCTGCACCTGCGGTCAGCGCTTACCCGCATTATCGCTATTTCCGTGCGGGCTGAGGCGGAGGATGGAGGTGGTGAAGCAACGCAGAGTGGGGGTGGAGTGGAGAGAGGAGCCAGATGGGATTGATCCCCCAGGGCCAGATGGGACTTAAAGTGGGGGTTCCGGCATCCTGATGGCCAGAATGGTCAGTTGGTACCAGATAGAAGGTTGAGACACTTGTTTGCCCACAGGAAGGAAGGGGAGAGGGTTGTAAGAAATTTTAGTTAATCTTCAAGGCAAAGATTAACCAAGTAGGAGACTGTTGGCTATAAACTGAAAACATAGTTCTAGAAGCTGCGTGGACTGTTAGCAGCTGGAAAGCCAGTCAGTCTGTCTGTCTCCCTCTCATTCCATTATGGTTGCTGCAGCCCTGCCTGCCATGGATGCATGCCCTCCCTGTCCTCTGGGTGTCCTGTGGATGTAACAGGACTGTGCAGCTCTCACTTGATAAATTCTCTACCGAGAACTAGGTTAAAGGGTCTGCCTTACCGGACTTCTCCAATCTGGGGAGCCTTGTTCTTGAGGGGACAGGAGAAGCTGTCAGCTGCTTTTGACAACCTTACAGTACTTTTACCGACTGAGTAATCGTAGCTAGTAGGTGACAAGGTGGGGTACCTCATGAAGTGGCACTTACACTGTGACCTTCTCTGTATCCCTCAGCGTGAGTGCATTTCAGTCCATGTGGGGCAGGCAGGTGTCCAGATGGGCAATGCCTGCTGGGAGCTCTACTGTCTGGAACATGGGATTCAGCCGGATGGGCAGATGCCCAGCGATAAGACCATTGGTGGAGGGGATGACTCCTTCACCACCTTCTTTTGTGAAACTGGAGCTGGCAAACATGTACCTCGGGCAGTCTTTGTGGATCTGGAGCCTACTGTAATTGGTGAGCAGGGGGTGCCCTTTTGAGGAAGCTGGAGAGTGTCTTGACTGGGTTTTTGTGATCTTGAAGCCTCTTGGCTTCATTTGAAGCTGAAGATGGATGCTGACCACAGGCTGGCAGAAGGATGAGCTGGCTCTTTCACGTATCTGGCTTCAGCTTCCACTCTAAGGGTGGGGAGGAGGAAGGTCTCTGCTGAGCATAGCTGTGTGGTTTTTTAGCCCCAGTAATGTGATATATGGTCTTTCAGATGAGATCCGAAATGGCCCATACCGCCAGCTCTTCCACCCAGAGCAGCTTATCACTGGGAAAGAAGACGCAGCCAACAACTATGCCCGTGGCCACTACACCATTGGCAAGGAGATCATCGACCCAGTGCTGGACCGGATCCGCAAGCTGGTGAGACTACACAATCTGACAGGGAGGGAGCTTTGGGCTCTGTGCTCAGAAAAAGTGTGCTCAAATCCATTTCTGGGGTCATCGCTAGCTCTGTTTTAGAATGTCCCCTAAAACATCTGAGATACTTTAGGCCTCATAAAACTAGCAGAAATTCCTAAGGCCTTTCCCTTCCCTCTATTGCTCTTTCTTCCTTGCCTTGCAGTCTGATCAGTGCACAGGACTCCAGGGCTTCCTAGTATTCCACAGCTTTGGAGGGGGCACAGGTTCCGGCTTCACCTCTCTGCTGATGGAGCGGCTTTCTGTTGACTATGGCAAGAAGTCCAAGCTGGAGTTCTCCATCTACCCAGCCCCACAAGTGTCCACAGCTGTGGTGGAGCCCTACAACTCCATCCTGACCACCCATACGACCCTGGAACACTCGGACTGTGCCTTCATGGTGGACAATGAGGCCATCTATGACATCTGCCGCCGCAACCTGGACATCGAGCGCCCCACCTATACCAACCTCAACCGCCTCATCAGCCAAATCGTCTCCTCCATCACAGCTTCCTTGCGCTTTGATGGGGCCCTCAATGTGGACCTGACAGAGTTCCAGACCAACCTGGTGCCCTACCCTCGAATCCACTTCCCCTTGGCCACCTATGCACCAGTCATTTCTGCAGAGAAGGCCTACCACGAGCAGCTCTCGGTGGCAGAGATCACCAACGCCTGCTTTGAGCCTGCCAACCAGATGGTGAAGTGTGATCCTCGGCACGGCAAGTACATGGCCTGCTGCCTGCTGTACCGTGGAGATGTGGTGCCCAAGGATGTGAACGCTGCCATCGCTGCCATCAAGACCAAGCGCAGCATCCAGTTTGTGGACTGGTGTCCCACAGGCTTCAAGGTTGGTATCAACTACCAGCCACCCACTGTGGTGCCTGGGGGTGACCTGGCCAAGGTGCAGCGTGCAGTGTGCATGCTGAGCAACACAACCGCCATTGCTGAAGCCTGGGCCCGCCTGGACCACAAGTTTGACTTGATGTATGCCAAGAGGGCTTTTGTGCACTGGTATGTGGGTGAGGGCATGGAGGAGGGCGAGTTCTCTGAGGCTCGAGAGGATATGGCTGCCCTGGAAAAGGATTATGAGGAAGTAGGCATCGACTCCTATGAGGATGAGGATGAGGGAGAAGAATAGTCAGCTACTTTGGAGCCTGTCCACTGTGTTGATTGCAAATAAAGTCTCCTTGCACGGTTCCTTGTCCCCTTTGTAACTGTTTGAGTTTCTGCTATTCCCTTCTGCTGTGGCTGCTGCCTCCTGCTATTTGCTGCTTGTGACCTTTTATTTTACCTTTACATGGCTAAAGGTGAGACTCTCCAAGGAGCTCTGCATTGAGCCCCAGAAAGAATGACTAAGGACTTTGATGTAAGGTCCTAAGGACTCCCAGGATAGGAAACCAGGACCAAATCCTGGACCTGTCTAGGCTACAAACCATTGCAAGATACAAGTCTTCACTTTTCCAAATAGGAACTGATGTAGTTTGTGTTACATGGCTGGACTGCTTTATTCTTGCTGCTGCTTCACTCTTGCTGCTGCTTCACTCAACAGCTCTGGAAGCAAGGCTTGGCTCAAGCTTCGTTGAACACCGAGGGTTTGGCATGGAGGATGGGGCAGGCCCGAAGTTCCCGGGCATAGAGCCACTTCACAAACTTGGGGGAGGAACAAGGGTAACCTAGTCGTTTGCGCCTCTGGCAGCTTTGCACAGCTCACTGTCTATCTTGCTTTCTGGGGCTGGAGCTATGCTATTAAAAGTCAGGTCGTCCCCCCGGTTTGTGCTTTCTTTTGGCCTCAGCCTCTGCTTGGTGGAAGCCTCCTGCCTGGACCCTAGGGAAAAATTACATTTCACTAATAGGCACCCTAGGACTCATGTTGACGTCAGCAAGTAGGGGTGGACATGACTTGCGGGAGGGAGCTTCAGTCTCCAGAACAGGAGCACCAACCCTGCCCTTGCCTCCCCTCCCTGGTGATTCAGGGACACAGTGCCCTTCCCTGAGGAACTGAACAGGTTTAAAGCCCAGCTAAGGCAGGGTGCCTGTTTACTCAGCAAATGCGGCAGGAAGTGGCTGCTGGATACTGCCACAGGCCACTAGCCTCATCAATTATTAACTATGTGTGTGCTAGAACAGTCAGTGAGACTGGAAAAAATGGCAGCCAGCTCCACTCCCCTTTGCCCTCAGCTGAGGGAGACCTGGTGTGCTTCCCACCCAGAGGTCATGGGCTTGGCAAACCTGCCAAGCTGGGCTGTTCAGACTAAGCTGACCCACCCTAGGAATGAATGACAGAACTAGCTGAGTGTGCTTTCAAGGGGACCCTGGTCCTACTACTTGGCACAGGCACAAACCAGTTCAAGCTGGAAGCTCTCTGGTTTTGACTAAGACAAACTTAAGGATCTGCCTGCTATCAAGTAGTCAGATCTTAAGAAGTCCATCTGTCTCCTGACATACCAGTCCCTCTTCCCCAGGCTATCCTCTTGGAAATAGCAACCAGACAGTTCATTCTTCTTTCCTCCAGACACATTGACTTAAAATACACGTGGTTTCTTTTCACTTTATTCTGTTTATTCTCCTGCTCCCAGATCTGGAGACAGAACATGATGTGCACCCAGCAGCCCAGCTCTGAGCCATATTTTTTGTTTTACTTCTCCCAACTTACCCTAGGCTCCTTGCCCAGGTACTGGGATAAGAAAGCTGAACACATAAGGACCCACCATCCTTTCCTTAACTGTAAGAGCCGTGCTGAGCAGAATAGAAGGAGCTCCAATGAGGGACGAGAGCTGCTTCAAGGTCATCTTGCCAGCATGGCCACTGATTAGATTTGGGTGGTGTGCTGGCCAGGAGATGGTGGCTGCAATGCCTCCAACTGACTGAGGAGGACAGGAATGTGAGGGCGCAGCTGGGGGTCCACGGTCATCATAGAGGCCAAAAGCTGTCGTAATGCTGAAGAATGCCTGTGGAAGGTGGAAGGCAGAGGACTGGAGGACACTTAGAATTGCTAAGATTCCAACTTGGCTGACTCTAGGTAAGAGTCTACCATGCTTGGTGTCCCTCTTACTGCTCACCTGGGACTCTGTGGAATGCTGAGTTCATTCTGCACAGCAAGGGCCACACTGTCACCCTTCTGGAACACCATATCATAAGGGCCTTCCCCAAACATCATGGCATAAAGCACACAGCCTAGGGACTGAGCATAACTTGGTTAGTTCCTGGAAGGTGGAACATGGCATCGCTTTACTGCTATGGTAAAAACATAAGCTAAAAATATGCCAACCTCACCCAGAGGAACTGTGTTAGGAGGCCTCTGCAGCCCCTGCTTAGCTACTGCCTCCAGCCGTTCAGCCACAGAGATTACACAGCTTCCTGAGAACAGCATCAGTGATGGTTCCCAGGAAGGAAGTGGAGGGGTATGGAGACACTGTGGTTCCGGGGTTCCATGCAACAGAAACCAAAGGTCCCCTCCCTTTACCCGAGTAGCTACAGAGCCACACCCTTCTCCACCCAGGTTCCCACCCACAGTGATGTCTCCTCACCCAGACATCAGTCCGCTCATCGATGACACAGTGGCTCTGCACAGAAAAAAGTTCAGGTGCCCGGTAGGAGATGGTGCACCGCTGGGCGGCCCAGTCCTGGAACAGTGTCCCAGGAGCTCAAAAGTGGAGCACAAGCTGAATCATGTCACCAAATTGGCACATGCGTCAGAATGAGGTGGGGATGGGGAGGAGGGGGCCAAAGGGACCTGGACATGCTCTCACCTGTAGAGCTAAGGCCTGGCGTGAGCTCTCCACCTGAATGTGTGCTTGATTCATAGAACCCAAGTCCATTAAAACTGGCTGTCCCTCATCACCAAGCAAAATATTGGTGGGCTTCAGATCCCTGGAGGGAAGTGAAAATTACCCAAAGGCATCCTGGACAGGGAAGCTGGGATCCCAGGGAGCACCATGGGGAGAGGGCAGAGAAGCCCCTATTCTCTTCGCACTGTTCTTCCTCCTGGCCACAATAAGTGAATAGGACCCTCCCACTGACCTGTGTGCATAACCTTTTGCATGAATGACCTCAAGGCCTCTGCAGATGCCCAGCAACAACAGAAGGATCTGGTCTTCGGTCAGGAAGTTGCCTTGGTCCTTCAGCCTTTCTATCTCATTCCACAGCGTACCTCTCTACAACACAAGTGTTGAGAGGTGTTTTTGAGGCCTCTACTTCCGGAACTCATCTCTATTGTGTGTCAAAGTCTGTCAACCCTTTTACCACATGCACTCTTACTGATCACCTGTGGCTTTGTGGAAGGCGGAGTTCATATAGGACCCTGTGGTCCTCTAAGCACCAAATTTAAAATGGCCAAAACCAGGACATGTGTTCCTAGCATATCTGCATTTGACTGCCCACAGAGCCCTCAGCAGGACTGTTACAGTCCCTTCTGTAACCAGCAGTCTTTCTGACCTTGAAGAAGGGTAGGAGCAGCCAGGCTTCATGCTTAGCACCTCGTTCCTTCAGACAGTAAGCCATGAGGCGGAGGATGTTTGGATGCTGGAAGAGGCGATGCATGTCTGCCTCTCGTTGGGCCTCTTCCTGGTCCTGCTGCTCATGACACAGGATTCGCTTCAGGGCGTAGAAGTGTCCATCATGTAACCCCTCCACTAGGTCCACATAGCTGAACCCACTGTGGGCCAAAGGGGTCAGTGAAGGCCAATGGTCATCTCCCACATGGCTTGGACCCAGAGAAATTCCCTGAGGGAGGAGTGCCTCTCACATGGACTAGAAACCCTCCCATGATGTGGCTCTCATATAGTTTCAAGGCTATTATTAGGGTCTGAGCTCAAGAGCAGGGACACAGAAATCACTGAGGTTCTTTGGTCTGAGCACAAGACGTTCCGTTAATATCAAGTAGCAACCAACATTTATCAAGTGCTCATAAGCCAGCCACCGGCTGACACATTTTTAAAAACGTACTATCTCACTTAGTCCTCACAATTCAGTGAGACATTATAATCATCTCCGTTTAAGCAGAAGAAACCCCAGTTTACTTAAGGTCACACAACGTGGACCCAGGAGGCCAGGTACAGAATCCACTTTCTTGACCCATTCAGCTAAGCGGTCAGGTAAGGTAGAATCTAAGGTCAACATTCTATCACGTGCAGACCACTGTCCCTAAATGACCTGGAACTAGCTAAGTGACTTCCAAACACTCACCCCTCCCCCAATTTCTGGATGAAGAGGAAACGCTTATTGTCAATGATGACAGTTCCCCGGGAGCAGACACACAGTGCGTGGCCCATAACGTCTCAGTCATCCTCTTCAAGGATGTCTTCCTTCCAGGGAGAGTGAGCTCTTTCAGGCGATGGGCTGGGGGCCCAGCGGATCATGCTGCAATACAAACAGCAGATCTAGGGTCAAGAACAATCCTGACAGTCACTGAGGTACCAATGTTCAGAGTTCAGGCCCAGCTCCAAGAACCCAATTTCGCGTCTAAAGAAAACAGGCCCTGGCGACTCCAGCGCTAAGGCTGAGTTCTGGCACCCCAAAACCTCGGGACACGCTGCGTCTTACCAGGACGCTTCCTTCAACCCCGGCCCACCTTCGGCCAGGTCCCGCTCGCACGCCGGTTGAGCATGGGGTGGCCGCGCAGGAGATGCAGGACTCGAGCCCACCTCTGGCCGATCCCACCCTCCGCCGTCAGGGACCGATCCCAGGGTCTGCCAGTACAGATTGCTCACTGACCTGGCTCAGGCCTGAGCAAAGGACTAGGGACCGGAAACCACGGTGACATCATCAGTCCGCGTCGAAGTAACGGCCCGCCGTATCGTAGCAACAAGAGGCAGCAAGAGGATGTGGAGACCCGGAAGTGAGAGACCGGGGCCCGACTAGACCTGGGGTAGAATGGTTTCTCTGTCTCGCTGAGCGTTCCCACTTGGCCTTCAGTAAGGGTCAAGACGCAGGGCCTTGTACCAAAGGGAGCAAAGCCGGGCTCTGCCTGAGGCTCCTAGGACCTCTGTACGCCAATGTCGGAGGTAGGAGTCCTCATAACTCTCGCGTTCTGGAGTCAGAAAGTGGCTTACTACAGTCTAGCTTGGAGGAGGGTCCAGAGAGGGGCGGGTGCTGGCCCTTAGACCCCTGGAGGTCTGATACTGTAACACTTTCAGGGCTCTGGCCTGTGTTCCACATAGTGGAGTGCGCTCTTGAACGAGAGTGCCAATTTCTAAATCTGGTCCTAACAATCTCCTAGCTGTGTGACCTCCAGCAAGTTACTTAGCCGCTCAGATCTCTACTTTTCCCACCTTTAAGACAATACCTCTACGGCTAAGTGTTGTGAATTGTGAGGCCAAACTGACTAGTTCCAACCCCAGCTCTACTGAACCTTTGAACAGCCAATTAGTATTTCCTACCTTCATCTTCCTCGTGTGCAGGATAAGAATGAGAATTATCTCATGGGTTGTTTCAAGATTAAATGAGATGTCTTTCATACAATATTTGACACAGCCTTCAATGTGTGTCAGTAAACAGAAATAATAGTATTTTCTACCCTGATCCTCAAATCCAAAACTGTGAAGGGAGGAGAACCAGAAAATTAGACTTCCAAGCTTTTGCACTGTGCAGTTTGCGTCCCAGCTCCTGCCTAGATAGGCAGGGATATATTGGAAATGGGGTGCACCTCCAAAAAAGATAAAATGACCAGGTCAGGCTCCTTGTACCCCGGTTTCCTTTTTCCATAGTCGTGATCGCCATGAAGCTTTTCTGCGTTTTTCACTGTTTCTGAACCTGTTTTAGGCCTACTGCTACCATTCATGTAGGTTTAACCTTGCATGTGCCAGATCCTTTGCTAGTCATGAAGATTTAAGACGTCCTATCAGCTCTTAGAGAGAAGAAGAGCAGGGCATCTTGTTAAAATACTGATTCTAATTCTCTAAGTCTGGGGTGGGATCTGAGATTCCGGCAGTTCTAACAAAGTCCCAGGTGATGCGGGTGAAGCTGGTTCGTGCACGGCACTTTTGGGTAGTAATTTGTAGAGGATTTTACAAACTAGTGGGAGGTGGGTGACTGCAGGCAAAAGGCAAAGTCCGGGTTAACTGCCTGAGGTGGTCTCCGCCCCTTTGCTTGATGAGGTTCCCTCCCAGGAATCCGACACGTGACGGGTGGGACGGCTCCCACCGAGCAGAAGAACCCTGTAAGTGCCACGGCTTCGAAGATGTCGCCGGACCTGCCTTCTCCGCTGCTTCGTCTTGTGCTGCTGCTGCTGCTGTCCAAGGTAAACTGAAGAGGGACGAACTGACCTTCTGGGTGTGGGGAGAGGCAAACAGATCCGTCAGAGGCGAGACTGACAGGGCCATTTTTATCTCTGAAGCACTTGGCCAACACTGACCCTCACTCCAGACCTCTGCTGAGCCAGACTTTCTCCCTTGCAGGCAGAAGATCGCTCCTTCGTGGTGGATCGGCAAAATGACAGATTCCTCCTGAACGGAGCCCCGTTTCGCTATGTTTCTGGCAGCCTGCACTACTTTCGCGTACCGCCGGTACTTTGGGCTGACCGGCTTCTCAAGATGCAATTGAGCGGCCTCAACGCTGTACAGTTGTAAGAAGCGCTCGCGAGAGCTTTGTGGAAGCCAGTTTTCCTCTTCCTTAGAACGGGGTCCCCAGGAAAACTGACTGGGCTTGAAAAGGGTTTGAGTTCCAGGACTCCTCAGGCAAGGGTGGGAAAGGGCAGCCCAGAACCTCCTTCTAGCTGCTTCTCTGAAAGTCCTGAGTCCCCTAGATACCACTGGGTCCTGTTAACATCTTCCTTTCTCAGTTACGTGCCCTGGAACTACCATGAGCCAGAGCCTGGGGTCTATAACTTTAATGGGAGCCGGGACCTCATTGCCTTTCTGAATGAGGCAGCTAAGGCGAACCTGTTGGTCATACTGAGACCAGGACCTTACATCTGTGCAGAGTGGGAGATGGTGAGTTAGTTGGAGAAGGGCAGAACCGAAGGTGAAGTTATTGTGGGGTTTCAACTGCTCTTGTCTGCCTATACTTTAGGGGCCAATTCCAGCACTGTACTCAACTCCCTCCTCTCTTACCTCCCCCACTGCACCCCAAAACAAAACCTATCTGTACAGCTCAACAGGTGGCTTATCCTGTAATCCCAGCATTAAGGAGGCTGAGACAGCAAGACTGTTGTTTGAGTTTGAGGCTAATCTGGGCTACAGAGTGAAACCCTGTGTCAAAAACACACACACCCCCCCCATGTGCTTATGTGCTGCCTTATGTTTTTCTCAAGGGAGGTCTCCCATCTTGGTTACTTCGAAAACCTGATATTCATCTGAGAACCTCAGACCCAGGTGAGTTGAGACAAAAGATTTGAATACCTGAACAAGAGGCAATTCCTCACTTGGGGGGTCATACATTTATTCTTTCCTTCATGTCTAGGAGGATGCTAGAAACTGGGAATTGAGAGATCTAGTCCCCGTGCAAAATAAAACTTATAACAGTGTGAGACGCATAGTCGGCATGTGATCAGCACTTACAGGATAGAGACAGGAGGTTCAGGAGTTCAAGACCATTCTCCACTATGTAGCAAGTTGGAATCCAGCCTGGGCTACAAGAGACCTTGTATCATATTAAAGGGGAAACAAAGGGAGAGAATCAGAGACAGTTGTTTTCCAAAGCTATAAATAGGATTATAAACTGAATATGCTGGACAAAAACCATATAAACCATATAAAGAAGCACTTGAAAATAATAACAAGAGAGCTGCTTTTTGGTGGAGTGGTTAGAAGGGAATCTCTCAGAGTAACATTTTAGTTGGCTTCAGTGGAAGAGAAAGCAGTGGTCAGGTGAAAAATGTGGAAAATGTCCCATCCCTGGGGTAGGAAGGAGCATGACAAGACTGGCAAGAGTAGAGCAGTATGGCTGCAGGGTAGTCAGGCAGAGAAGAATGCGACAGGAGATTTGAGCTGAGGTAATTATGCGAATGGTATAGGCCCTTTATGGAGCTTTGTGATTTATTCCAACCACAGTGGAAAACTTCACCAGAAATATGGCTGATTTGCTTTAATATTACTTTAGCCTGGATGTGACTGGATTAAAGACAGCAAGAGTGAAGAAGTGAATGGTGATTCTTATGGTACATGAGCACAGAGATGGCAGTGCTTAAAATAAAGTGATAATGGTGGAAATGGAATGAAGAGCCGGGCGGTGGTGGCGCAAGTCTTTAATCCCAGCACTCACGAGGCAGAGACAGGCGGGTCTCTGAGTTCGAGGCCAGCCTAGTCTACAGAGTGAGTTCCAAGACAGCCAAGGGCTACATGGTGAGACCCTGTCTTGAAAAACAAAACAAACAAATAAAAAAAGAAATGGAAAGAAGAGGGCAGACCTAAGATACTGTTTGGGAGCAAAAGCTAACTAGCAAAAGCTAACATTCTTTTTTAAAATTATTTTTATTTTATGTGCATTGGTGTTTTGCCTGCATGTAGGTCTGTGTGAGGGTGTCAGATCTTGGAGTTAGAGACAGTTGTGAGCTGCCATGTGGGTGCTGGGAATTGAACCCTGGTCCTCTGGGAGAGCAGTCAGTGGTCTTAACTGTTGAGCCATCTCTCCAGCCCCTGTTGATACATTCTTATTGGAAGAGGAAGCCAGATAGGGGCCTGGGTAGAAAAAGAAAGGAATCAATTTTCTGACCAATCAAGATGGTATCATTTATTGAGAATGGAAGAGGCTAGAGGTGCAGATGAACATTTTCGGGGGTGGGTACTAGAATGTTCTATGAACCTTACAGTATTTCTGAAGACCAATGACTGGGCCATACATTTAAAATGATGAAGCATTAACAGAATGCCAACAGGCAGTTTCTGTTTTGTTTAAGAACATCAGTGGCCTCCATGTTGTAAATTTCACAGTGATCTGGATCTGGCAGGCCTCATCCCTCTTGACTAGTTAGCAGCACTCACTCAGCATGACTATCCATCCTGTCCTTTGAAATACACTCTTCTAACGGAGCATGGTGGCGCATGTCTGAAATGTTAACACTAGGAAAACTGAGGTGGTCCAGAGTTCAGGGCACCCTGGTCTAGATAGTGAAACGATCTCAGAGAAAAAATTAAAATAAATAAAATCCCACAAAGCTCACCCTCTGCGCTTGCCTGGCCCTTGCCTCACACAAGCTTCGACCATTCATTCAGTCAGAGCAGTGGTTCTCTATCTCCCTTCCCTCTAAGTGCTGGACTGTCCCAGAACTCAGTCCTTGGATACATCCCTTTTCTAATTTTGTTCTCTGGGTATTCTCATCTATTGGTGTGATGGAATTAACCTGTGTTTACGTCCAAATATGTATCTCTCCTAGGACCCTTCCTGTTACTTCTCCACACATACTAAACTCCCATGTTGCTTCTCCATTTAGACAAAAGGTGCAATGATATAATCAAAAATAAGCTTCTAGTATGGCCTTTCAGTCTTCCCATATCAGCACTCCATTTTCCACACACACACTCTAAACATTTCCTGTCACCCTACATTCAGTCCGTCAGAAAATCTTGTCAGTGTGCCTCTCAACAACATTGAATTTCACTATTTCTGGTCACTTCTGCTGCCACCTACTGGTCCATACCTCCCCTCCCTGGCATCGTAATAGCATCCTCATTGTTCTTCCTTGACAGCCTTCCCTTCCATGTAGTCTGTTTTGAGTATAGCAGCTAGTGGAGTTCTATGAAAATGGTTTAAACGTACATCTCAGGTCAAGTCATAAATCTGTTTAAACATCCCTAATAAACTCTTCTCTCATTCAATATGAACCACATACTCTGTAAAACAGCCTCCCAGGCCCCAGGCCTGACTCCCTGGTATCTGCCCTGCTCCCTTGCTCACTTGGCCCGAGCCATACTGCTCTCATTGCTGTGCTTCATAATGACCAGGCTCAAGTTCTAAGGCATTTGTATGTGATGTTCCCTCAGCACTTCTGCAGAAATCACCTTTGGTAATACTTCCTGCCACCTTCTAAAGTGTAAGCACTCCATACTGAACCTATTGCGTGCCTCCTTGCCTGCCTTGTTGTTCTTGGCTCTAACACACTCTCACGTTTTTATTGTCTGGCTCCACTGGAGAGAGAATCTGTAAGGCAGGTTCTTTCTGTCTTGTTCCTTCTATACACTTAGAATAGTGCTTGAAGCATAGTCAGCCCCCATGAATATTTGTTGAGTGAATAAATGTGGTTTCATATGTGCTTTGATGGACCTTCTTTATGCAAAACATAAGAAAAAATAATTAAATGATTTAAGATTTTTTAAAAATGAACTGGACATATTGGCACATGCCTTAAAATCCAGCATTCAGGTGGCAGAGGCAGGCAAATCTCTGTGAATTCAAGGCCAACCTGGTCTACATAGGAAGTTCTAGGCCAGCCAGCACTACCTTGTAAAACCTTTTTTTAAACAAAAAAGAAATAATACTTATGAAATGGGTCAACAGGTAGAAGTACTTGCTGCCAAGCCTGACAACCTGAGTTTGATTCCTTTGGATTTGTGTGGTAAAGGAAGAGAACCAGCTTCTGCAAGTTTTCCTTTGACCTCCACCACCACTCCATGGCTTGACTGCAATTAACTTCACACACTAAATAAACATAATTAAAACTTGGTGTAAGAATTGAAAAATGGAGCCAGAGAGACGGCTCAGTGGTTAAGAGCACTGACTGCTCTTCCAAAAGACCTGGGTTCAAATCCCAGCATCCACACAGTGGCTCACAACCATCTATAATGAGATCTGATGCCTCTTCTGGTATGCAGCTATACATGCAGACAGTGTACTCATATACCTAAAATAAATAAAGAAAGAAAGAAAACAATTGAAAAATGGGGCTGGAGAGATGGCTCAGCAGTTAAGAGCACTGGCTGCTCTTCCAAAGGACTGAGGTTCAAATCCCAGCACCCACATGGCAGTTCACAGCTGTCTGTAATTGCCGGGTGTGGTGGCACATGCCTTTAATCCCAGCACTCTGGGAGGCAGAGGCAAGAGGATCTCTGTGAGTTCAAGGCCAGCCTGGTCTACAAAAGTGAGGCCAGGACAGCCAGAGCTACACAGAGAAGCCCTGTCTCAAAAACAAACAAAAACTAATTTTAAAATAACTCGCACTGCATCTACTCAGAGAATCTACTATTTGCTAAACTTTGTCCTCAATGGCCAGGAATTCTTCAACAACATTGGACCCTGCCATTAGTGCAACAATTAAAGACACAAATGCTCAAGTATGATTTGTGAAGTACTTAAAAGAGACCATAGGAAGTAATGTGAGACCATGTAATAGGAGGATCAGTTCTTATCTGGGGACAGTAGAGACTTGTTTGTTTTGAGACAGGCTCTCATGTAGTCCAGGGTGGACTCAATCTTGTTGGTACCAGAGGCTGACCTTGAATTCCTGATCCTCCTGCTCTGGGATTGCAGACGTGGGCTACCTATGTCTTGGGGGCTTTCAGGAGAAAGTTAACAACAAAAATGAAGACTTAGTATGGTGGCCCACACCTTTAGTCCAGCACTCTGGAGGCAGAGGCAAATGGATTTCTGAGTTCAAGGCCAGTTTGATTTACATAGTTCCAAGACAGTCAGTCAGGGCTCCAGAAGACCCTGTTTAAAAAAAAAAAAAAAAAAAAAGAATTAAGGGTTGAGCAAAAATGCCTGCCACCAACCCTGATGACCTGAATTCAACATCTGGGATCCAAGTGGCAGAAGGAGAAAATTCACTTCTGAAGGCTGTCTTTCACACATTGGCCATGGCACATACAGTTACTCACATACCAGTGTCACTCTCGACATTTTTTTAAAAGATTTATTTATTTTACATATATGAGAATTTATTTGCATGTACCCCTGCATGCCAGAAGAGGGCATCAGATTTCATTATAGGTAGTTGTGACCCACCACACGATTGCTGGGAATTGAACTCTGGTCCTCTGGAAGAGCAGACAGTGCTCTTAACCTCTGAGCCATCTTGCCAGCCCCGACATTTATTTTAATTGGTTACCTCCACTGCTATCTGCTCCAAACCACTGGTATTTCTTAATAACACACACACACACAAATAAATAAACAAACAAAATTTTAAAATGTGAGCTTAAAGAATTAAGGCATAAATTAACATCAACTAGGGAAAGGAGAATGGGAGAAAAAGTGTCAAGCAGAGGATATAACATGTATGAAGTCTTTGAGGGAATCAAAAGTAGCAAATAGTTGAAAATTTAAAGCATGAAATCATGTGGAACTGCTGATTATATCAGAGTCCATACAGGTCCAAAACCGTTTTTTTTGTGTGTGTGAATTTCCACAGCACTCTTAGATGCTTCATGTTCTGTGTTTTGCCATTTTGTTGCATAGAGTCTTAGGAAACAGTGCAGTCCCCTGCCCTAGAGTCACTGGTCCTGACTGTGGAGCAATGGCTCACTGCATGTGAGCACTGCTCTTCTAGAGGCCCAGGTTTGAGTCCCAGCACCCACGTGGTGGCTAATAACCGTCTGTAGCTCCAGTTCCAGAGGGGCCTACCAGCTCTTCTGGCCTCCTCTGCAGTCACCATGCACATGGTGCAAAGACACACATGCAGGCAAAACTCACACACATGAAAATGAGTAAATACAAAGAATAAAATGTTAAAAGAGTCACTGCTCTCTGGATTTAGTTGTGAGCCAGGGAGAGGGAAACTGTGGCCCAGAGTTAGCACTGACAGTGCTGGTGAGGGTGCTGGGAGGGTGTGAGGTGGCCATGGTAGTGGCCCCTAATAAACAGAGCACACCACTCCTTCCTTTAGCTTTCCTTGATGCTGTGGACTCCTGGTTCAAGGTCTTGCTGCCAAAGATATATCCATTTCTCTACCACAATGGGGGCAACATCATTAGCATTCAGGTATGAATGGCAAGTGGGCTAGGCAAGAGAAGTACATACAAGGTGTCCTTAACCTTCTTTGGCTCATAGCTGGGCTCCTCTTTTCCTTTGCTGTCTCAGGTGGAGAATGAATATGGTAGCTACAAAGCCTGTGACTTCAAGTATATGAGACACTTGGCTGGCCTCTTCCGTGCATTACTAGGAGACAAAATCTTGCTCTTCACCACAGATGGGCCTCAAGGACTCAGATGTGGTTCCCTCCAAGGACTCTATACCACTATAGATTTTGGCCCAGGTCTCCTAAACAAGGGTTGGGAGTGGAGTCTGGGACACGGGTGCCTCCTTTGTGATATTTTGGTTTTTAACCCTTGTTTCCTTTTGCAGCTGACAATGCAACCAGAGTATTTTCCATGCTTCGGAGTTATGAACCCCATGGGCCATTGGTGAGGCCATCAGGAAGGGGAATGAGAAAAATAATCTGGCTGGAATGGGTCCAGCTTGTTCCTACATCACTGTGGCTCCTTTCACTTCTCCCTCTAGGTGAACTCGGAATACTATACAGGCTGGCTGGATTACTGGGGCCAAAATCACTCCACACGGACCAGTACAGCTATAGTTCAAGGACTAGAAAAAATGCTCAAGTTGGGAGCCAGTGTGAACATGTAACTGAAGACACAATATGTTCCTGGGAGCTGGGGTTTAAAGTTAAGATTCCATAGGTCAGATTTTGCCCTTTCTCCCCACCTACCCTCATTTTAGGTATATGTTCCATGGAGGTACTAACTTTGGATACTGGAATGGTGAGTACTGTTCCTGTGCTGGAAGTGGGGAGGAAACAAGGAATTAGAATCTTAGGCTGGACAGATTAGGATATGTAGAAGCTGTGTGACTACCACTTTCCCTCTAATGGGGCAAGATTTTCTGCACAGACTCTCTGCTTAGTGTTGATCACCTAAGATGATGCTGAATTAAGTAAGTTACTTTAACCCAGGTGCAGACGAGAAGGGGCGGTTCCTTCCCATTACTACCAGCTATGACTACGATGCACCCATATCTGAAGCAGGGGATCCCACGCCTAAGCTTTTTGCAATTCGAAATGTCATCAGCAAGGTGCCCTTTTATTCATTGGGGAGAAGGAACAGTGCCCACATTATAGAGGAGCCCTATAGACTGGTGGTGTTTGTCTGGATGACAGAGCCCTCTTAGCATTCCATGAAGCATTTCCTGCTCTCATAGGGCCATCTGGGAACTACACATGGGAGACATTATAGGGTTTTTATGGCTCCCTGCAGTCCATCCCTGGGTTCCAGGTCAAGAACCTTTTAGAGCCTTGGATTCTTTTGGTTTTTCCTATGACTACTGAGAGAATCTGGGCTCAGTTCCAGGAAGTTCCCTTGGGACCTTTACCTCCTGCCAGCTTCAAGATGAAGCTTGGACCTTTGGCTATGAATCTGGTAAGTTTTTCCCCTCTTTTGTGATTTTATACTGTTGTTTCCTTAGCAACCCTTGATGCAGAAACTGACCAGTTTGGTTGTCCTTTGTCCTCCTAGGATGGGAATTTGCTGGCTTTCCTAGACTTTCTCTGCCCCCATGGGCCCATCCATTCAGTTTTGCCATTGACATTTGAGGCTGTCAAGCAGGTAAGGCATCAACTCACATCTGACAGGAATGGCAGGCTCCTTCACCAGCTACAGCCAAAAGTCCCTTTAGTTACTGATCTCCCTCACAGTGCCTTTTCTTATCACCAGTTCATCTTAAAGTACTCATCCTTCTGTGTCTAGGACCACGGCTTTATGTTGTACCGGACCCATCTGACTGACACTGTTTTTGAACCTACACCCTTCTGGGTACCAAATAATGGAGTTCATGACCGCGCCTATGTGATGATAGATGGGGTAAGAACTTAGTTCCAACCATCTGTAACACAGTGGCTCTTACTAATTTGTATTATATTAATTATACATTTTGATTTAGTTTACTGTCCTTAATACCTTATGCCTCCCGTCTACCCCTTGTTCCTCCCAAACCCCCATTACTATGCAGGAGAGAAAGAAGGTTAGAGAAAGAAGTGAAGTAGGTCTCTTTGGGCTACTTCCAGCTGATTAGAGTCGTTGGGTTCTTTGGGGGAAATACCAGTCTCAGTAGAAGTCCAGCAAACCAGGAGAGAGCAGCAGGAAGACCAAGCAGCAGTTTGGGGGAACACCAGCATCCAGGAGAGCAGCAACCTCTTTCTTCTTTGTAGCCCTTTCTCCTACTTCTTTGTAGAGCTCCCTTTTCTCTTCTTTCTAGTGCTTTTTCTCCTACTTTGTAGAGCCCCCTTCTCTCTGACTTTTTATCCCTCTCAAGTCCTCAGAGTTAAACTTGCTCAGCTGGCTAAGCCACACCCCTGCTAGCTCACAAGACACCCAATACTTTACTCCTGAGTCTTAAGCAGCCTCATACCTGGGATTAAACAAAACAGTCTCATAATTGGTTTTATTTTTTTAAGATTTTTATTATATATATATATATATATATATATATATATATATATAATGTTCTGTCTGTATGTATGCCTGCAGGCAAGAAGAGGGCACCAGATCTGATTATAGATGGTTGTGAGCCACCATGTGGTTGCTGGGAGTTGAACTCTAGTCCTTTGGAAGAGCAGCCAGTGCTCTTAATCACTGAGCCATCTCTCCAGCCCCCTCATAATTGGTTTTAATAAACTCATACCATCCCTTCCCAAACACCTATAGCTTTAACGTTTCCTCATCTTCATCCCTTTCTCACTGGTCTGTTCACATGGATAAAGGTTCAGGTTATAAGCTGGAATGAGGTGAGAATGTGATTAAGGATAGTTTTTAACCAGGGATGTAGTGAGGCATACCTGCATTCCCAGCACTCAGTAGGCTGAAGCAGGAAAATCACAAGCCTGGGCTATATTGTGAGTTTTGGCAGTCTGGACTACATAGAGACCCTGTCTCAAAAAAGCAGAGTGTATGGGGAATGGTAGATAACCAACAGGATGATTACATTCTCCTTGCCTGCAAATAAAGAGTTCTAATGGGACTCACTGTGTAATGTCTAAGAACTAAGTGCTAGGCCCTTACTTTACCAGAGCCTGTCTCTTCTCTACAGGTTTTCAAGGGTGTGCTGGAGCGGAATTCGAAACACGAAGTATATTTAACTGGGAAAGCAGGGGCCAAGCTGGATATATTGCTAGAGAATATGGGAAGGCTCAGTTTTGGGTCTAACCACAGTGACTTCAAGGTGAGCTGATTTGCCTATTCCTCCCCAGTACCCTTCCTGAGCATGTCTCCTGAAGAACAAGGCCTAAGGAGAGAACTCTGTCTGTAGACTTAGGCAGAGGGGTAGTGAGTGCTTGAGGATGTGGACATGGCCAGTTACATTCCAGAGCTTGATTAAAGACAGTATGGGCTTGGATTCAGTGAGTGACTTTTCATTTGCTCCCCCACAGGGCATGTTAGAGCCCCCACTTCTGGGGCAGACGATCCTCACCGAATGGATGATGTTCCCTCTCAAAGTCGATAAGCTTGTAAGGTGGTGGTTCCCCCTGCAGCGGGTGAAAAGAGCACAGACTGAAGCTCCCTCTGTCCCCGCCTTCTATTCCACAACGTTTTCAGTCTTAGGCTCACTTGGGGACACATTTCTCTATCTACCTGGATGGAACAAGGTATTGCTAATGGTGGTAACTGGACCTGTAGAGGGCTCATTACAAGAAAAACAAACTGGGAATAGGAATTACTAATCTGTGATTAGAAGCTTGAAAGGGGATAATTCCATCCATGGAGAGCTGACCCTTTGTTTTTCCACCCCATCCCTTCCCCAGGGCCAAGTATGGATCAATGGGTTTAACTTGGGCCGGTACTGGACAAAGCGGGGTCCACAGCAGACTCTGTACGTGCCAAAACTTCTTCTGTTTGGTAGATCAATCAACAAGATCACATTGCTGGAGCTAGAGAGTGTGCCTCATGATCCCCAAATCCAATTTTTGGATAGGCCTATCCTCAACAGCACTTTGCATTGGGGGTACACCTATTTTCTCTCAGAAACACAAACTTCATATGAACCAATGGAGTTAAGCGGGCACTGAAAGATGACCCTTGAGTCTGGGACACAGGGCAAGATCTTTTGGTGCTGGCCACAGTGACCATAAAGAATCAAAGGCTACAATCCCTCTGAATGTAAGTACACATACAGTTTTCTTGCCAAAATTTATTGTGATTAAAATTCCAAAGACAGTACTGGCTTCATATACCTCCGTGGCCCTGTCTTTGCCCCGGTTCCTGAGTGTCCTTCACCCCCATCTTTCAAGTACTGTTGAGCTTCATGAGAAGGAAGAAAGCTCTAGGTCCTCTCAGGGCCTAGAGTTGGCCCCAGGTGGCCATAAGAAATCAGGAAGAAGGCCTCCCTGCCTGACTGCGATGGTCTCGGAGGCAACGCGTGGAGCAGAAAGAGAAGTCGAGGTAGTGAAAGGGAATGAGGCCTTGGAGGGACACTCCACAACTCCAACAGCGTCTGCACAAAAGGAAGAAAAATGACTGGACAGGTACCCCACAAACTTTTCCATCTAAGTGTTGCCCAGTCCTTAAAGGTCCCAGGGACGCTGATGTCCCTCCATCAGACTTCTGAACACATGAGGGCTCTCACTCATCCCTTCACCCCAATCGGCTCTTTCACTCGTCCCCCGTCCGTACCCAGCACCAACAACTGCAGAGTCTGGAACTGCTGGAAGGCCAGGGGCTCCCAACTGGGCAGCAAGTCGGCGCTCCGCAGCCAGAGCTCTCTGCAAAACAGAAGAGATGTCAAATGAGTTCCAGAGGTGAAGAGAACACTCAGGAAATACCAGCTCAAGCTGAGGAGGGGAGGTAGCTCTTATGCAAGCTTTGCAGTGCAAGTTATCTATGGCCTCACCTTCTCTCGGTCACTGAGGGCAGCAAATCGCCGTCGCTCTTCCTGTTCCCGCTCGTCCTGCTCCTTCTGCTTCCGCTGCTGTTGTTCCCGTTGCCATCTAGCTGCCTTCTGCTCTTTTTTCCTTGTAGCCTGCCGGGCCTCCATTTCTTGAGTCAGTGGCCCTGGCACCTGGAGGATTTCCCAAAGATATTGTTAAAAAAAAAAAAAAAGGGAAGTAGAAAGGACCTACAATGCCCTCCCACTCTGGAGCTCCTTTTCCAGCTCACCCGAGCCTTGCTGTAATCATAGGCATCAAGATTCTTCTCCATGAACCTTCGGAATTCATTACGCGTTGATTTGTCAGCTGCTACAGTGTAAGGTGGCCGAGCCCTAGAGTCCCTAAGGACCAAAACCAAGTTCAACTTGCCTCTTGCTTTTCCTGGCATTACCCAAGGAAATAATATCAGGTGCCAACACGAGATACCGCATTATGCTCCTATACCTAATCTGGCTCAGGATGGAGATACTTACTGCACAGTGGGGTCAGCACCTGCCTCCAACAGCAGACGAACTACTAAGCCTCTTCCAGCTGCGGCTGCTGCATGCAGGAGAGTAAAGCCACCAGAGCCCAAAGGGGCATTGAGTATGGACATAACTCCAGGGTTTACAGGCCCAGTGGCTAGCTGCAGCTTTAGCACCTCAACTTCTCCAGCTCGGCAAGCAGCTAAAAGCATATCCCAGAGCTCTGGCTGACCAGGAGCTTTGGCCTCATCAACCAAAGTGTCCACTGGGGCTGTAACCACTTGGGCTAGCTGTGAGAATGGCTTATCTTCTTGAGGTTGCTGAAGAAGAGTCCCATGTGCCCCACACTGCTTGTCTTGACTTCTCTCCTTGTTGTTTTTCCTCCTCCTCTGCTTGGGCAATACTTCAAATTCACGAAGATGGAGGGTCCCCAGTGTCAAATCTACTAGCTCCAACTCTACATGGGAGCCATCTTCTTCCTGAGACTCTGAACCTAGGAAAAAATATATTAGAACTATCTAAGGAACAGGGAGATGGAGGAAGGACGTGGGCTTCCTCCGATACATTTACATTTATAAAAAGATACTCCAGATCATCCTGAAATGAAGTGTTTTTTTTTCTGTTCCTGGACTCTCCTAGTGAACAGCATTAGGACAGTACAAAATAGAGGAAAGCACCGTATAGTGGCACAGGCCTTTAATCCCAGAACTTAGGAAGAAGAGGCAGGTGGATCTCCATGAGTTCAAGGCCAGCCTGGTCTACATGGTGAATTCCAGGACAGCCAGAGCCACATAGTGAGGTCCTGTCTCAAACAAAACAAAAACAAAATAGAGGAAAGCAACTCTTAGCCTAAAGCACTGTAACAGAATATCTCTATTTATAAACACTTATGTTTATTAGTACCTATCAAACACCTATAAAATACCTAAATGCTATAACCTAAAACCTATAATCTAAGAATACCCTAATACCTATCTATGAACACATAACTATGACTATTTTACTTCTTAAAAGGACATTAATATTCTTAGCGTAGGTCCGTGCAGGATGACTTGGTTCCACAGCAGTCCCAATAGGCAGTCCCTTTCAAAGCTCTGTGTCCATTGGGTCTTTGACAGTTCGTATATGGGCAGTTTTGCTGGAGCTAATTTCAACCACTAAATTGTGGCCAGTTTAGGCCGGGCGTAGTGGCGCACGCCTTTAATCCCAGCACTCGGGAGGCAGAGGCAGGCGGATCTCTGTGAGTTCGAGGCCAGTCTGGTCTACAAAGCGAGTCCAGGACACCAGGGCTACACAGAGAAACCCTGTCTCGAAAAACCAAAAAAAAAAAAAAAAATTGTGGCCAGTTTATGAGACCAGTCTATTTTAACCACCAGACTTGAACTTGGCTTCCTCCACCAGGTGAGACTCGCATCCACAGTCCCCTAGACCCACAGCCTAAAGCTTCTCCGAGCAGCTTCTGAGCAGCTTCCGAAATCTACCCACTTTGCTGCCAACCTTAATAGGCTGAATTACGGCAAAGGATCTTTCTCGGGCTAACTCGCAGTGAAAAGTCTTTGTCTCTTGGACTCTGCCTGTCAGTTTATGACCATTGTGGCCTAATGGCTGAGTATGCCATACCTTGCTCTGCACTTCCCCAGCGAATTTTCTCAGCTCATGAAGGCAGGAGGAAGAGAACAGCCACATGGAGCTCTTGGGCTTATATGTCACATCATCTCCCGATCCTTGGCAGTCTCAAGGGTCCACAAGATGTCCAGCAGTCCTGTTGCTTCTTACAGCAACCAACATCATCTGTACAGCTTGTGTGGTTTCTTTGCTATGCCCCTTCAACAGGGCAGTTTGTTTCCATCTCAGCAACCTCAAAGGATGCCAGGCCAATCCTCTATGTGCTACTAGATACTAAGTTGAACTGCATACTAATTTCACTAAAGAGGCCTAACTTCTACCACAAAGCACAGCATCCAATCAAACACAACACACTCCCCCCATGCTAAGTGCCAGGAATATATCTATGAGCACAGTAATATTTGGCAAGGTCACTAAACATGTTTCAGTTGATGGATGTGGTAGTGCATGCCTGTAATCCCAGGATTTGGAACTGGAGGCAGAAGGACAGTGAGTTCAAGATCAGCCTGGGCTACATAAAGAGCTCCAGGCCAGCCTGGGATAGACAACAAAGACTCTGCCTCAATAAGGAAGCAGCTTGGTGTGGTGGCTCATGTGTGTAATCCCAGCATTTGAGAGGCTGAGGCAGGAAGATTCCTGTGATTTCAAGGCCAGTGTGGTCTACACAGTGAGTTCTAAAGCACCCAGGGCTGAAGGGAGGCACTCTCAAAACAGAGAAGAAAAATGTTTGCTTACTATAACATACCTTATTTTACAGAGTGGATGGCTATGGGTGCTGTTTAATGGCTCACCTATCAACTGGTAGATGGCTCAGTAATGAGACCTGGCCACTGCATTTCCAAGGCAGACATGCAGATATGTTTGACAATGCCAGATGGTTCAAACCTTGTGTGAGGGATTCTTCATCCTGCCCAAGGGCCTTATTTACATCACTGGGGACCTTTGTTTTCTCTTCCTCAGTAGCCTTTTTCCTCTCCTCCTTCACTGGTTTCCCATGTGTCTCAGGTGAGTGAAAACTGGCCATTTCTCGAGGGTCTTCATCTGCCATGAAACAAAAAATAAATCTTTCTCAAACTTATGTGTGGAGAAGTCAGCTCAGGTCAATTGGGGTGCAGTCCACGAGCTAGAAAAACCCATGGATATACAGGTCTGTGTATGAAGCCCCAAGTTCTGGAATAGCTCACCATACACCTGCAGGGTGGTCAGCTTATGGAGTACACGCTGAAGCTCTCCAAAGGTGGGTCTGTGGGTGGTGAGGGGGATATCCCAAAGTCGGGAATCATCCCTTTGTAGGGGTGCGCCCTGGCCTCCAAAGAACAAGGACCGGCCAGAGCGTGGGGCACGTAGCAGTATTGTTTCTGCCTCTCCTAGTGCTTTAGCCCAGGTTGGCCCTGCCAGCAGGTCACGAACATCCTAAAGAGAGTAACTCCACTTAGCATAATCTTCACCTACTGTTTAAAAAACAAAAAGCAATCCCCAAACCAAACAATGATCCTCTGATCACAGGGAGAGGAAGATAGAAGTAATGAGAGACTATTTCTGGAAATCCCTATTCTATTGTCTACTCAGAAAACTCAGACAACTGAGAGATCAGAGGACTACCAGATCCGTGAGGCCTAACTCACCTTATATAGCATGGCTTCATTGTAACGCCTCAAATTGGCTCCAGCAGAGCGTGATGCCCTTCCCTGGGCATCCTGAAGGCTCTGGGCTGTGCCACGTTTGGCCCGCACGGTGTAACGGTGAAAGGTCTTGTGTGCCACCACTTCTTTTCTGTAGATGGCACAGAGTCAGTACTGGAGACCAGGTACTGCTCCCAGGCCCTGTCCTTACCCAACACAGCACCCTCTCACCCTTGGAAAATGGCACCAGCAAAATGCCCAGCCGCAGCCATGAGCACCACGTAGTACCTGGGACCTCCATTTTGCAGGTTCTGTAGCAGCAATTCTGTCTTTTCGGGGGGAACCTAGATGACAGATGCAACAAAAGCATTCCACATGCTGCATGGATTGGGAACAAGAAACCAAGTGCTACACTTGCATTCTCTCATTTATTACAGTCACCTTGGCCTCATTTCCATTTTGTAAAAGATCATTTGAGACTTGGAGAGGTAGTGGTTGAAGATGGGAGTGATAGAATCACAATTTAGACTTAATCCTACTACACTCAACTCTTCCAATTCAAGATTATGCTGTGAGGTGTGATAGCCTTACCCCAAAGGAACAAAGGAAATAAGACATGCATTAGCTAAAGAAAACCTAGGCTGAGTATACAAAAGCTGGGATTGATCACATAACCTGTACTGTTACTTGCCTGGTGAGGCCCTAGGACACATCGATAGGCATAAAGAAATTGGCCCTGGGCATTTTTGAAAAGGACCCGATGTGGGTAGAATCCTCGGGGTCGGTTAGGCTTCTCAAATTCAGCCCTCCCCTTATCCAGTGTCAGCAAGTCCTCTTCACTATCGGAGTCTGAGTCTTCTGATCCCGAGATGCTGGAAAGATCTCCTGAAGACAAATATGGTACATACAAGTTTGACACTTCACCCCTGACCTTTGTTGAAGCTCTTAGGGCCTTTCCCGCCCCCACCTCCTGCTCCCACACAGGCTTTCCCATACCAAGCATTACCTGTGGAGCTTTGCTTTTCAAAGTCCAAAGCAGACAAGGGAGGCTTGTTCTTGAGGTGTTGTTTTAGGTTAAAGCGGTGCCAATCAAGCTTATAATGTTCTCTCTGACATGAAGGAAAAGAGGGAGGCAGAGAGTGGAAACACATACTCCATCTTGGCCTTGTACATAGGCGAAGTTAGTCACAGACCTCTAGGGAGTGTAACCAGGTTAGCACTAAGTACACTAGACAAAGTATATGGATCTTCATTAAAGTAAATCCATGTCTGCCTCTGCCCAACACTGTTACACCTCTGCCTCTAACATCTAGCCCTCACACTCTGGCCTCTTACCTGTTCCTGGTGGTTCACGAAGATGTGGTCACAGGCTGAACAAAATAATTTATCTGAAATATCCAGAGAATACGGGGACGCTTTTCTTCCTGAGCTTGTGCTCTCTCCTGAACAGAAGGAAAGGTAACTGGAAGTAGAGAGGGATTATATCCAATCTACAGTGAGCGCATACAGTACCTAGAACTATACTGAATAGCTCATAAAAGGATAATACAGAAGAAAAAGATGGCATGACTTTGCCTTCTAAAACTTTGCAGTCTGGGATCATAGGATAAATGATAATAGTAACTATTGTGTACAATAAATACCTCTTTGAAAAGATACATGTAAAATTAACAAGTACTATGATGATCAAAATGGATTGTTTAGGGGAGTCCTGTAGAAAACAAGTGGTAGTAAGGGTAAATCTTTTTCTTTTGACTCAAGACCTCACACATCCTCAGCGTGTTCTGTACCACTGAGTTGCACCCCACCCTCTCTCCTTTTTCAGTCTATTAAGTGCTATCTAACACCTGAAGAACCTTCTAGCAAGGGTAAATTATCAACACTGAGCTATCAATCAGGAAAATGCTTCCAGAATCAACATCTTCCAAATTCTCAGATACACAGTAAAGGCTAACTCTAGAAGTACACCTATCTCTTACATCAAACTTATCTGAATCGGGACATGGTAATGCAGTCAGGAGGCAGAGGCAGATCTCTATGAGTTAGAGGTCAGCCTAGTCTACATAGCGAGTTCCAGGCCAAACAAGGCTATGTAATAAGACCCTGTCTCAAAAACAAACAAACAAAAAACCTCATTGATATGTATGGGCAACCCCTTATACCTTCTTGCTCCCAACAGTAAACTTAGGAATGTACACAGTGGCCTCTCTGAGGATGAGCAAGCACATGCCCAAGAAAAGTCCAGGAAGAATTTTGCACCATATCTTAATACCTAATCAAAACCTTACTTCAAAGAGTCTTAAAGGTAACTGGACTTTAGCTCCCTTCCCAGTAAGCCCTAAAATAATATTTCTGCAGTACTGGGACTAGAACCCAGGTCGTCTACTAAGCTACACTCTGTAGCACTTAAAACATTTTTCAAACCAGGTCTCTCTATATAGTTGTAGGTTGTTCTTGAACCCCCAATTCTTGCCTCATTTTTTTTTCTGTTTCTTTTTAAATTATTTTATGTGCATTGATGTTTTTCCTGCATCTATATCTGTGTGAGGGTGTCAGATTCCCTGGAACTAGCATTACAGACAGTTGTTAGCTGCCATATGGGTGCTGAGAATTGAACCTGGGTCCTCTGGAAGAGCATCCTGTGCTCTTAACTGCTGAGCCATCCCCCCCCCCCCATTTTTCGAGACAGCGTTTCTCTGTGTATCCTTGGCTGTCCTGGAATCACTTTATAGACCAGGATAGCCTTGAACTTACAGAGATACACTTGGCCCTGCCTCCCGAGTGCTGGGATTGAAGGCATGTGCTACCATGCCGGGCTTTGCCTCAGTTTCTTTCTTTTTTTTTTTTTTTTTTGTTTGTTTTGTTTTTTGAGACAGGGTTTCTCTGTGTAGCCTTGGGTGTCCTGGATTCACTGTGTAGACCAGGCTGGCCTGGAACTCGCAGAGATCCGCCTGCCTCTACCTCCCGAGTGCTGGGATTAAAGGAGTGCTCCACCACACCCGACTGCCTCAGTTTCTTTTTTTTTTTTTTTTTGGTTTTTCGAGACAGGGTTTCTCTGTGTAGCCCTGGCTGTCCTGGACTCACTTTGTAGACCAGGCTGGCCTCGAACTCGCAAAGATCCGCCTGCCTCTGCCTCCCAAGTGCTGGGATTAAAGGCGTGCGCCACCACTGCCCGGCTCTGCCTCAGTTTCTTAAGTGCTGGAATTACAGGTGTGTGCCACAACTCCCAGATTAAAGTTACTTTTAACTATATAAAACCAGTTCCCAAATGCCAATTTACATCTTACAGTTCCAGTTACAACGGACAAACCACCTAAGGGCAAAGAAAACACAGCCAAAAACTAACGTACAAAACAGTAAATTATTCCGTATTTGGCCCAAGGGACTTCATCTGATTAGAGTTCACTCCAATTTGAAATAGACCTAGGAACTGTACCTTAAAAGCAGTGTTATTAATATAAACATCAGCTAGAGTTATTTGGCTACAATTCATGGGCCAGCGTTGTAACTCACCCAAGGTTGAAGTGTACTGGGGAGAAAAATGTGTCCAACAGAAAAAAAAAATCAGTGTGGATTCCTAGGCTGGGAAATCACAGTGTGACAGTCTTCCGTGTTGACGGGCTCCACAGAACCCCGTGACCTTCCCCACGGGTCCACCCAGAAGCACACCGCGTACCTGGACAGGAAGTACGCAGCGCCTCGACCCGAGCGTCCCCAGGAGCTTGGCTCACCAAGTTCAGACCCCGAACGAGTGGAGATTCCACGCTGAGGTCCAACAGGGAGACCGAGGCAGGGGCTGGGGTTGCACCCGGACCTGGCGACATGGCTGACGTAGAACTATTCAGAATTCCTGGAGCGGAAACGGAGCGGGAGACAGTCCTCCAAAGAGAGATTCTACTGCTGCGTCTCCAGCTGGCCAGGCTTGGCCATCCCCACGCAGAATGGCCCCTCAGCCCTCACCCACCACCTAGGAACCAGCTCTGAGGTAATTACGCGAGGGTCTTATACGAGTGAAATGGAGAACACCTAGACCCAAATCGAGTCCAGCAGTTACCAGTCGGAGGCTACCCAACAGATCGAGTAGCGCTGACACCGAACCTCGTCACTCGCACGCCGGTCCACAGTTCGAAAGCTGGATTTCTGCAATACCCCTACACTCTTGCGGCGGCTACGGAATGGCGAAGGGGACACACGGCGGCGCCCGTAACCCAGCCCCTCATCACGTAGAGCACACTATTGGTCCTCTGCTCTTCAATACCCGCCTCCAACCTTTCGTCCTGCCCCCTGGGCCAAGAATTGGCCATCATGTCTCCACCCACTTTGCTCATTGGCCAGACTGGCTGCTGGTGACAGTGAATGACAGACGGAGGGCCTAGAGCTCCGGGTCTGGCCGAGCCCAGCAGAACAGACTAGGCTTCTGGAATCGCCCGGGTCGTGGTTCCTGCGGTGACACGCGAGGGTGGTAACTGGAATCCCCAGACCCAGGCCCAAGCTGGCCAGCGGTGCCCACAGAACCCCAGGTGAGCTCGCGATGCGTAACGGGGAAGGGGAGCCGCGGGCGGGCCGGGGGCGCGCAGTCAGAATGTTTTGATAGAGGGCGCGCGCGGCCAGGGGAGCGCGCGGGCGCCGGGGCCGCGCGCCGGGTTGTCCGCTGTTGGAAGCCTAGCCCCCAGCCCGGGGCCGGGCGACCCTGGGGCGCCCTGTGCTCAGGTCTAGGTGGCTGGGATTGGGGAGGCATCCCAGCCCACCAAGAATATCAGCTGTAGGTCTGGCTCGACCTGGCTCGACCTCTCCACCATCCACAGACACCTCTGAGCACAGGCCCTTTCTAGGGAGATCCATGGGCCCTGGGTCTACACTAACCAGGTGAGTGTGTTTACTGAGGCACACGGGCGTTTACTAACCAAGGGGCTCCCTATGGGACCAGGTCGGACCAAGACCCACCGTCCCCAGAGTCTTCACTGACTGGGAGTATACTATACCATCTTGACCCCACCTGGCACTAGGCTCCCAGGGAACCCACTTATTCAACTGGGATCTGGAGTCTACCATTGACTGGAAATTTCCCATCCAGAAGCCATGTCTGCCTAAGGTCTCTGATGCTAGGGAAGCAGAAGGGATTGTTCAGAAAATCTTGAGAAGATTCTCATTTGGGGTTTTCTGGACTCTGAAAAGCATATCTGATTTCTGAAGTTGAGGTAGACCGAAGGTAAAACAGTCCTGAAGGACTCTGACCTGCACTGACTCAGTCTCTGCAGGTTCAGAGAGTCTAGTTATTCCTGGGTATCCTCAAAGTAGATGAATGGTCCTACACAGAACATCAGGAGAGATCTGTCACAACTGGAATAATGCCTCTTCCCCATCTCTCTGCCCTCCTCTTGGTGGGGCTTGGGTGGGTGGGAAGGTAGGATTCCGTTCTGTCCCAACTCCCCATTCTTTGAGGCCTGACACCTTTTCCTCCAGCAGCTGTCCAACCAGTGCATCCAGGACTGGCGTGGAGCAGAAACTGTCCATGGAGCTGGTACGGCCATGTGCTTATCTTAAACATTTGTTTACAAAAATGCTACCAAACTGTTAGTCTTTGGAGGGGCAGGGGAGGAAACTTTCTCTTCATTGGACAGAGGTGAAACAACTTCACCCTATACCAAAGGGGCAGGTTCTGGCACAGGAGCCACCCAGTAAAGGTTCTGGGAGTTATGATCAGAGTTAAGGCCCTATTAAGTCCAAAGCTTACTGTTTTTCTTGGGTTATTATCCCTGTTCTGCTTCTGAGCAAGGAGGTTAGTGGTGAAAACAAATCCCAAGGATTCTTTCTCCTTCCTTCTGGCCTGGTGGGCAGGACAGCAAGTGGACAGTGCTGGGGTCTGATACAGGTTTTGTCCTTCACCACTGGCAGATTAACAAGGTGGACAGGGGGCTGCGGTGATGGCACAGTTTGACACTGAATACCAGCGCCTAGAGGCCTCCTACAGCGATTCACCCCCAGGGGAAGAGGACCTGTTGGTGCACGTGGCTGAGGGGAGCAAATGTGAGTTTTGTGCATGACAGTCAGAGAAGGGACATGAATGAAAAGCTACTGGAGGAGCCCCGAGGGAGCAGGGCAACAGGGGGACAGTCACTTCAGGGACCTGACCCCTCTGCTCCTGTGTCCACAGCACCTTGGCACCACATCGAGAACCTTGACCTCTTCTTCTCTCGAATATCCTTTGGGGGTCTGTGTTGGAGCCCTGGGACCTTTTAGCCTTTCTCCGAGCCAGGTCCCTGATGGGAAATGGGGATGAGTTCCGCTCCAGTCCATGGGAGGGGAAATGAAACTCATTCTGAAATAACGAATAGCAATTGTTGGAAATAATGATACCTCATATTTTCTGAGAGTTCCATGTACTTGTGTTAATTGATGAAGAACTTTTCTAAGGGTGTTAATTTATAAGGAAACTTTCCTAATAGGAATGTTTTTTGTTTCTTTGGATTTTTTTGTTTGTTTTGGGTTTTTTTTTTGTTAGTTAGTTTGTTTTAGGTTTTTCAAGACAGGGTTTCTCTGTGTATCCTTGGCTGTCCTGGACTAACTTTGTAGACCAGGCTGGCCTTGAACTCACAGAGATCTGCCTGTCTCTGCCTCCTGAGTGCTGGGATTAAAGGCGTGTGCCACCACGCCCATCTCTAATAGGATTGTTAATGGTAATAATATCTTTTACTCTGTTGATTCTGTGTTAAATACTTTGAATGCATTTTCCTAGACCTACTAATTCTAAAAGGTAGGTATGGCTACTACTAATTTGCCGCTGTGGACAAAGCTTAGGGAAGTAACTTGTTAAAGATCTCACTCCAGAGAGTTATAGAGCCAGGGGTTCATCTTGGGAGGGTGTTGCCGTCAAAGCCTATATTCTTAAAAGTGTCTTTGCTTATTGGCCACTTTTTCTTAACACTTGCACGTATATAATCTACATCAGAAGAATGGCTTCACATGTATGCTCATTGGAGAGATTTTTGAACTTATGTAAGTATACAAAGGGATTCATGTTGTGGCAAATGAATACTTATCCTGGTCTTCCCTTTTGCTCACGCCTAGCTAAACCTGCTAGTGCAACTCAGTCCTATGCCCCAAACTCTGCAAACCTTTATATCTCAGGACCAGGTATGGCATTAAAACCTATAGCCTCAGCTGGGTGTGGTGGTGCACTGTGGATCTCTGTGAGTTTGAGGCTAGCCTGGTTTAGAGTGAGTTTCAGGACAGCTAGGGCTGTTACACAGAGAAACCCTGTCTCAAAAAACCAAAAAGCCTAAACAAAACAAACAACAAACCCTATAGTCTCACCTCTTGTAAGAAGAATTTCCCAGGTCCTATATCTTTCATGATAAGAACTTATAACTTAGACATTCCAGGAGGAGGATATGTGTGGTTCAGTCAGGAGGTCTTAGATGGTTCTTGAAGAAGGAGCCTGTATTCTGCCAGTCTGCACATAAGCCCTGCTGCTGGAGCAGAGAGCCTTTGTAGGGGGAAAACAGTCTTCTTGCCAGAGAGGAGGAATTGGGAAAGGAGGGGTTTGTTTGTTTTTATTATTTTTTGTGCATTGGTGTTTTGCCTACAAGTACATCTGTGTGAGTGTTAGATCTTAGAGTTACAGACAGTTGTGAGCTGCCATGTGGCTGCTGGGAATATATAACCGGGTCGTCTAGAAGAGCAGCCAGTGCTCTTAACTGCTAAGCTATCTCTCCAGCTCTTGTTGGTTTTGGTTTTGGTTTTGGTTTTTTTGAGACAGGGTTTCTCTGTGTAACAGCCTTGGCTGTCCTGGAACTCACTCTGTAGACCAGCCTAGCCTTGAACTCACAGACATATGCCTGCCTCTACCTCCCGAGTGCTGGGATTAAAGGTGTGTGCCACCACACCCAGCTATGGTTTTGGTTTTTTTGAGACAGGGTTTCTTTGTGTAGCCCTGGCTATCCTGGAACTACCTTTGTAGATCAGGATGGTCCCAAACTCATACACCCCCCTGCCTGAGTACTGGGATTTAAGGAAGGAGCTTCCACACCCAGCAGGAAAGGAGTTCTTGATGATAAGGATCTCACAGATAGGTTTAGTGGCATTCCTTTAATCCCAGTACTTGGGTGGCAGAGGTAGGTGGATCTCCATCAGTTCAAGGCCAGCATGGTCTTACAAAGAGAGTTCCAGGACAGCCAGGGCTACCCAGAGAAACCCTGTCTCGAAATACCAAAAGGTGGGGGGGGGAGGGGGGGAGAAGAAGAAAAAAAGGAGTTCTCATCCTCAAAGATCCTTGTAACTACCATCAAAAAAAAAAAGTCAAGTTCAAAGACTAGAGACGTAAGACATAATCATAAACGCTCTGAAAATCAAGTCCAGTGGTGGCAGCAGCTTATCATGATATGAAAGTAAGCAGGCTGCTTCTGCAGCACCCGAACCTAAGAGTGAAACAGGAGCCAGTGTGTGCCTAGAAGGTCTTGTGAGATTGGCCAGTAGACAGAGCCCATCAGGAACACTCCAGCCCCTTTAATTTCCTATCCTGCTCGTGCTCTCCAGCCTCTTTGCTCGCTCCACTTTATTTCGTTGGCACTTCTCTGGCTCTTGACCTGCGCGTCCGTCCCTTCTTTTCAACTCCCCAGGCAGTTCCTCTTCGTGGTTGCCTTTACCACCTTCCTGGTTAGCTGTGTGGACTATGACATCCTATTTGCCAACAAGATGGTGAACCACAGTCTTCATCCTTCTGAGCTGGTCAAGGTCACTCTGCCAGATGCTTTTGTGCCTGCCCAAGTCTGTAGTGCAAGGTAAGGATGATCCTGAGACACCACCAGTGAGTAGAGTGTGGAGTGGGCATGAGGCAGCAACTTACACTCCAGAACGTGCTGCCAAGACTCCATCCTCAAGGACCCTACTTACTGTTCGTTTCCCCTACCAGGATTCAGGACAATGGCTCTCTCATCACCATCCTGGTCATTGCTGGTGTCTTCTGGATCCACCGGCTTATCAAGTTCATCTATAACATTTGCTGCTATTGGGAGATCCACTCCTTCTACCTGCATGCTCTGCGTATCCCAATGGTAAGACTGGAGGTTGGGCCAGTAGCAACACAGCCCAAGACATCTTAGGAAGGATGAGGTGTGTTCCTGAGCACCTCATGTCCATAGCTCTCACTGGCAGGTATGCTAGTTAATGTGAAAAATTATAATCAACGTATAAAGAGGAGTGATTGATTTTGGCTTAGCTCTGGAGATAGGAGTCAATCGTTGGTTGGTCCAGTTGCTTTGGGGCCTGTATGTAGTGAGGTAATATTTCACGGAAGAGCACATGACAGATGAAGCCTCTTCACTTCAGGAAGTGAAGTCAGGAAGTAGAGAGGAAGGCAGGAAGGGTTGAGATCCAAAATCAGAACTATCTCATCCAAGAGCAGCCCCCGTGGCCTAATTTAATCCCTGTAGCCCTACCTCTTAAGCATTCTCCCACCTGCTAATAGTCCGCACTGACTGGGGACTGAGCCCTTGACACATGGGCCTTTGAGGGGCATTCCAGATCTGAACTAGAACAGCTGGTCAGAAAATACCTCTCACCTCAACACATGACTGACATCTGTGTAGAGCAAAGGGTTCAGCTACCATCACCGACACTCTGTCTCTTGTCCACCCTACCTGTAGTCTGCCCTCCCATATTGCACGTGGCAGGAAGTGCAGGCCCGGATTGTTCAGACGCAGAAAGAGCATCAGATCTGCATCCACAAGCGTGAGTTGACAGAACTGGACATCTACCATCGCATCCTGCGCTTCCAGAACTACATGGTGGCGCTGGTGAACAAATCCCTCCTGCCCCTGCGCTTCCGCCTGCCCAGCTTTGGGGAGGTTGTCTTTTTCACCCGAGGCCTCAAGTACAACTTTGAGCTAATCCTCTTCTGGGGACCCGGTTCTCTGTTTCTCAATGAATGGAGCCTCAAGGCTGAGTACAAACGTGGTGGGCAGCGGCTAGAGCTGGCCCAGCGCCTCAGCAACCGCATCCTGTGGATTGGCATCGCCAACTTCCTGCTGTGTCCCCTCATCCTCATCTGGCAGATCCTCTATGCCTTCTTCAGCTATGCTGAGGTGCTGAAGAGAGAGCCAGGGGCCCTGGGAGCACGTTGCTGGTCACTCTATGGCCGCTGCTACCTCCGCCACTTCAATGAGCTGGAACATGAACTGCAATCGCGCCTCAACCGTGGATACAAGCCTGCCTCCAAGTACATGAATTGCTTCCTGTCACCACTGTTAACGCTGCTGGCCAAGAACGGCGCCTTCTTTGCTGGCTCAATCCTGGCTGTGCTCATTGCTCTTACTATTTATGATGAAGATGTGTTAGCTGTGGAACATGTCCTCACCACTGTCACACTTCTGGGAGTCACGGTGACCGTGTGCAGGTCCTTCATCCCAGACCAGCACATGGTGTTCTGTCCTGAGCAGCTGCTCCGAGTGATCCTTGCTCATATCCACTACATGCCTGATCACTGGCAGGGTAATGCCCACCGCTCGCAGACCCGGGACGAGTTTGCCCAGCTCTTCCAGTACAAGGCAGTGAGTGGAGTTGGAGTTAGGGCCTGCTAGAGATTGACTGGTGTCTTGGTGGTAAGGGCTGGGCTGTGTCCTGCTTGCTTGTAACCCTAGTCCCCTCCCTTTTAGGTGTTCATCTTGGAGGAGTTGCTGAGCCCCATTGTCACACCCCTCATTCTCATCTTCTGCCTACGCCCACGGGCCCTGGAGATTATAGACTTCTTCCGCAACTTTACGGTAGAGGTGGTCGGTGTTGGGGACACCTGTTCCTTTGCTCAGATGGACGTTCGCCAGCATGGTCATCCTCAGGTACCGGGAGGGGTCAGGGCAGATGGTCGGGGACAGTGTTGGCACATGGTAGCCTTGGGAAAACTGCAAAAAGCTACCCTTTCTGAGCCAATGAATCACAAAAAGAGAGCCCCACCTATGGGCACCCCTGCTCCAGAGACATTTGGTCACCAGGGATCTGGCTGGATTCCAGCCCTGATTTGAACTATCAGTCCTACTCCCTTGAGAAAAGTACAGTACAAGTGACTGACCCAGTGAGTGGCCGGCCACTTCTGGGGTTGACATCAGGGCTTCTACAGATAAGACTACACTACAGTCACTGCCCTCCAGAAACAGTTCCTCCAACACTCAGGTAGGTTCACTGCATTCTCCCTTGTGCAGTGGCTGTCCGGAGGGCAGACCGAGGCATCAGTGTACCAGCAAGCTGAGGATGGGAAGACTGAGCTGTCACTCATGCACTTTGCCATCACTAACCCTGGCTGGCAGCCACCTCGAGAGAGCACGGCCTTCCTGGGCTTCCTCAAGGAGCAGGTTCAGCGAGACGGAGCAGCAGCTGGCCTTGCCCAAGGTGGTCTGCTTCCTGAGAATGCCCTTTTCACATCCATCCAGTCCTTACAGTCTGAGTCAGAGGTGTGTATCCAGGGCCTGGCTGATGTTAGGCGCAGTGGACGCCAGTGAGGGGAATGAACATGAGACACAGGGAGGAAGGTTTCCTCTGTCTGTTCAGTCTGGGCTTCTGGGTCCTGAGGTTCAGGACATTAGAGGACGTAGAGGTCTGTGCCTGCTCTGAGAATTCTGCTCACCTTTTTTATCTTCATAGCCCCTGAGCCTTATTGCAAACGTGGTAGCTGGCTCATCCTGCCGGGGACCCCCGCTCTCCAGAGACCTGCAAGGCTCCAGGCACAGGGCTGAAGTTGCCTCTGCCCTTCGCTCCTTCTCCCCTCTGCAGTCTGGACAGGCCCCTCAAGGCCGGGCTCCCAGCACCATGACAGGCTCTGGGTGAGTGGAGGTGGGTCATGATGGGAGGGCACGGCAGCAGCCCACAGAAACGTGTTGAGATCTTAAAAATATTGATGCCTGCTGTCTGTCTGTCCTGGGAGGGACAGAGTGGACGCCAGGACAGCCAGCTCTGGGAGCAGTGTGTGGGAAGGACAGCTACAGAGCCTCGTGCTGTCGGAGTACGCATCCACTGAGATGAGCCTTCATGCCCTCTATATGCACCAGGTGAGTGGGCAGCTGAGAAACTGCAGGTTTCGGCCCTTCTCTGCCTCTCACCTGCTGTGGAGCCTACATTTTCACATATCTTCTTTTTAGGAGGTCCAACATTTTCACATATGTCCTCTCTTTGGAGGGGGTGGGTTGAGACAGGATTTCTCTGTATAGCAGCCTTGGCTGTCCTGGACTCACTTTGTAGACCAGTCTGGCCTTGAACTCCTACAGATGCACCTGCCTCTGCCTCCTGAGTGCTGGGATTAAAGGTGTGTACCACCATGCCTGGCCATCACATATATCCTCTTTTTTTTTGGTTTTTCGAGACAGGGTTTCTCTGTGTAGCCCTGGCTGTCCTGGACTCACTTTGTAGACCAGGCTGGCCTCGAACTCGCAAAGATCCGCCTGCCTCTGCCTCCCAAGTGCTGGGATTAAAGGCGTGCGCCACCACTGCCCAGCTCACATATATCCTCTTAATATCATCTTTAGTCAAGAGTACTCTCCTGTTCCCTGCCTAGAGTCCTTTCTCCCCCTGCTCTCCCCAAGACTTTTCCTAATGGTTCTCAGTGAAAGCCTGTCTCCATTCTCCTGAATCGAATTTTTTTTTCAGTACTGAGAATTTGGCATAGTGCCTTGGACATGCTAGGCAAGCCCTGAGCTATATCCTCAGCCGCCTTTTTCTTTATTATTCCGAGAACCATTTTCACTAAGTTACCTAGTAACTTGCCTTGGATTTACTTTGTAGCCAGGCTGGCTTTGAACTTGTGATCTTCCTTCTGCAGCTTCTCAAGTAGCTGGGATTATAGGCCTGTCCCTTCAGGCCCAGCTCCTCCTCCTCAATCTTTTTCTTTCCCTTCTTCTCTCCTCCCTCCCTTTCCTTTTTTTTTTTCTTGGCATCTTAAAACAGAGTCTGACTCATGATTATGTAGACCAGGGTGGCCTCAGTCCTGCTGCCTCATATCATGGTGTCACACACAGCTGCCGCCTGAGTTTCCCTGGTCTGTTTTTCTCCTAGCATCTGGTCCTATCTGACCTTCTTGGGTTTTGTCTTTAATAGTTCAGGGTCTATTTTTCCTCCCAACCACTACCACTAGAGTCCAGGCCCCACAAGGGCTAGCAGTTCTGTTTGTTCACTGCTATGCTGTGAGCACCTAAAGCAGTACCCAGTACTTAGACCCTCTGTTAACTTGTTCTTTAATCAGAGAGTAGGTAAAATGAAGGCTGGGGATGTAGCTGTTAGTACAGTGCTTGCCTAGCATGCACAAGGCCCGGGGTTCCATCCCCAGCACTACCTAAACATCCAGAATCCCAGGGGTGATGAAATCAGGAAGACCAGAAACTCACGGTCATTCTCAACTACACACTGAGTTCACAGTCAACCTGAGCTACTCAGAGACTCTTCCAGGGGTCTCCTGAGAATGAGATCCATAGAACGTCACACATCTGTTGTACACTACTAACATCTGAGATGCTGTGTCTAGGATTCTAGGTGATGGTTTGTGAGTGGGAATTGATGCTGTGGTGGGTACAGTGTTTCAGATAGACATCCTTCTGTCCCCAACTAATCAACCCCCATTTCTCTAGCTCCACAAGCAGCAGACCCAGGCTGAGCCCGAGCGACATGTATGGCACCGCCGGGAGAGCGATGAGAGTGGAGAGAGTGCCCCTGAAGAGGGGGGAGAGGGTACCCGGGCCTCCCAGCCCATCCCCCGCTCTGCCAGCTATCCCTGTGCCACACCCCGGCCCGGAGCACCTGAGACTACTGCCCTGCATGGGGGCTTCCAGAGGCGCTACGGGGGCATCACAGGTATCCAACTGGGAGCATAAAAGCAAAGAGATTTCAGAGAAGGGTGTTTCTTTCAGGGAAGGAAGAGAGCAATGGGGTGGGGTCTGAGGAGACTAACCCTCCAAGTAGTCCCCAGGGCCTTCACATCATTCTTTATGTTCTTGTCTCTCTGTATAGATCCTGGCATATTGCCGCCCCGTGTTCCCTCTCACTTCTCCAGGCTGCCCCTGGGAGGATGGGCAGAAGATGGGCAGCCAGCACCAAGACACCCAGAGCCTGTGCCAGAGGAAGGTTCGGAGGATGAGCTCCCCCCCTCAAGTGCACAAGGTAAGGGCTCTAAGGCCAGGAACAGCTGTCAGAAGTGGTGGCTTCCAGTGAAGCACAACTATAAAGGAGAGTGTCTCCCACTCCGTTCATGATGTTGTCTACCTCCCTTCAGAGAACACTTTCTTGGGGCTGGAGACATGGCTCAGTGGTTAAGAACACTGCAGGGAGGGGGGCTCTTCCAGAGGACTCAGGTTTGATTTCCAGCACCCATATGGTGGCTCACAACCATCTGTACCAGGGAATCAGATGTAGGGGTGCCTTCTTCTGGTCTCCACAGGTCCCGCACACAGGATTCACAGACTTAAGTGCCGACAAAACACTCATATACACACACCAAAAAGGGGGGGGGGCAAGAAAAATCCACTCAAATTTTTAAAAAGCAAAAAACACTTTCTTTTTCTGCTATGAAGTTCAAGGCTTCCTTCCCCAGGTTTCCAGCTTTTTCTTTCCTGTGGGACAGGAAGATAGCTGAAAACTATCTCTACCAGCATTCATTTTTCTCTCCACAGGTGTAGACAAGGCAGAAGTGGGTCCCCACGCTCCAGAATGGAGGCAACAACTTCCCTGCCATCCCACCTGCCTGCCGTGAGAGGGAACTCTCTGAGTGTCGCCTGGCCCAACGTGTGTGGTGTTTGTGTGTTCCTGACTGGCCAAGGGAGGTGCCAATGCTGGGCTTGCCATAGCCCAAGAAGAATGTGGGGGCCTATGGACTAGGGGCCCACAAGACTCTAGCCTCGTTTCCAGGACTCCCTTGGCTCAGAGTGTGGTGCTAGAAACTAGTCCCCAGCCCCAGTACTGCCATCTTTGCATCCACCCCCTGCAAGTCTCCAGAGGGCTTCCTACCACAGGAGCTGCCAAGCAGGACCCGTGCCAACTGTGGAGTGGGGAGGCAGGGCCTGAACCCTCGACCCCTGCAGCCTAGCCCCTATCTGGAATAGCTGAGTAGCTCAGGCTGTGGTCCTTACCTCCAGTCCTCACCCAGTGCTGCAGCCAGCTCACCTCCCCTCCGCTCCCTGCACATCACTGGAATGTGCTTGCTTCCATTCCATTCTGTTCACTTGCCCCCCTTCTGTTTGGCTTTTGCATTTTGTTGGTGTGAGAGCCCTAGCTCCCAGCTCCCCTCACACTACCTTTTGACACTAAGATGGAAGGTTTCTAAATTGGGGGGAACAGGATAAAAATTCTTTACTGCCCTCTTCAACTTTTAGGATGGGCACCTGGGAGTGTGAGGCCTTCCTGGGGCCCCCACTGCTGCTTATTGTACTCCTACTGCCTGCACAGGGGACTGACAGGGCAGGAATGTGGCCTCAGTTGTGTGTATCCCAGCAAGAGAGCTCTGCCCTGCATGCCTCACTTACGTAAAGGAGGATGAAGGGAAAATGGACTCACCCTAGCCTAGGGCTTCGATATTGCATGCTGGGATTCAGCTCCTACCCTTCCCCCATACTCTGTTCCCCAGCTCTGCTCGGCTGTGGGAGGTAAACTATGCCGAAGGTGGTGGACCCTGCTGGCCCAGCCCACAGCAGACAGGGTGGGAACCCTGTACAGCTTGATAGCCCTTAATAAAGAAAGGACTTTGATAGGGTTGTGTTTGTTCTCCGCCCTCCCCGCCCCGCCCCCCCAGCAGCTGGGGTCTAGGACTGTAAGAGGGACCTGGCTGGGAGCTGTGTCACCGCAGGAATACAGAGCTAGAACTCAGGGAAAGGCTGTTTCCAGGGTATCAGTAGCTTGTTAATGAGTGACGCCCTGGGTTCTAGCTCCAGCCCTAAGACGGAACTGAGGCGGGTTCGAGACCAGCCGGGTTACACTACAATAGCTATTTAAAGGGCGTGGGTGAGGAGTAACTGATTCACAATTCCGTGGAGGTCAAGGTCTCCAGTCAGACCCAGAGGTCAGATTTCCCGCCCTGAACACGTGACCCAGTCGCCGCTCAGCCCTATTTGCGTTCCTCACGTTTGGCCAATAGAAACCATGGACAGACTGGTGGGCGGGGCCACTGCCGTAAAGGGCACAACATTTTTGTGCGGCGGCTCTGGGCCTGAGGGTCCCATCTGCTAGCGAGTGGGCACCGGCATTTACGGCGTACGTGGCTTGCGTGAGTCTGCGTGGTGGCGGCGCGTGCGTGAAGAGAGTGGGCAGGGTGGCAGGTCCACGTGCGTCCTTCCCCGCGACCCGAGCGGCGTACCTTCATGTCCCAAGACACCCTGGCATCTGCGGCCCTCTCTGAATGGCCAGCCCGATTCTCTGATCCCGCAGTGACCTCAAGTACAGCCGGCAGCCGCCCATCGCCATGGTTACTGTGGGCAACTACTGCGAGGCCGAAGGGCCAGTGGGTCCGACTTGGACTCAGAATGGCTTGAGTCCCTGCTTCTTCTTCACGCTCGTGCCCTCGACACTCATGACCCTGGGGGTACTGGCCTTGGTGCTGGTTCTTCCCTGCAGGCGTCGGGAGGTGCCTGCTGGCACGGAAGAACTGTCTTGGGCGGCTGGTCCTCGGGTGTCTCCCTATGTGCTGCAGCTGTTTCTGGGCACACTTCAGATAGCACTGCCCCTGGCCGGTCTGGCAGGCCGAGTAGGCACTGCTCGGGGGGTCCGCCTGCCAGGCTACCTACTGCTGGCTTCTGTGCTGGAGAGTCTGGCCAGCGCCTGTGGCTTGTGGCTTCTCGTGGTGGAACGGAGCCAGGCACGGCAGAGTCTGGCAATGGGCGTCTGGATGAAGTTCAGGCATAGCTTGGGTCTCCTGCTCCTCTGGACTGTGGCATTTGCAGCTGAGAACTTGGCCCTGGTATCTTGGAACAGCCCACAGTGGTGGTGGGCCAGGGCAGATCTGGGCCAACAGGTAAGGGACCTTATGGGAACGAGGAGAAGCACTGATGTTTGACAGATACTGCATCTGGACCTACTGGCCCCATGCTTTAGGGTGACTCTTTAAAAAAGCTTCTGGAAGTGGCTGGAAGCTGATAGCCAGCATTGAATGGAGTGTGTCCCTGCTGAGTCACTGTGGTTGATTTTTTTTTTTTTAAACCTGTTGCTAGGCCCCTGAGAAGCATCTGAGGGTAATAATGCAATAAGATCGGGCTCCTGGTTCACACCTGTGCTGTTTCATTCTAGGTTCAATTTGGTCTATGGGTCCTGCGGTATGTGACCTCTGGAGGGCTATTTATCCTGGGGCTCTGGGCCCCTGGACTTCGCCCCCAGGCTTACACCCTCTGGGTTCATGAAGAAGACCGCGATGTAGAAAGGAACCAGGTATGCCAAGTGTGGTGGCACACTCCTTTAATCCCAGAGGCAGGAGGATCTCTGTTGAGTTCAAGGCCAGCTTGGTGTACAAAGTGAGTTTCAGGACAGCCGGGCTGTTACACAGAGAAACCCTGTCTCACAAAACAAAACAAAACAGAGGAGTCAGGTATACTTAATTTTCTCAATCAAGAGTGTATCTTTGTGTGTGTGCTGGGGATAGAACCCAGTACCTCATGAATGTTAAGCCTGTGCCCTGCCACCAAGCTGCTTCCCAGGCCTGTCTGAATGCCACACATCCCTTTTGCCAGAGTATATGACTCCTTTTAGCAAGTAGAATTGTCTTCAAGCTGCTGAGGGAATGCTGGCTTTTGTCTAAATGCCAGACTTTGGGAAAATAAGTTTCTTGGGGGCCTGATAATCCCACCCCTCAAGGTCAATTAGTTCTCATCCCCAAAGTTCAGTTTGTGATCCAGTGGCTTTCCTAACTCTGAGAGGGGTCACCTATGAGCCTCAGATACCTGTGACCTGTGGTCCCGTGTATTATTCCCCGAGGATACCTGGGCAAGTGTACTTCTTTGTCTGTAAGCTCCCCTCCTGTGCGCCATCTTCCTAGGTCCCATCAGCAGACCAGCGATCCACCTGGAGAGACCTGGGCAGGAAGCTCCGCCTACTGAGTAGCTACTTGTGGCCTCGGGGGAGTCCAGCACTACAGCTGATTGTGTTGATCTGCCTGGGGCTCATGGGGTTGGACCGGGCACTCAATGTGTTGGTCCCCATCTTCTATAGGGAAATTGGTGAGGGGGGTGGAGGGGTATGTTTCAGCCTAGTGGCTGGGGTAGCCCTTACCTAGGGAGGTTATGCAAACATGGGAGCTGGGTGGTCATGGGGCTGCTCTCTGCCTTAGAGAGAGTCCTGGTTGTTGGAAGTGGACCCTGATGTCTTTAACCCACAGTGAACTTACTGACTGCAAAGGCTCCCTGGAGCTCCCTGGCCTGGACTGTTACCACCTATGTGTTCCTCAAGTTCCTTCAGGGGGGTGGCACTGGCAGTACAGGTATGAGGGACCCTGTCTTCACCCTGGTTGGCATCAGACTCTCCCATGGGAACTCCCTCACTGTCTTGCTTCTTTCCACTGTCCCCTTGGGCTGCTTAGACCTCTGTCATCTGGGTGTTGGCCTAATGTCTCTCAGTTCCCGAGACCTACTAAGGCTTCCCTGGCTTCCCCAGGTTTTGTGAGCAACCTACGAACCTTCCTGTGGATCCGAGTGCAGCAGTTCACGTCCAGAGGCGTGGAGCTGCGCCTCTTTTCCCATCTGCATGAACTCTCACTGCGCTGGCACCTGGGCCGGCGTACGGGGGAGGTGCTTCGGATTGTGGACCGGGGGACATCCAGTGTCACGGGACTTCTCAGGTGCCACACCAGTGGGAAGAATGGGTGGGAGGGGAAGCCTTGGAGACACAGCTGGAACTGCTCTGCCCCTCCTACGTTGCTTTGTCTGGTCTTTCTGGCAAGCCACAGGAAGAAGTATCATGTCACATAACTCACACAATACAGCTGCTCGGTGTGGTGGCACATGCCTATAATCCCAGTACTTGGGAGGTAGAAGCAGGAGGATCAGGGAGTTTAAGGCCAGGCTTGGTTACATAATGAGTTTGATGATCTCTTGGGCTACTTGAGATTCTATCTCAAGAAATGAAAATGGGGACTAGAGAGAAGACTCAGCAGTTAAGAACACATACTGCTCTGGCAGAGGCCTGAATTCAGTTCCCAGCACCACTTGCCTCAGGCAGCTGCTCACAACCACTCTAACTCCAGGTGATCTGACACTGTCTTCTGAGGCACCCCCACACCTACAAACATGCACATAATGAATCAAAGAAGAAATGAAAATGCAGATAGACCAAATCTTTTGAGTTCCGTTCATTTCTTCAGGGTTTCCCTACTATAGTTAGTATATATTACGCTATGCTCTTGTGTTTTACTTTAAATCTCTGAACACTCAGAACTAATGTGGTACTGTCAAAGCTTTTTTAAACCAAAAGATACCACAACATAAGTTCTTTCTCAAAATTGCTCTAATAAAACCTCACGGAGATTTGTTTTCTTTCTTTTTCGTTTTTCAAGACAGGGTTTCTCTGTGTAACAGCCCTGGCTGTCCTGGAACTTGCTTTGTACACCAGGCTGGCCTCAAACTCACAGAGATTCACCTGCTTCTACCTCCCGAGCGCTGGGATTAAAGGCGTGGGCCACCACAACCTGCTGAGATTATTTTTCAATATACAAAGCTCTTACTTGTAATTGATAGAGGTTATTTTGTTGTTTTGGGGTTTTGTTTTTGGTGTGTGTGTGTGTGTGTGAGAGAGAGAGAGAGAGAGAGAGAGAGAGAGAGAGAGAGAGAGAGAGAGAAGACTGAACCACCCAGGCCCTTGCACATGCTAGGTAAGCACTCCATATCCTCAGCTTTCTTTTCTCAGGCCCACCTTAAGCTCTCAGTCTTCCTGCCTTAATCTATAGAGGGCTAGGATCATAGCTTTTGCCACCAGGCCTAATTAGCCATCTACCTCTTGAGGGGTATTTAGATTCATTCTAGTCTGTTAGTGAAAATGAAATTATGCCAAAATAAGTTCGTAGAGGTAAGATTGCTCGGTTTGAATCCTCAAACCTTTCTCTCCGTGACTTCCCCTTCTAGCTACCTAGTGTTCAACATCATCCCTACCCTGGCAGACATCCTCATTGGCATCATCTACTTCAGCATGTTCTTCAATGCCTGGTTTGGCCTCATTGTGTTCCTGTGCATGAGTCTTTACCTCAGTGAGTGCTGCCTGGGGAAACCATCTCCCTGAACTGGGTAGGCTCTTCCTTGGCCATGACTTTCAGCAGGCTGAGGATTGGTAGGCTAGACTAGGTTCTGTTTACTTCTGGTGTGTTGGGAAGATATACTCCCCTGTCAAAGTTGAACCTTAGTTCTACCTAGATGAAAGCCAGGGAAGGGCGTGTAAGGCATGTTAGAGCCTCATTGTGGGACGGGGCAAGGAAAAACTATGTAGCACAATGCATATTCATGTGCTCATCAAAAGCATTTTCTGCATGAAACTCTGCAAGACTACAAAGATATGTGCATGCAACTCCTTTCCTTGGTGAATTTACAGTTCTCTCTCTGGGTCTGGGTCTCTGGGTGCCATCATAGGTTTGGTATGTGTGGCACAAGGGATGGCCATCTATATTTGGTCCCAGCTGTCCTATATTTGGGACGATGTCTTGTTCTTTCTACTCTTGTCAACCTTCTCTAGTACTGACTATTGTGGTCACTGAGTGGAGAGCCAAGTTTCGCCGTGAAATGAACACACAGGAAAATGCCACCCGCGCTCGAGCAGTGGACTCTCTGCTAAACTTTGAGACGGTAACAGAGGCCCTGAGATGGTGGTGGGAAGCAAGGAGAGGTGGAGGAGCATGGCTGGGTCACTGAAATATGGGACCATTGATAAGGATCTGCGGTGGATATTAGAAATTGGGAAGAAGCCGAGGCAGGCAAATCTCTCTGATTCAGCCCTAGTCTGGCCAACATAGCAAGTGTCAGGCCAACCAGGCTACATAACAAGACCCCATCTCAAAAAATGTTTAAAAATTGTTTCCTATTAAAAATAACTTTAGAAATTGGGAAGAAGGGATCAGGACTTTGGAGAGAATGATCCCTCAACTGTGTGCTATGTGACTCCATCAGGTGAAGTACTACAATGCTGAAGGTTATGAAGTAGAACGCTATCGAGAGGCCATCATCAAGTTTCAGGTGAGGGTACTCGTGTGAGCTGTCCCATGTCATTGCCAGCCCCGAGGAGAGTGGGACTTGGTGGTGGCTGACCCACGTAGGCCATTCTTCCTCCTGTGTTCTTGCCCATAGGGTTTAGAGTGGAAGTCAACTGCTTCACTGGTTGTCCTGAATCAGACCCAGAACTTGGTGATTGGACTTGGGCTCCTTGCTGGCTCCTTGCTTTGTGCATATTTCGTCAGTGAGCAGAAGCTACAGGTGAGACAGAATCATGAGAGAAAGGGTAGGGGACAGAGAAGAGGGCCACGTGTGAGCCGCTGTGCTCTTAAATGGGAGGAGGACAGGAGCAGCCTGCAGGCTTCCTGTGACATAACTGCTTCTCCGGGTCCCTACAGGTTGGGGACTTTGTGCTTTTTGGCACCTATATCACCCAGCTGTACATGCCTCTCAACTGGTTTGGCACCTACTACAGGTAACCTGATCCCCGTCCCTCACCTGCTCGGGGTTCACTGCTATTCTCAGTTCCGAAGGGAGCCCCAGCCTTCGCTCTTTTTGCAGGATGATCCAGACTAACTTCATTGACATGGAGAACATGTTTGACTTGCTGAAAGAGGAAAGAGAAGTGAGTAGAGGGAGGAGTAAGGTAGGTCAGGGGGAGTTTCTTGTGTCTGAAGAATCCCAGGTCAGTGATGGTAGCACTTGTTGGCTGTGTTCTCCAGGTGAAGGATGTCCCTGGAGCAGGGCCCCTTCGTTTTCATAAGGGCCAGATTGAGTTTGAAAATGTGCACTTCAGCTACGCCGATGGGTGAGCACTACCTTACTGCTTGCTTTCTTTTCCCTTCATATATTGGCCCACTGCCTTCCTGCCCTTCATCCTTCCATGACCCCCAGCTTTGCAGTCCACCACTGTGGGGAACAGAAAGCTTAGACAGGAGAGGGTAAGGACCATTAGTAGCCCTCGGGATGGAGAATCCATCTACTGCTGTATTATTCAGTAAATCCACTACTAAATCCACCACCCTTTCTTGCAGGCAGGAGACTTTACAGGATGTGTCCTTCACTGTGATGCCTGGACAGACGGTGGCTCTGGTGAGAGGAGACCTAGTTACTTGGACAGATTTCTTGAATTTCTCTCATTCAGTGCCTATGATGGCTCATCATGACTCAGGCTAGGTGTTCAAAGCCTGGTTATGACAGGCGACAAGGCTGAACATAGCACCCTGCCTAGATATTGGTGGTCTCTTAAAGAGAGACTCTTAGACGCCAGAGGGCCTGAGAATTTTCCTCCCATGTTTCCAATGTAACAGGTGGGCCCATCTGGGGCAGGAAAGAGCACAATTTTGCGCCTTTTGTTTCGCTTCTATGACATCAGCTCTGGCTGCATCCGAATAGATGGACAGGACATTTCACAGGTAAGGCTGTCCCAGAGAACATGTAATGTCCCCGCTTTGCTCTAAGTCTCGGGTTCAGCACCGATGGAATGGGGATGGGTTCACAAGGTAGCCAAAGTGAGTGCACTGCTGAGCCCAAGGTTCCAATTCCCACACTTCAGGTGCGCTGACAGAGTACCACTGCCCAATGGGACAGGGAAAGAAACCCTGTTGTCCTAAAAGTGTTTTGGCTCCTTTAGTTTAAGCTGTTTACCAAAACAGCTAATGGCCCAGCCTTGGCAGCCGCAGAGGACACAAAGAGACAGACAGGTACAGAGAGAGGGGCCCAACCACTCAGAGGGTCCAGAAGGCCATGGCTCCTAGCGGTGGGTCAGTCCCATGGGCTATGGCTCCTAGGGGTGGCTAGCAGTGAGAGAGCAGGGCCTGCCAGAGCAAGCATTGGTGGGTCCATAGATAAAAGACAGCCTTTAGTATTCTTTGGTAAAAGTAGTCAGGGACAACAATGACAAAAGACCTTTATTTAGTCTAAGAAAATATATAGCTTTGGGGCAGCAGGGGCTTTTTAAAGGGGGCTTTAGGATTGTTCAATTTTGATGCTCTCTTTGCATGGGGGATACATGACTCTCTGCCTGTAGCCAGGTTGTTTACAAGCCTGAGGACTTTGCAAGAACCCAGGGAGGAAACATTCTCATCAGCCTGCCAACATTGGGGCTAGAATCTTGTTCAACCTTCAACCTGCTTGCTAGTTTCCATGGGCATTGTTTAGGACCTTAGCTGCATGGCACATAGGAGATTCACAAATGCCCAACAGGCATCCCTGAAATATCAGCCTTATAAAAAAGCTAGGGCCTTGCTTGGTCTGATGGTGTGGGTCTATAATCCCAGGATGGAAGATAGCAAGGTCAAGACCTGCCAGAGCTACAAAGGAATTTAAGGCCAACTTGAATAATTTAGCTAGACCCTGTCTCTAAATACGAGGGGGGGGGGGTTGGACTATAGCTTAGTGACCTAGCCAAGGCCCCCAGGTTTACTCCCTAGCACTTCCACATGGCCTTCTTGGTGCCATGTGACCAACAGTCACCCAGGAAAGTAATCACAAGGACAATGTGTATGGTGCCATGTGAGGTATGCCTGTCTGTGGAAGCTGCCAGAAGCCATGTTTTCTGTTCATGAATGGGGAGGACTTGGAGAGGTTGTGTGATTTGCCCACCTAGCTGGGATCTGTGCTTGTGGTGGCTGGAATCACCCCATGCTGCTTATCCCTGGTGCTTCAAGGAAGCCTGGAGGAATCTTACAAGTCAGGGTGTTTTTGGTCTTTTGGTCTCAGGTGACCCAGATCTCTCTCCGGTCTCACATTGGAGTTGTGCCCCAGGATACTGTCCTCTTCAATGACACCATTGCCAACAATATCCGCTATGGTCGCGTCACAGCTGGGGACAGTGAGGTAGAAGCAGCTGCTCAGGCTGCAGGCATACATGATGCCATCTTGTCTTTCCCTGAAGGTGAGGTGTCTCTCCTTACCCCAGGGAAATCCTGTTAATCCCTCATATTCAGTTCCACCCCTTTCTTGCTCACCTGGCCACAGAAACCAAGTTTATTTACATGTGACATGAGGGAGGTACTTAATATCCACAGGGTATGAGACACAGGTGGGCGAGCGGGGACTGAAGTTGAGCGGTGGTGAGAAACAGCGGGTGGCCATTGCTCGCACCATTCTTAAGGCTCCGGACATCATTCTGCTGGATGAGGTGAGGCCCTGACACTAGCCTGTTGTTCTACCATCTTGTGCCTAAACCACTTGCTGAGCAGTTTCCTGCCTTGCAAAGGTATCGGCAGTCCATCTTCACCTGTGTAGCTCATGAACCCAAACTACCCTCGAGGCCTCCACCAGCAGCCTGAATCCTCCTCTCCTTGGAGCCTCTGAGTAGCAAGAGCATTTCACCCAAGCTCTTTCTGTAGGCAACATCGGCACTGGATACATCTAATGAGAGAGCCATCCAGGCCTCGCTGGCCAAAGTCTGCACCAACCGTACCACCATTGTGGTAGCACACAGGTACAGGAGGACTACAGGGCTGGTAGGGCTGGTGGCGTGGACTGCTTTGGATGGTAGGTAATTGATGTCTGACCTCTCAGGCTCTCAACTGTGGTCAGTGCTGACCAGATTCTTGTCATCAAGGATGGTTGCATCATAGAGAGAGGAAGGTGAGCCATGAAGGATGAACAGAGTAGAGGCTCCTGGAGGGTGTCCCCCTTGTTCACCACCTCTGTTCTCTTTGAGATTGGGGTGAAACCAATAGGTGGGACTTACACTTGCTTTATGATCTCAGGCACGAGGCCCTGTTATCCCGAGGTGGCGTGCATGCTGAAATGTGGCAGCTGCAGCAGCAAGGACAAGAAACTGTCTCTGAAGACTCTAAACCTCAGGACACAGCATACTGACACAAGGGACCTCTTCCCTTCCAAAGGCTAGCTCAGGAGAAAAAGATGTGTCCCCTCTTTCTGGCCTATTTCATCTTGGTGTAGGAGTTTGGTTCCAGCTATTGTAAGGGCAAGGGATCTTCCAGAAAGCACTGTAAGGAAATAAATGGACCCTGCAAGGACAGCTGTGGCTTGGTTGTGTGGGATACTGTGAGGGGCCTCTACCCTTGAGTTGAATGAACATTCCTGACAAGACTGCTTATTTTGGATTGGAGAGGAAAAAGAAACACATGACTCAGACATTTTACTGACTCCCAAGGTCTTTACTCCTCCCGGCCTCTCCCTGTCCACTACATGTGGCAGCCCCAGGGGAAAAGGGGTAACAAGATAAAAGGGGCTGGGGACGGAGTCTGCTTAGCACCTACCAAAGCCCCAACCAGAGAACAGTTCCCTGCCACCCTCTCTACAACAGCAGAGCTAGCAGGGTCTTTCCTTGGCTTGGCTGCACAAGCTTCCTTCCTCTCCAGGCTCCATGGACAGTCCTCCACGTCACTCCTGCTTGTCTCTGCAATCCAGACTTCCCTGTGCTTCCTTTCTCTGTGTACCCTGGAGATGTGAGGGTCACAGTCCTCAGGTGAGCCTCCCTACCCATGCCCAGGACCCTAGCACAGGCTGCAGTTGGATGGCTTCAAGCTACGGCTCTGTGCCTGGAGCAAGGAAAGGAGAAGGAGGAGATGGTATCAAGTCAATGCCAGGAGAGGACAGACCTCATTTCAGGGCTCAGCACGAGTTGCTGGAAGGAAGCAAAGGGATAGATAATCTCCATATCACAGTGATAACTTCTCACCCTCCACCAACATAGGCCCTGTTTTACACAGTCCTCATACCTGCTGCTGTTGGTATTCTGCCTCACTTGCTGACAGTGCCTGTGCCAACGCCAAGTCTTCTTCCTCCTGAGAACTGGGAAAGGAAGAGCTTACATTGGTGACGCTAATAGCTAAAATCTGAGGATTTCATCTCTTCCAAATCATGGTGCCGAGTACCTTTTGAGTATGACCTCAGTCTTTACTTAAACCAATAGGGTAGATATTAGCTTTGTTGCCGTTGGCACAGAAAAAAATCAAGGCCTTTGGGGATATACAGTTCTTCTAATTTTGAAACCAAGTTTTTAGCTACTTTGGTGCATTGGAGTGGTCCCACCTCCATTCTTCCAAACAAATCTTGTCCTCAATTCAGAGTAGGTACCTTGGGACCTGGGGTTTAGCCTCCGCAAGGGATAGTTCCAGGGCACGCTGCAGAGCCTCATCCTCACTCTGCAAAGGGAGAAAAAGAGACCAATTTCCTTGGACTTAACTCTGTGTGGATTTGCTTCTGTCTGTCCAAACTTTCCACAACTCACCAAGCCATTCTGCAAAGCAATAACTGGAGGGGCTGTCCTGGGTGGAAGCTGGGATGTAGCTCTATGGCAGACATTAAACAGACCATGGTCAGAGATGTGAAGGGGTTAAAACGGGGAAAAGAGAAACAGGTAGGCCTACCTGCTGGGGGAGGAAGATGAAGGTAAGGTCCGACTCGGACTGAGGACAGTGCTTGTAGAACCCAAACCTTGAGCTCTGGAGATAGCAGCAAGTCTGTATGGAAGAAAAACATTGTAACATACCTCCCAGGATGTGGTCTGGACGTCAAGAGGGTAGTTCCTTGAAGCATTCTGCAAAGCCATATGCTTTAAAAAAGAGTTGAATTGGGCCCAAATTTATATAGGTAACCTGTAATTTCAGCTACCTGGAAGGTTCAGACAGGAAAATTGAAAACTGTATAGGGCAGAGTGAGTTCAATGACAACCTGGGCAATTTAGTGGAATCTTGTCTCCAAGAAATAAAAAGAGCCTGGAGTAATGTATGCTGTAATCGCAGCACCTGAGGGTCTGAGGCAGGTGCATTGCCACAAGTTTGAGGCCAGCCTGGGCTAAGAAGTGAAACTTCAGAACAATAGAATGCTTGACTGTTGTGTGGACCAGCCTAGCTTCTATCCACAGTACTGCAAACAAAGGGGAAAAAAGCATGAAGTCTCCCTTGGTCAATGCAGACATGGCTGAAACGATGTACCCAAGCAGGGTACTTGGCAATTACCCTGCCCGGCTGGTCAGATGATCCTCCCCAGAGCAATCATGGTCCAATGGGTGACGGTGCTTGATGCAGAAGTTTCGGCCACACCGGTCACAGGTCAGTTTCATCATCTCCCGCTGCCGGCAGCCAGAGCGTTCACACTTATTGGTGAAGATCTGAGATGAAGCAGGATTTGTTTCTTATGAAACTTATCTCCTTCCATAGCACCATAGAGCTAGCCATTTAGGTTTGTAGGCATCAGTATTCCAAGCTGGGTTGTCTGTCACTAACCCTTCCATTAGGTACTTACCTTGCGTTTTTGCTGTGCAGGATCAGAGCGACAGTCTCTGTCAATGTGCTCTCCCACAGCCCGGTCAGGAGGCTCCCCTCTGGACACCGGCACAGGCACATTGCAGAGGGGGCATACAGGTACCTGGATATCCTATAGTCAAGGAGCAGGAGTCAATCTGAGAGCCAACCAACCTCATAAAGAACCTGGACATAACACAAATACACTCGAAAACAAAGTTTCCAATACCGAGACTTAGAAACACAGTATCTAAGAGAAGAAAATATAACAAAAACAGATTCCTGAAAGCATCTGCACTCACTTTCCTTTCCTTACAACCACCACCTGCCACCCTCACGATCTCCCCCCCCCCCCACCTTTTGGTAAGCTGATCCACAGTGATGCTGGGCGTAGGCCACATGGTCTGCGCAGAAGATGCCCGAACAGGCATCGCACTTGAGTGGCAAAAAATCTACAGAGAATGGGTCGAACTGCAGGTTCAAAGGGAACCAGGATGACCTTTCCTCTGGCTAAAAGCTGCCACTCGGGTAGGAAAAAACTCCGCCCTATTTGCTACACACAGCCCCCTCCCACTGTTCGCGATCTCTTTGCCACGCCCCCAACTTCGAGCCCCGCCCTCCTGGCAATTCCAGCCCCAGTGCCCCCGGCCCTCGACCCACCTGCTGTCCCCAGCCCCAGCCGTCCGGCTCCGCCCCCCACGCTCCGCCCCTCACCTAAGCGCTGACAGCTCGGCTCGGAACAGTGAGCCCCAAGGTCCGGAAACTCCATCGCCGGGCCGTACGGGGCCTGCTGCGGGGAAAAGACGAGGGCTGAGCGTGCCAAGGACTCCCACCCCGGGTCCGGTCCGCAACCCGGCAACTCCGGGGGGCTTCCCGCCCCGCCCCTTCCTCTCCCCCTCCCAGCACAGGTCACCGAAGCCTAGGCGCCTGCCGGCCCGCGGTCCCTACTCCTCCTCCCGGTGGCGCGCGCGCACTGACGTCATCGCGTTGGGCGGTCCCGTCGCAGGCAGCAGCAGGTTCAGGCGGATCGTCCCAGAAGAGTTGAGCCACGCCCGGGAGCTGGTGTAACGCGAGAAGGTTTTTTCCGACTCTTTGAGGATGAACGAAACGACCAGTGAAGACGAAGATGGGCTTATCGGTGGACAAGGGTGAAACCTTGTTTCACTGCCAAGGGAGGCAGTTCGGTCTTTGGTCTGCTCACTGCGTTACTTTTCTCTAGCCATTTATCAAGGCTAAGAGTAACTCTTTTCTGTAAGAAGTGACAGTTACTGTTTCTCTGCGGTGCAAATTCCTCTCCAGGTTTTAGCTTTGATGTTCACCCTCTAAAACATCCCTGTCCTTTGTCGGTCTGACCTAGCACACACCTGCTCTGTTATCTCCTTCCTTCCATTCTGGTTTGCACGTCACCTCATTTAAGTCAGCTGTTCACCAACCTGGCGTGGTCGCGCACGCCTCTAACCCCAACAATTGGGACGCAGATGCACGTGAATCTCTGTGAGTTTGATGCCAGCATGGTCTACATATCGAGTTCCAGGAGTGCATCCAAAGTGAAAGGGGAGGAGAAAAACAACTCCGGAGAGCTGTCCGCCTCTTTACTCACACGGGATAATAATTAAAATATAGCGAAGAGTCAGGTCTACCTGTTTCATGTTGGGTCCCAGCAACTAACTACCTAGACTACAGCTCAGATGTGAAACCTAATCAACTACAACGCTAGTTTAAAACAGATTCCTGGGTCCTAGAACTTCTGATACAGAGGGAAACTCCTGAAAGAATTTTTTTTGGGGGGGGGAAGGGTTTCGAGACAGTTTCATTGTGTAGCCCTGGCTGTCCTGGATTCGCTTTGTAGACCAGGCTGGACTCAGAGATCCGCCTGCCTCTGCCTCCGAGTGCTGGGATTAAAGGCGGGTGCCACCACGCCCAGACTTCCTGTAGGAACGTTAACACAGATTTCTCATATATCTCATTTTGAAATTAGCCTAGTATATTCTCAGTGTTTCTGGAATATTTTTTGAATGAGGTGTGGCAGTCATTAGGAACCACAGAACCCTCCTGGTTCAACCCATTCTAACATGGCTTCTCCTACTTGGAACTGGTGTTCACTCTCCCTTCTCATAGGTCTAGACACAGAAACAAGTAAATAGGTGAAGTAAATAGGTAAGAGCAGTTTCTGCCTCTCAACCTTCCCTTCCTCTTCCAATTTTGGTTTTCACTGTGTCTGCCTCTTGGGCTCTCACAACTCAAAAGGCCAGTAGAAATTAAGACTGCATTTCCTGGCTACCTCAGGCAGAAACCTTATTCTCAGCCCTAACTGTACCCAATCACCTTACTTGGGTCATCCGCCAACTTATGTGCCTGCCACACATAAATTGTTGGTTGTGCTTCAGCGGCCTTACAAGATGCCCTGAGACAGAAATACTGAGGCTGGGCAAGCCAGTAAGACTCACAGGAGCTGTTTGCTGCAGGGACAGCTGATGTTAACAATGGGCGGGACAGGTGGGACACAGGGCACCTGGAGTATCTACTATGTGTGGTCAATCAGATTCTTTCCTGGTTTAGAATCACTGCCAAGAGAATCAGTGTTCATAATAAAATTGGTCGGTAATATATAATCTGTGGATGATCATCTGCCATATTGCCACACTGAAATAATGATCAAGTGGTGTTATCTACAATACTCTGATGGGACACAGTGAGCTCCATAAAAAGACACTAATTTTGCACTCCCACCAAGGACTTAAGCCAACATTATCTGACTTTTTTGTCTCCTGAGTCTCCAACCCCAGCAAAGCTATGGCTAACTGCTATTTATTATTTCACCTCTCTCCCTCTTGTCCTTTCTATAATTTTCTTTTTCTCTTCTGTGTGTGTGTTACATGTGTATGAGTCTGAAGGTACACACAAGCCCTCATGGAAGCCAGATCAGGATGTCAGATGTCATCTATTGCTGTCTGCCTATTGCCTTGAGACAGGAAGCTCACCCTTTCAGCTAGGCAGACTGACTGGCCAACAAACTCTCAGGATCTGTTTGTCTCTGTCCTCCCTTCCATACTATGGTTGTAAGCATTTGCAGAAGAAGGTGGAGAGGAGGAGCCACAGCACAAATGTTGAGGTCAGAGGTCAAATTGTAGGAGTCAGTTTTCTCTTCCCACCATATGGTTCCCTGGGATCAACCTCGAGCTGTCTCACTGTACCCACCCCATGTTGTAGTTGGACCCTGGGTGGCCCTTCAGCCATAAAAAATAAAGACACCAAGACCTTTTAATTTTTCAAACCTTAGGCCTTAACTGGGCAGACTCTCAACTAGCTCATCTAAGTTAACCCAACCACGTAGCCCCATCCAGCCACCTGTCTGTCTATAACTTCCAGGCCTATAGTCACATCTGTCTCCTGGTGAAAAAGCCTTCCCCTTTCTTCCCAGAGTTCCTCTCTCCCTCCCAGGAAGTACTGCCTTCTACTTCTCTCTCTGCCTGGCTACAAGTTGTCAGAAACTTTTATTATCCAACAAGAGGTAATTAAGGAGCCAAGTTACACAGCATCACTTGGTGTATGTGAGAATCTGCTTGTAAGACAACAAGCAGATCTTGGGACCAGGTGAAATAATCAACATTTGAATAGATAGCAGTTCCAGATAAACCCTAACATTTCCCCCTTTTTGTCTAATAAAAGGCCCCTTTTTTCTTTTAATCATAACTAGTACAACAGTAAATATGAAACAATTATGAAAACTATAAGGTATATACATTTCCGATGCATTTGGAAACTTAGGAAAAATATTCTATATCCTATCTTGGTGAGTTCAGAGTTTTTTACCTACATCACTTTTTTATCCCTATTTGCATTATCAAAAAAATCTTTTTAGACCTAAAACATCTTAAATCCTAAACAACTTAACTTAATTGTAAGACTGTAACTATTTATCTTCAATTCCATCAGAGACTTGAGAAGGAAATAAATATTACCTAAGTAAGTAGGAAGTGCAGGCAAGGAGCTTCCAAAACTATAAAATTGACAGACAGCAGGCTGCCTGGATGGACAGCTACCCAGAATTCTCTATAACATTGGAGCATCTTCTTCAGCTTACTGACCTAGTATATCTGACAGATATATTTGTGCAGCAGGAACTATGAAGGACTTGCTTACCCTGTCTTGGAAGAGCTTGGCAAGCTCTTGACTATCCTTTATCATATCTTGCCCATTTGGACAGCATTCTGTCTGTGGACAGAACAATGGCAGTTTCTGCTCAGTGGTAGCTTACCAAATTTGAAGGTTTCCTGATGCTCAGATCTTCTTCCAGACGAGTGGGGTGCTACCAGGAGCTGCCATGTTTTAAGTCAACAAAGCCTTATAATAAAAACATCTTTAAATGCCATATTCTTATGTCTCTGAAGTTTTTGAAGACCATCTGTCTAACTGTACACGTTGTCCTAGTGTGTAATCTTTATCTGTTCATAGTATATCTGAATAGGCAAACATTTGTTTCTAGCTATTTACTATCTTTTTAACCTAGAATGATATTTTTGTGATAATCTAGACTAATATCTAACATGACCATGAGTTTGATTGACTATTGTAATAATTATTCTAAACAGTTTGTAAAAGCAACTATTAAAAGGACTGGAAGTAAGCCAGTCGTGATGGCTCGAGCCTTTAATCTCAGCACTCGGGAGGCAGAGGCAGGGGGATCTCTGTGAGTTTGAGGTCAGCCTGGTCTACAAAGTGAGTCCAGGACAGCCAGAGATACACAGAGAAACCCTGTCTCGAAAAACCAAAAAAAAAAAAAAAACCCCAGAGATTTTGGGTCTGGAAAGATGGCTCAGCGATTAAGAGCAGTGGCTGTTCTTCCAAAGGACCCTGGTTCAAATCCCAGCACCCACATGGCAGTTGACAGCTGTCTGTAATGGCTGGGCGTGGTGGTGCATGCCTTTAATCCTATCACTCAGGAGGCAGAGGCAGGTGGATCTCTGTGAGTTCAAGGCCAGCCTGGTCTACAAAGTGAGTCCAGAACAGCCAGGGCTACACAGAGAAACTCTGTCTCAAAAAACCAAAAAAAAAAAGGACTGGAAATAAACATTGCATTTTTTAATGAGTTGCAAAGGTCCAATACCTTATACAAGAGTTGAAACATAATTATGTTGTAACAAAAATAACCCTAATTTGTGTATCAATATACAAAGATTCATACCAATGAAAACCATAAACCCATATCGATTTACAATAATCCATATTAATGTAAACAAAACATAACCTTATTTTTGTATCAACATATAAAATTCTATATTAATGTAACCAAAATTAACCTACTTTGTATCAATATGTGAATTTCTATATTATCCCTATATGAGATTCCTTTATTTCCTCCCTTTTCTTCTCAACTCCTTTCCCCTAACCTAAGAAAGAAAGAAATAACTATACTACAGGATAACTATACTACAGCCAATGCACCAAGGGGAACAGGAACATAGACTTTGTTTCCTATCAATGAGACACTTTGCCCTAGTGGTGCTGCCTTGTAGGTCCCCAGTGTATGAGGTGGCTCTGGCCCCTCATATGACTGCTGAACTGGGGTGGGGGACTGTTATGTAGGGACACTTCACTCCAGAGGAGTGGGATGGAATAGATAGGGGTATAGGGTGGGAGGGCGGGACTGGGATGGGTGGAAAGAGGACACTGTGATGGAGATGTAACCTCAAGTAATAAATAAATATTTTTAAAAAAGAAAGAAATATAGAGAAAAGAAAAGGAAAGAGAGAAATCCCCAAGACTAAGCTCCTATACCTTGTTTTTTCCTAATCAAGATCATTAATAACTTGCAATCATCCCTTTATAACGACAAGCATCCATCACCCAATAGAACAACCAGAACCTACCCAACCTAGCTCAAGGGCATGGGATGTCACTCTTCTTCAGGTTGCTTCCTGCTGATCTCGGGCATGGAGGACTCCTTTTTGGGGGCCCAAAGGAAAGTTGGGATAATGGTTAAGTGTGAAAAAGTTAACTGTAATATTTGTTGTCCAGTCTCTGGGTGCTGTGAGTTTAGGCTTAAGTGAGGTCCTGACTGGATCAGTCTATAAGGCTGGACAAATTGAGGTCATCTGGCATTGGAAAAAACAAGATGCTGGAATAAATACATCTCAGCATCCTAGATGATGAATCTTGTCAATTCTGTCCCCATCCATTTTGGTGTCTGGTTGTTTTGTTCTGTAAACATATAAACTCTTACAAGTAATATACAGTTCTATAATTATAAATGTATGAAATGTGCAGGATGCACAGATCAATAAAAAATTATTTTCTGCTCTTTGAGCAGGTGAAAGATAATTGTCTTTCTTATGAGCTACTTTGGATTATAACTAAAATTCCAATATAAATCTCCATTCATGCCATTTAGATAAGTCCTGAGGACTTTTGTAGCCAAAAGATTTATTGCCCATGAATAGCTGAAGTTCTGGCTGGAGACATTTACATGTCCTAGTCAGTTTCAGAGTTATTCCAATATAGAGGGACCAGCATATACATCACCTGTCCTGTTTTGTTTTATTTTTTTCTTGATTTCTTTATTCCCATCTCCAGCCAAGATCATCAGGATGTTTCCCTCTGTCAAATCCGATCCTTATTACTTTGGATGGACTCTAAAGCCTTCCCCCCCTCCCCTGTTGATATAAACATAAAGCCTCTCTCCCAACACAACATAGCTTTTGTCCAGCAGTTTGAAGTCACCATAAGTATAGTCTGATTTAACAGTCCCATTCTCATCCAGGTCTGTGTTATTTTGTCGTTTCTGAAAGAAGATTTATAATATTACCATTACCATTGAACTTAAAACCATTTTCATGTTGGTAAAATAAGACTGTATGGAGTCCAAATAGCCTCCTTTATAGTGATATATTTTTATTATTTTTATTGAAAAGGGTTTCTCTGTGTAGCCTCAGCTATCCTTGATTTACTCTGTAGATCAGGCTGGCCTCAAACTCACAAGGAACCTATGTATCCTCTGTAACCGAACTTTTAAATTATTATTTATTTAACTCTTATTTATTTACTAAATTCACTTATAACAAACACCAACAATTTCTTAACTATTAATCCTATAAATTCCTACAACCCCTTTAACCTATCCACTAAACCTATTGATAATCATAACAACTACTTTCATACCCTTTTTGAATGATACAGTCTCTGGGGCAGGTCCTCAGTCGTCAGGAAACCAGTCTCGGGGGTAGACTCTTTAACGCACTTAGCAGTCCTTTTTCTGGATCTCTCAGACGCAGGTTCGTCAGGGTAAATTGGCTATCGAAGTCTCACTTTAAATAAGGCTTGAGGCTTTCTTCTCTCTGGGAGACCTCAGCGTCTGTAGGCCACCTTACTTCCTTCGTATCAGCAACTCTGCCGTTCTGCCTCAGTCTTTAAAGCTGGCCACAGTTCCGTTCAGGCCACTGTTCGGACAGGTCAAACCCCTCTAGGCAAAAGCTGAGCCACAGGGTTTAGTCCTTGGCCTTTTGCTGTCTTGCCGAGGCTTTCTCTGCTCACCAGCTTCCTTCTGCCTCAGGGAGATCTGGCCATTGGTCTACCAGAACTTTCTCCAGCAGGACTCTCGGAGCTCTCTCATATCGGGGGCCCTTAGCACGCACGCGCCTCTCTGGCGTCATCCACTTGTCCTTAAATAGGATCACTCCTTGTTCCACCTGCTTCAGCTTAATTTGGGCTCTGCCCACTTAGCAGTTGAAAGCAATGCCAGGTCATAAAGTCTTTCCTTGTTTCACCTGGCTTCAACCTTGTTTTTCAGTCCAAAGAGACTCCCCTCATTTCACCTGACTTCATCCATAAGCTGATAAGCTAATTGCTCACAGCAGTTGATCTTCATGCCCCGAAATAAGAGACTGTATCAGAAACTTAGGTATTCACTTAATTATAACTTATATTAATCTATCAGCCCCTTCAATCCTCATCTTTGTCTCCCAAGTATTGGGATCGAAAGCATGTGTTTAATTTTTTTATTGGACATATGTATCCTTCGGGTTTTCTCCTTAATTTAGCATCCTTCCCTGTATTCAACTTTATTTAAACACTTTCCCATTTTAGTGCTCAAGCACAGTTTTAAGTACATGGTACCTGTTTAGAGCTTTGGGTCTTGGTTCTGTATTTCACACTAAGCTGAGTGGCCCTCAGTTCTCCTGTGGGAGCTCCACACCCTAAGGAGACTGGCTGTCCAGAAGAGCAGAGTGACATCCCACCTCATGTTAGCTTTCAATAACTCTTGGGGGTGGGAGGCATGCAGCTTGCATGTTCATCTTCCAGCCTAACTCTGGCTCCTTACATTGACTAACAAAATATATCTTTTCCAGGGCAAAATGCTTTTTGGTGCCAATTCTCCTGTGGGAGCCCCACATCCTAAGGAGACTGAGGTTACAAACATCTCATAGCCAGAGAGCTCTGAGTTCCAGCTGCCCAGAGGAACATGTCACCGTTTCTCTTTATATAAATTTAAGATTGATGTATATTTATCGTTTAGATCAGAAAGGACATTACTATTTATTACTAAGCAAAAACCTACATAGTACCTTTAAGAAAAAATGTGTCATTTTGAATTTTAGACTGTCATTTGTAAGTGGCTTTATTTTCTCAGCAGGAGGTCCCACGCTGACTTCATTGTGTAGGCCAGGCTGGTCTAGAATTCATAGAGATGTCACTGTCTCCTGTGTGCTGGAATTAGAGGCCTGTGCTACCATCATCCTGCTCAAATATTTCACCTCAATTCCAAATCATTGTAACTCTATAATTTAGAAAACAGAAAATTTGAGCTGTAGTAACATTCTGAATTTACTTAAAATCTTTAAAAAATCTTCTATGCTTTAGTAATGCCAAACAATAAAAATATCCTTTCTATTTCCTGTTATTAGGGAGAAACAGAAACATTCAAACAAAAATCAAGCAAAGAAACAAGAAATGTTTACATTTTGGGCCAGTTGTGTTATATCATGGTATAGCCACGAAGCTGTGTCTACTGTACCTGGGAATTTAGGTATTGCCATGCTGTATTGGCGGGCCCTTAGCAGAAAGAGCTCACAAACATCTCACAGCCAGAGTGCTCTGAGCTCCAGCTGCCATCAATTTCCTTTTTTTTTTTTTTTTTTCTGTTGGGAAGAGCCCTTTTCCTTCCTCTATTCTTGTTGCTTATAATTTATCATTCCACCTCTCAGTTCTCTCCTTGCCTAAGTGTGCTTCATTTTGAAATTTCTTAGAGAGGAAACAGAAAACTGTGATCATTACTGGACACATTGTAACTACCTCCGTGATGACAACAACTAAATCAAAACTATACAAGATCTGAGCCCCTTCTGCTGTAGTGTTCTCCTTTTCACCCCCAGCTCTCTCTAGGGTGCCTGAGGCTTTGGTTTGCTTTCGTTCTTTTTTAAAGAGACCAGGATTCTTGTCCTGCTAGCCTGACTTTTTTCCCATTTTTCACCCGGTCCTTCTTGGGCTCCAAGGCTGGATTCTAATTGGCATAAGCTGGACCCTGAGTGGCCCTTCAGCCCATAAAAATAAAGAGACCAAAATCTTTTAATTTTTCAAACCTTAGGCCTTAACTGGGCAGACTCTCAACTAGCTCATCTAAGTTAACCCAATTACCTAGCCCCATCCAGCCACCTGTCTGTCTATAACTTCCAGGCCTATAGTCACATCTATCTCCTTTTGTGTCTCCTAGTGAAATAGCCTTCCTCTTTCTTCTTCCCAGAGTTCCTCTCTGCCTCCCAGGAAGTACCGCCTTCCACTTGTCTCTCTGCCCAACTACAGGCTGTCAGTAATTGTTATTATCCAATCAGGGATAATGGAGGAGCGAAGCTCACTTGGTGTATGTGAGTCCAGTTTTCACAGGATAGCTCAGGTTGGCCTTGATTTTCTTGAGATTCTCCTGCCTCAGCCTCCCTCACATTGGGAGGCTTCTCCCCTTCTCCACACTTTTTTTTTTTAAGGTTTTTCAAGACATGGTTTCTCTGTGTAGCCCTGGCTATCCTGGAACTCACTCTGTAGATCAGTCTGGTCTTGAACTCACAGAGATCCACCTGCTTCTGCCTCCCAAGTACTGGGATTAAAGGCCTGTGCCACCACACCCGCCTGCACATTGTCTTAAATACCCTCCAACTTAGTGCCCCTCTTTTCTACTTCCTGTGTTTTATTTTATTTTATTTTTCTAGACAAGGTTTTCCTGTTTAACAGCTCCCTGGCTGACCCAGACTTGCTTTGGAGATCAGACTGTTCTCAAACTCACAGAGATAAGCCTGCCTCTGCCTACCAAGTGCTGGGATTAAACAACCACACTCAGCCATTACAGACAGCTGTGAACTGCCATGTGGGTGCTGGGATTGGAACCTGGGTCCTTTGGAAGAGCAGCCAGTGCTCTTAACCACTGAGCCATCTCTCCAGCCCTTCCTGTATTTTCTTTTGTTCACTCTCTGTCAACTGGTTGCTTGTTCTACCTCTTGACTGATGGTTGACTTTATTTAATCTTATTTACAGAAAGCTCTTGGGTTAAAGGAGTGTGTAGGACTGAGCCACACCAAAACTACAAACAGGTTTTAGATTTTTGCAGTACACAATGTGATCAAATATCCTGCAACACCCACCCACATGTGTGACCACACACATGCAAATATACACACATACATAAATATGTGCACACACACATGTGGTTTAGTCTAATCTAATGTAAACAGTACATCTCATAAGCAACAATTATTTTTATCTTACCCTCTATTAAATCCTCAGCTGCTAATGAAAAAGTCAAAAACTGAAGACCAGTGGTGGTAACATACATCTTTAATCTCAGAACTCAGGAGGCAGAGGCAGTTGGATCACTGAGTTCAAGACCACCCTGGTCTACAGAGGGAGCTCCAGGACAGCCAGGGCTACACAGAGAAACCAGGTCTCAAACAAAACAAAACAAAGCCAAAAATTTTGCATGAGTTAAAGTCGGAGTACCACAGGGCCTGGGGGCACAGGTGTGATACCTGCTGCTTGGAAAGGCTAGCTGGATTACTCAGTGAGGCCTTGCCTCAAAAAGTAAAAGGACGATGGAGATATATCTCAGTGGGTCAAGAAGTGCTTGTCTGGTTTGTATAAGAACCTAGTTTCAGTCCTCAGAACTACAAAAAGAAAACCTCTATATAGCTTAAAATCTGGCAGGTGAAATATCTGTGTGTTTTCCTCAGACCTCTACTTTTTTTAGCTAATAGAGTAGAAAATAGATAACATGGGCCAGTGAGTTTGCTCAGCTGGTAAGGGTGACTTGCTGCCAAGCCTTTAGGGCCCACATATTAGAGGGAGAGAAGAGACTCTTAAAATTGTCATCTGACCTCCAAATGTGTGCCATACACAACACAAACACACACAAATTTAAAATTTTTTTTTTTTTTTTTTGGTTTTTCGAGACAGGGTTTCTCTGTGTTTCCTTGGCTGTCCTGGACTCACTTTGTAGACCAGGCTGGCCTCGAACTCACAGTGATCCGCCTGCCTCTGCCTCCCAAGTGCTGGGATTAAAGGCGTGCGCCACCACCGCCCGGCTCAAATTTAAAATTTTTAATTGAAAAAAAAAAAGCCAAGAGTTGATGGCGCATGCTTTTATTCAACTCAATCTCCCGGTTTATGCTGGAAAGGGTTTGTCTGTGTAACAGCCCTGGCTGTCCTGGCTCTTGCTTTGGAGCGCGGGCGGCCCTGAAACACAGAGATCCGCCTGCCTCTGCCTCCTGAGTGCTGGGATTAAAGGTGTGTGCCACCACACCTGGCTTTATGTCTTTTTGTTAGTTCAGTTTCTGGTTTTGTTTTTTTCGAGACAGGGTTTCTCTGTGTAACAGCCCTGGCTGTCCTGGACTCGCTTTGTAGACCAGGCTGGCCTCGAACTCACAGAGATCCGCCTGCCTCTGCCTCCCGAGTGCTGGGACTAAAGGCGTGCGCCACCACCGCCCGGCATGATGGTGCATGCTTTTAATCCCAACACTCAGGAAGCAGAGGCAGGTGGATCTCTGAGATTGAGGCCAGCCTGGTATACAGAGTTCCAGGACAGTCAGGGATATACAGAGAAACCCAATTTCAAAAAACAAAAAAACAAAACCAGAAACTGAACTAACAAAAAGACATAAAGCCAGGTGTGGTGGCACACACCTTTAATCCCAGCACTCAGGAGGCAGAGGCAGACAGATCTCTGAGTTTCAGGCCAGCCTGCTCTACAAAGCAAGTTCCAGGACAGCCAGGGCTGTTACACAGAGAAACTCTGTCCAGCATGGAGCGGGAGGTGGGGTTGGAGGGGAAGAAAAAAAGAGATGAAAAACAAACAAAATCCAAAACATAGCAGATGGTACATGCTTTAAGCTGCTACAACATAGCCCCACAGCAGCAAAAAACAAGAAAGAAGTTTAGTTTCTTGCTTGTATGATAATCCTGAACTGGTGTGGCATTCAGGGGTTCCAGTTCCTCCTAGTTCCCTTGCTGCTCCATATCCAAGGTGCTGCTTTAACCCATGCGTTCCCAGCTAAGTTCTCATTTAAGGCAACAGCATACAGGAAAAGAAAAGGAAGACAGCTCTGCCATTTGACTCTGAGTGAGCCTGGGTCATTTCTGGACACTTTTCATTGGATGGCACTTAGTCACATGGTCATTCTTGGGTCCAGGGGAGCTGTAAAATGTAGGTGGCCATGTGCTCAGATAAAAATTCAGGAAGATAGATATCTGTAAAACAATTGGTGTCACAAAGGGAACTAAAGGATGACTCTTACGACATCAGGAACATGCTAAACTTGAAATGATGAAAAGAATATTAGGTTGTGTACAGCTTTTGTCTTGGCTCATGGGTTTTGACCTGGAAAACATCAGGATTGTGACTTTGTCAGTCTCCTACTGTGACCTGGATCTGTTGGTTGTCTCTCCAATATCTACTTCCCACCTCCATTCTTAAAGACAAACCCTTAATTAGTGATTATGTATTAAACAACTGTGTTTTGTCTTTGTAGTTCCAGATTGATTTCCCATTTTTTTTTCTGTCGGTTTTGGGGATTGAACCAAGGACATCTAGGGTGAGGGCTGTGCTTTTAAATTATATCACCAGTCCCCGTTTGTTTGTTTGTTTGTGGGGTGTTTTGTGTTTGTTTCATTTTGTTTCTCTGTGTAGCCCTTGGCTGTCCTGAAACCTACTCTGTAGACCAGGGTGGCCTCAAACTCAGAGCTTCGCCTGCCTCTGAAGGCATGAGCCAGCACCTGGCCCTTATTTTGAGACAGTGTCTCTTCTCTAAGTTGCCCAGACTGGTCTCAAATTTGTGACCCTCCTTCCTCAGTCTCCTGAGTAGCTGGGATTGTAGACACTGACCGTTGAATCCCAGCTACAGCCAGTCTTTTAAAGTAGATCAGTTTGTTGTTGTTGTTGGGTTTTGCTTCATTTTTATGGTGGCACAAACCTTTAATCCCAGCACATGGATGCAGAGGCAGAATGCTATTTGTGAGTTCCAGGCCAGTTTGCTCCACAGAGTGAGTTCTGGACCAACCAAGGCTATATCAAGAGCTGGTCTCAAAAGGGGTGAGAGTAGGTGTTTTCCAATTCTTTAATCATTACCCATATTAATAAAAACCATGTTTGCCTGGTCTGGTGGCACATGCCTTTAATCTCAACACTTGACAGGCAGAAGCGGGTGGATCTCTGTGAGACTGAGGCCATCCTGGTCTATAGAGTAAGTTCCAGGACAGCCAGTGCTACACAAAAACCCTGTCTGGAAAAAAACAAAAATAATAAATTTTAAAAATTTAAAACCTCGTTTTTCCAAGTGTGGTGGCCCATGCCCATGATCCCAGGGCTTAACTAGTTTGAAGCCACCAGGGCTTAAAACAAAGCAAAATAAAACTAGACCTCCTGCAAGCTTTTAAACCTGTGTTTTATACCCAATATGCACATGTATGCATACATGTGTGTTTTCACACAGATATACACACAGAGGCACAAAGTAAGACTTGCCCTTATGTTTGATATTATATTTATTTATTTATTTGCTCTTTTTTACTTTTGATATTCTATTCCGTTCTAGTCACTTTTTAAAAGATGCTGGTTGCATTATACTATGGATTTTTTTTTCATACCATTGGGATGGCTAATTTTATGTCAACTCACAAGCTAGAGTTATCTGAAAGGAGAACTTCAATTGAGAAAATGGCTCCATAAGCTCTGGCTGTAGGAAATCTTCTTAATTAGTGATCAGTGGGGGAGGGCCTAGCACATTGTGGGTGGTGCCATCCCTGGGCTGGTGCTCCAGGGTTCTCTATAAGAAAGCAGGCTGGCCGGGCAGTGGTGGCGCATGCCTTTAATCCCAGCACTTGGGAGGCAGAGGCAGGCGGATCTTTGCGAGTTCGAGGCCAGCCTGGTCTACAAAGTGAGTCCAGGACAGCCAGGGCTACACAGAGAAACCCTGTCTCGAAAAACCAAAAAAAAAACAAAAACCAAAAAAAAAAAAAAAAAAAAACAAGAAAGCAGGCTGAGCCATGATGTGCAAGCCAGGAAGCAGCACCCCCCACTATGGCCTCTGCACCAGCTCCTGCCTACAGGTTCCTGACCTGCTTGAGTTTCTGCCCTCACTGCTTTTGATGGTATGAAACTGTGAGTGAAATATACTTTACCTCTCCAAGTTGCTTTTGGTCATGGTGTTTCATCACAGTAGTAGTAACCCTAACTAAGACACTCACCATCCCATTAATAGTTTGCAATCTAAAAATGTTTTTGGGAAAATAACTTCTCTGACCCAATCAAACTGGCCTCATTCCCCTTGAGCCTGGCATGTATGGAAAAAAAAACTTTAAAAAGACAAACATGTTAACCATTTTCTTTTTGAAAGATGCCACTAGTACCTATCTAGTAAGTTGCTTTACTTTGATCGGTTGCTCTTAGAAATTGTAATTTTGTTGTAGTGTGCTTGACTGATAAAAGCAATTTATCATGCACAAATTGATAAGGTGCTGCTCCTGTGTAACCCTGAAGAGGCATTAACTCCAAATGCATCTGGGGTTTCCATTTGTTTTAAATATTAACCAACTTACTTTATAACCTAGTAACTTCAAGACTTATTTCCAGAAAATGTTGAGAATTTTTGTATTCCTTAGTAATTTAAATGTTAAAATGTGGATGGGTCTTTTTTTTTTTTTTTTTTTTTTGAGACAGGGTCTCGCTGTAGCCCAGCTGGCTTTAAGCTCCCTATAGCCAATAATGACATTGAATGCTTAAGCTCCTCCACCTCCCCAGTGCTGGGGTAACGGGAATGCGCCCCACACATGCGCAGTTTTGGGCAGGACAGAGGCGTGATGGTGAGCCCGGAGCTATGACCTGGTCCTGCTTTTTGATTGGTTGGTTAACTGGTTTGGCTGAAGACCGTAGCTCACTGTGTAGCCCTGGCTAGCCCGGAACTCACCATGTAGACCAGTTCAACACCTGGCCTTGAACTCACAGTGTCCTGCCTTCCTCCGCCTCTGAAGTGCTGGGGTAGATGGAGAGCACCACCATGCTCAGCTTGTTTTTCTGTTTATTTTGTTTGAAATACCCTGGCTATTGTATCCCAGACTGTCCTTGGACTTGTCGAAAACTTTCTGCCTCAACCTCCTGAGCGCTGGGATTATAGACTTGGGCGGGCTACCATGCTATCCATTTAGATGAGAATTTATTTGTGCTCTGAAATTACCTGTGACATCCATCACTCACACAGCCTTTTAAACAAACCAACAAACAAACAAAATTGTGAGTGAGGTCAGGCAGGGAAAACAAGCCAGTACCCTGAAGTTGGTAGGAACGATAGGTAGGAAAAATCCAAGGTCACTGGTAAAGTTAACTAACCCTGGATATTAATCTGCTCTTTTGTTATACAAAGTGAATAAATGTCCCTGGTAGTAAGACTGTGTATTCTGCTGTAGGGAGTTAGATAAATTAAATTAGATTTAGAAAATATATAGGGGTTTCTGATACTGTCTCCTAATTCGGGGCATGAAGATCATTATCAGCATGTGAACTAAAAACAGGAAATAAACAGGAGACTTAATGGACTGAAAAACAAGGTTGAAGTCAGGAAAAACAGGAAAGACTTAATGTCTTTGTGAGGGTGTCAGATCTCCTGGAACAGGATTTACAGACAGTTGTAAGATGGGAATTGAACCTGGGTCCTCTGGAAGAGCAGCCAGTGCTCTTGACCGCTCTTTCATCTGAAGGGCCTCATGATGCCATCTCTCCAGCCCCAAAGGAAATATCTTGTTTTGTTTGTTTGTTTTTGTTTTTCAAGACAGGGCTACTTGGGGCTGGAGAGATGGCATCATGAGGCCCTTCAGATGAAAGAGCGGTCAAGAGCACTGGCTGCTCTTCCAGAGGACCCAGGTTCAATTCCCATCAACCACATGGTGGCTCACAACCATCCATAATGAAATCTGGTGCCCTCTTCTGGCCTGCAGATATACCTGCGGACAGAACACTGTATACATAATAAATAAATCTAAAAAAAAAAAAAAAAAAAAAAAGACAGGGCTACTTTGTGTAGCCCTGGCTGTCCTGAAACCCACTCTGTAGACCAGGCTGGCCTTGAACTCACAAAGATCTGCCTGCCTCTGCCTTCCAAATTGTGGGATTAAAGGCGTGCGCCCCCATGCCCGGCCCTATTCCATTCTTTTTACTAGGAGTGGTGGAGCTGACACTGACTTTTCTAGTATTACAGTGAAGTGGGAAGTAGGCCCCAAAACCCATCATGAGGGAAGGTTTCTTCCTCATTGGCCTCTAAGCCTACCATAACCAATCTCCCTCCCTACTTCCTCCCTCTATTGCCCCTTCCCCCCATTTCTTGACTTCTGCTCCTCTTGCCTGTGCTTCCCAAGTGCTGAGATTGTGGGTGGGTGACACCACACCCAGTTTATATTTCTGTTGATTTCAGAATAGCTTTCTCAAGTTTATGTTGTAGCCATGCATCTGAATTTCTCATTTCTGTTATTATATCTTTCACATAATAACTTTCTTTTCTGTTTATCTTTATTTTTGGTTTGTTCCTGTGTGTTACATATTGAAAAATCTGCTGTCTGAGGATACTGTGTTGATCAGAAATATATTATTATCGGTACAGTTATTGTGCTAGTCAATCTTTTGTCACCATGACAAAATGCCTGAGATAAAGCAGTTTCAAAGAGGAAAGGCTGTCGCTGGCTCAGGGTTGTATAAGTCTGAGTCCATGGTCCCTTTTTCCCTTTGTTGTGGGCTTGTTTTAAGGTAGAGCACCATGACAAAGAAGACATGACTAAGGAAACCTGCTTACCCCACTCCTGCTTACTCACCTGCCAGGAGTGAGGAAGGGTCTAGTGCAAGCATATGCTCTCCAAAGGTACTTCCCTAGGTGACATAATCCTCCAACTCAGCTCCACCCCAATAGCCTAGTCAGCTATGAGGACCTATTCATGAAACGAGCATTCTTATGATGTAACCGCTCTTCAGTCCTCTGTCAACTAGAAGCTAAGGACTCGGCAACAAGCCTTGGTTGTGTGTGTGTACCAAAGAGGGTAATGGAGGAGTAAATGTGAGCCAAGGTGTATAGTATACCTGTATTAAAATGTTATAATGAGGGGCTGGAGAAATGGCTCAGTGGTTAAGATCACTGGCTGTTCTTCCAAAGGACCCAGGTTCAAATCCCAGCACCATATGGCAGTTCATAGCTGTCTGTAATGGCTGGGCGTGGTGGCACATGCCTTTAATCCCAGCACTCGGAAGGCAGAGGCAGGTGGATCTCTGTGAGTTCAAGGCCAACCTTGTCTACAAAGGGAGTCCAAGATAGTCAAGGATACACAGAGAAACCCTGTTTTGAAAAACCAAAAAAAAAAAAGTTATAATGAGCCAGGTGGTGGTGGTTCACACCTTTAATCCCAGCACTCAGGAGGCAGAGGCAGGTGGATCTCTGAGAGTCCAGTCTGCTCTACAGAGTGAGTTCCAGGATAGCCAGGGCTACACAGTGAAACCCTATCTGAAAATCAAAAATAAAGTAAAATGAAGAAAAAGAAAACTGGAGCTATCTGCCAAGCTCACATCCCAGGGCCAGTGAGTACGAGGTGCTGCAGATGGACGGATAGAAAGAACACAGTGACCTTTACTAGCATCTCCACATTTGTTTTCTTATTTTACAGTGAGAAATTTATGTACCTGGTATGGTGCTGGGAATCAAGTCTTGAATATGCTAAGCAAGTGTTCTATACCACACAACACCTCCATCATCCTACCTACTTATTTTAGCTTATTTCTTTATACACAGGGTATAATATATCCCTGTCTGGCCTCAAACTTGCTATGTAGCCAAAGATGATTTTACATTAATTTTTTTATTTTATGCATATGGATATCTTTTTTTTTTTTTTGGTTTTTCGAGACAGGGTTTCTCTGTGTAGCCCTGGCTGTCCTGGACTCGCTTTGTAGACCAGGCTGGCCTCGAACTCACAGAGATCCGCCTGCCTCTGCCTCCCAAGTGCTGGGATTAAAGGCGTGCGCCACTACACCCGGCTGCATATGGATATCTTGTCTATATGTATGTATGAACAGAGGTACCCATGGCACATTCAAGGGAAGGTGTCTAGGTGGACGTTCTGGAAAAGGAACTGAACTAAGATTTAGACCATATCAGCATATAACTAAGAACCAAGTGGGTGAACATGCGAAACTGTGCAGGATGAGTGAGCGGGCACAATGGTGCATGGGACCAGTGACACACAGCAATATACCCATATTTAAAATGAAAGATTTTAGTGCAGGGGTTCCCAACCTGTGGGTCGTGACCCCTTTTATATGCAAAATGTTTGCAATTCATAACAGTAGCAAAATTACAGTTATAAAGTAGCAATGAAAAATATTTTATGGGTGGGGTCACCACAATACAAGGAACTGTACGAAAGGGCCACAGCATCAGGAATGTTAATTGCTGTAGTTAAAACAAAAAACAAAGTGACATCTTCCATTCATGATAAAGTTATTAGAACCACTGTAACTTTAAAGATCATTTGGGAGATGGTGGTGTTGTTCAGTGGTAGAGCTCTTGCTTTGCTCCATCCCACCCCCCAAAACCACTAGGCTTATCTGTCCTTTGCTGACCTGTGTTGTTGTACATCCATAATACCATCCCTCCAGAGGTTGAGGCTGGAAAACCAAGAATTAGAGGCTAGCTTGGGCTACATAAGGAGACACTGTCAAAAAACAAAACCCAAACAACCCGGCCCCTCCCGCATTCTCCTCAGACCTTTTACTGTGTGTCTCGACCAGAAAACTAAATTATATCTAGAATTTTTATCTATACATGGCCACTCAAATAATTTCTGCCTTCTGAAGTCTTACAGACAAAACTTTGTAGGCTGTTGATATAACCCAACTCACTTTTTTTAAAGACTAAACATTACCAGTTCAAGACTCTTTACTCCAATATCCAGCCTCTGGTAGTCTTCTCTTGGGCACTTTGAAGTCTGTTAATTTGCCAATAAACACAACACACAAAACTATCCTCTGGTAGAATGCTGACTTGGGCATGACACAGAAGTGTTTCCTGCTTATTAAAGACCACATTTCCATTAAGGCGACAAGTCACACTATTAGCTATTTGGGCACATAAGTTAACTAAATGGACTGTTCCCCTCCCCGAACATAAAACATGTAGCTAACTCTTCTCATTAGTTTTTTATTGATTTTTTTTTTGAGGCAGAATTTTTTTTGTGTATCCCCCTGGCTGTCCTGGAACTAGCTCTGTAGACCAGGCTGGCCTCTAACTCACAGAGATCCGCCTGTCTCTGCCTCCCAAGTGCTGGGATTAAAGGCGTGCGTCACCATCGCCCAGTTAAGATAGTATCTCTTATGAAGCTCAGGCTGGCCTCAATCCATCCCCAGTCCTTCAGTCTTGCCTTCCTGGGTGTAGGAGTGTGTGTGTGTGTGTCCCCATCCTAATAATGAGTTTCACATTTACTCAGGAAAAGCTTTCTTTTCGGGCCTTTCATTGGTGAGCACAAACTGGTCAAGACATCTGATAGCAGAAATCATCACCAACAAAACATGCAGAAATCAGACAATGGTAAATGTGAAAGAATGACAGACTGAAGACCTACTGCAGTATTTTGATCCAGCTACCAGGTTCCAGTTATAAGTTCAAACTTTGAGACTAATAAGGAAATGGGTTAAGGTGACAGTTCTTTTTGATTGGTTATTTCCTTTTGGGTCTGCCTATTTTTTGGTTACATCTGTTTTTGCATCCTCTTCAGATACAGAAATCTCTGCATTAGTTCATGTTCCTTTCAAGAGCACAAAACCAGGCCTCAGTCAACACTGATTCTCTCTCAAATGTCAAACAGGCAGAAAATTCTCACTTCTGGGATATACCAGGACACACCTGCACAGAAGTCACCCTCAAAGACAAGTAGCATCACTTCTGGGATATACCAGGACACACCTGTACAGAAGTCACCCTCAAAGACAAGTAGCATCACTAAATATTGAGGACGTGAACTAACAAAACCATTTACTCTGTTCTGAGCTGTTCACTGAAGTGGAAGAGCAGCCAAGAGTCCACGCCTCACAAAACCAAGATACTACATTGGTTTTCTTAGTTCCCACCATCTTCCAGTGTGTTCCCATCACTGGACAGGAGTTTAACTGAGTTTGCTGGCATCACTCACTGACTTTGAATCATGGCTTCATTTACTGAGCCTTGTGAGCCCTTCAGGAAGCTATGTTTAAAAAATGGAGTTGAAGCCGGGCATGCCTTTAATCCCGGGCAGGTGGATCTCTGTGAGTTCAAGGCCAGCCTGGTCTACAAAGTGAGTCCAGGACAGCCAGGTATACATAGAGAAACCTTATCTGAAAAAACCAAAGTTGATAACAATTATTTATATATATAAAACCAATACATATAAGTAGACCAAACTGGCCTCAAACTCAGAGATCTGTCTGCCTCTGCCTCCCAAGTGCTGGGATTAAAGGCGGGCGCCACCACAGCCAGCACTTAATTTTAAATTTTTTTTTGTTTTTTTGAGACAGGGTTTCCATTGTGTATCCTTGACTGTCCTGGACTCACTTTGTAGACCAGGCTAGCCTTGCACTCAGAGGTCCGCCTGCCTCTGCCTCTTAAGTGCTGGGATTTGAACCCAGCGCCTTTGGAACAGCAGTCAGTGCTCTTAACCACTGAGCTCTCTCCAGCCCCTGACAGCCAAATTTTTATTGTGGTGGGGTTTTTGATTTTTGAGATAGGGTCTTCTCCCTCAGTAGACCAGCTCTGTCTGAAACTCTCAACCATCTTGCCTGTCTCCCAACTGCTGGGATTACAAATGTGAGCTACTATGCCTAGCAATAAGACAATTCATTTTAAAAGATGAGGAAAAGCCCCCAAACATATATAAATCACTTAGAATTAGCTAGGCAATGGTGGTACACACCTTTTTTGTTTGTTTGTTTTGTTTTTCGAGACAGGGTTTCTCTGTGTAGCAACCTGACTGTCCTGGACTCACTTTGTAGACTAGGCTGGCCTCGAACTCACAGAGATCCGCCAGTGGCGCACGCCTTTAATCCCAGCACTCAGGAGGCAGAGGCAGGTAAATCTCTGTGTTCCATGATAGAGGTACACAGGGAAACCGTCTCAGGGGGAAAAAAACCAAAACCCAACAATAAAAAACAAATAACTTAGAACAGTGCCAAGCACATATTATACTTTAAAAATCTTAGATACCATTTTAGTTCCTTGGCCTTTAGCCAGTTTAGATAAATATGTAGAGTCCTCCACTGGCTGGTTAGTGGGCTGAGTTGTTAGCGTGTAGATAGGCATATGGCAGGAAACGGTTCTAATGGCTCCGTGTTTCCCACTGCTGGGGAAGACGAGGCAATTTCCTCCTGCGTGGAATCTATTCATACGTGCTAAGTCTCACTGCATATCACACAGCCAAGAAAGATGACTGAGGAGCAGGAAGGGTTGTCAGGGTAATGCCTGCTTCTGGTTTTGTCTTACACAAAGGAAATAATTGAGAGGCAGTTCTGGAATACAAGGGTGGGGAGGAGGCAGAGTGTGGAGTGTGAGAAGCAGCTCACGGTGAGGGAGGCAGACAGGCAGCACTTCCAGCCAATCAACACTTTATTTTTCCAGTTACCACCGACACAGATGTTACTATCCACTTTAGACCCCAGCAGGGGGTCTCAACTGGTCCAGAGAAATAGGTTTTGTTCTTCCTCACTAAGACAGAAGGAAGTCCCTCACCTCAGAGAGAAAGAGAGCATGCTCATCAACCCCCGTGCTGGCAAAGTGCTATGGGACCCTGCTGTCCTGCATCATGAGGATTGAACTGGGCAAGGGTACTGGGCAGGTTTGAGGCTACAGTGGCCTAAGCACAGCACTATTGGTCTGACTCTACTCCAGGTTTATTCTTTCTCAGAAAAGAACCTGCCCTAAAACTTGGCTAGAGCCTGTGGGAAAAAGGAGCCGGCAGAGCGGGGATCACGCTGCTAAGGACAGGACACAGCAGGGAGATAAAGCCAAGGGGAGTGTGGGACAGTAGAGAAAATTATAAAGTGCCTGAACTAAACAACCAAGTGGGACATGAGGGCAGAGCAGCACAGGTCCCTGAGGATGGGAAGAAAAAGAAAGGTAGACCACCAGGGCTTGGGACACAGTAGAATTACAAGAGATGAGGCAGGGAAGCAAGTGCAGGCTATGGAAGGAATTCCCTAGCCCTGATCACATCCACTAACCCAAATGGGAAATTATTTACAAATGTAAAACCAATCCTAGGCACAGGTACTATACCAGGTCCCAGGACAGCAGGCAGGCAGGCAGGCAGGCAGGCAGGAGGGCAGGAAGAGAGTGGGCTGGCTTCTATCTGACAGCCAGATTCTCCACATAGGGCCTCTCCCTGGTGTGGTAGGGAGAGGAGAAATGTGACAAGCCTAGTCAGGAAGCCCTAATATGCCTGCACCTCATTCTGCCATGGCTCATGGCCCGACCACTGCATGAGCCTCTTGGTCTGACTGTACCAGAGAATGGCTGTCTGGGCCCAGGGGAGGAGCAGGCAGAACATCAGGGGGCTTTGGGGGCATCTCTGGTCCCAAGCCCAGCTCCACATTCAGTTGCTCCAGCTCTCCCTGATCAAGCAACTCAAAGTCCTCAGTGGTGAGTGCCTCTTCCTCCTCAGGGGCGGCCAGGGGCTGAGGTGAGTCCTGGGGATGGGATGGGAGCACAGGAGGGGAGAGGAGGGTAACTGGACCACTGTGACCAAGGCAAAGCGGGGGTGAGAGGGTGCCTGGAGGAGCCATTAGGTCACCACTCACTGCCTCTGGGCTCAGGGTCTCCACTGGTCCTCCAGGAGAGCATTTCACTCCATCCTGGGGGGACCCTGCCCCATTGAAGTGCGTATTCACAAAGTGAAGAGGGGATGAGAGCTGAAGCAAGGTTTCCTTGACTGCAGCCTCCTCTTCTTCTGTGTCCAGGGCTTGCTTTGAGAGGGCTGGAGGGGCACTTAACAGGTCTTCAGGAGGAACCAGCTCTGTCTCTTCCCCCTCTCCCAGTTCTCGGCTTAGAGCCTCTTCTGGCTCACTTGGCAGGCTCTGTTGGTCCAAATCTGTGCAGAGAATAAAGGGTTAAGAGTGGGCTGGTTTCTCTGACTGGCCACAAAAGCCAGTTAAGTTCATGAAGATAACTTGGGAAGCCAGGCCTTATGGCACATGCCTATTTTAATGCCAGCATTTGGACGGTGGAGGCAGCAGGGATCAGGAGTTCGAGCTTGAAGCAAGCCTGGATTATCTAAGATCCTTGCTCAAAAAGCAAAGCAGAGCTAGACAGATGGCCTAGTGGCTAGGAGTTCTTGATGCTCTTGCAGAGGACCCAGGTGCGGTTCCCAGCACTCACAGGGTGGCTCACAACCATCCATACTCCCACCTCCAGATGATCAGATGCCCTCTTCTGACTTCTGTAGGTATCAGGCATGCATGTGGTATGCATACATACATGCAGGCCAAATACTCATACCCAAACAACAAAGGAACAAACACATACCACCAAGCAACGCAAAGGAAGTGATGGGATAGTAAGCTAAAATCTTTGGGAGCTTAGGGTAGAATCAGAGTCAATGTTAGATGAAGCATTTTTGGATCTTAAAGAACACTGCAACAATTCAGTATCAGGGAGCAGGAAGATGCTCAAAAGACTGCTCATACCCTCAGAAACATCTGTCAGTTGTGGGGTTGTGGCCCGAGATACAGAGAAGCCTCCGCTCTCTAAGATAGAGGCCTCCTCATCCGACAGTTCTGAATCTGTAATAGCCAAGGCCAGTGCTGTTTTCTTCACATCCACCTGCAGGAGAACCAGGATGAATCCAACAGGATGGGATAAAAACACTTTACCACCAAGCCCTCTGGCTCCCAGCTACTTGAGAAGTGGTAGCTCTAAAACAGATGAATTCCTGCCCCTCCCTCTGCCTTTTTCATTTTATATAGTTCAGCCTGGTCTCAAACTCATAATGAAAACCAGGCTGGTCTTGAATTCTTGATCCTTCTGCTTCCACCTCTCAAATAGGATTACGGGAGTGCATCGTAATTCCTCGTTTCCCTTTAGCCTTCTATTCGACACCCCATCTTCCCTGGACCTCACCACTGGAGAGAAGCCAGCCAACTCCGCCTCACTTTCACTCTCTGTTCCCGCCATTGTCTTTGCTCATCATTGCCTCATTGCCCTTCTCTAGAGCGGCAAGGGAAGACTGCACCCCCAGCAGGTGATGAGCCAAGACAATGGCGGGAACAGATATGGCTATGGAACTGGAAATGACTTAAGTCCCAGGACACACTGTGAGCCAGCTGCCTCCCAGCACCCTGAGCTAAGAGGGTTCTTACTCCTCTTGTCATGTTTGTGGTGCAGGGCATCAGCTTCCACTTTCATACTGTAGTCCAGCTGCATGAGCAAGGGCTCCAGGCGAGTGTACATCCTCTGGATCAGCTCGTGATAAACCACCAGGGGCCAGAGCAGGATACTCAGCACTATGGGTAAGAAAGTCCTCTCAGAGCTCAGGAGGCCCCTTTCCCAAGAGCCTTCATTCAAACTACCCCCTGAATAGCTAGGTCTAAACAAAGATGAGTTCCTCTCCCAAGGTAGAGATATTCACTTCCCCCCATCTGCTACTTTCCTCCCCAGATGGGTAGCTGACAAAGAAAATTCTGTCTTTCCTTTGGATCAGTCCAGGGAAGGAAGAGAAGGGCTTTGGAAATGGCAGCGATGGCCTCCACTCACAGACAATGTAGGAAATCATAATCCCGGGAACATAGTGTCCCAACACAGCTAGTACCGCACAGCCAGAACAGACCCGAGCACAGAACTGCAGAGAAGAGCACAGCACCTCTGAAAACGCTGGGCTTAAAGCGTGTGCCCAGTCACCTGGGAAGACACTACACCTCCCTGCCGGACCAGGGCGGGGACTTACAGCAGACACTGCTGCTCACACCACTCCTCCCCCGTTCCCCCTGGTTCCAGCAACTGTTACAGGGCAAGGTTTACCTGAGCTGGATTCTGCCTCTTGTACTGCAACAGCTCTTGCAGGTGAATCTGGAAGGTGAGCCAGCTCTCAGCCAGGTATCTGCACAACTCGGGCACACTCAGCAGGTGCGGCTGGGCGCCTGACCCCGCACCCTCACTGGGGAGACATGATATGACCCCTGGAAGCCTCAGAAACTAGCTTTCTAAGGCACTCAAATCACTTTGAGAATGCTGATGAGATCTTCAGTCTGAAGATATGGAAAACCCCACCTCCCCAAAGGAGGTCGTCCTATTCTTGGGAAGAAAATTCCCAGGGAACTCAACCCTCTACCTTCACAGAAGGCACAGCATCCGCGCAGAGAGAAGCCTAGGGCCAAGCACACGTTTGCTTGCTGCAGGACCCTCCACTATAGTTGGGCCTATGGCAGCAGAAGCTACAACCCTCTTCCTCTTTGAGCTGTACACAGCAAGCAGACCACATTTGGATGTCTTCTTGAAAAGGTGGCCTGTACTCACCTGTCAGAGTGTGGTTCCTCAGGGGGTGGTGCTGCAGAGAGAAAAGGGGGGTAAATCAAGAGCCCAAGAGGCACTGAGAGGCAGACTCCAAATCAGAAAGAGCTGCTTCTCTTTGGCTTTCCTGGTCTCAAATTTTCAGTGACTCTCTCTCCACTTTCACGCATGACCGACTATTTGAACCCCAGAGCATTTCTTCCATATATCAACATGTACCTGTCTTTCTGTTTTGCAGTGCTAGGAATTGAGGTTGGGGCAAATACTAGGCAAGTGTTGTACCACTAAGCTGTGTCCCCAATCCTTTTCTTGACACAGGGAAGGCCTTGTGCACCCTCTCCTGCCTTACCCTCTTAAGTGGCTGAGATGGCAGCCTGTTCTCCTAGGCCCATTTTTGTTTCCTTCTTTAGACTCTGCCTTTATCAAACACGGGAGCCCACACTTCATTCGTTTGTGTCCCAAGTAATTCATACACAGCCAGATTCATAGTTGTTCCAAGATGCATAGTAAGTGTGCATAGGAAAGCCAAAAAAAGGAGGGGGGGAGAGACAACCCCTATCATGTTCTCTGTAGACATTCATTTGCAATCACATCATATGAAGTCCCTGTTTCTGCAATCTTTTTTTTTTTTTTTTGTTTTGGACAGGGTTTCTCTGTATAGCCCTGGCTGTTTTGGAACTCATGCTGTAGATCAGGCTGGCCCCGAACTTGGAAATTCGACTTCCTCTGCCTCCTGAGTGCTGGAATTAAAGGCGTGCACCACAACAACCAGTGCTTTTTGCAGTTCTTTACAAGGCCACACACACGGCGAAGGGCAGAGTAAGGAATGGAGCTCAGGTGCTTTGGCTACAAACACCACAGTCTTTTTTTATTCATTTAGTTCTTGAAACATTGTCTCACAATGTAGCTGGTCAGCCTGGAATGCCCTACATACACTCAGCTAGCTTAGAACTCCCAGAGATCCCCCTGCCCCTATCTCCGGAGAGCTGGGATTAAAGGCATGCACCACTACACCCAGCTCTAAACTCACAAGAACGTTAATTTTGGAAAAGAATCGATTCTCATTTCGGGCAAAAAATTTTTTTTTGTTTTGTTTTTTCGAGACAGGGTATCCCTGCTTGGCTCTCCTGGCCTCACTTCTGTAGACCAGGCTGGCCTTGAACTAATAGAGATCCACCTGCCTCTGCCTCTCCAGTGCTGGGATTAAAGGAGTGCGTCACCGCGCCCGGCAACTAGACAGCTGTGAACTGCCATGTAGGTGCTGGGATTTGAACCCGGGTCCTTTTGAAAATCAGCCAGTGCTCTTAACCGCTGAGCCATCTCTCCAGCACCTCGGACAATTTCTTTAAAACAAAACAAAAAGGTGGAGGGGCATGTAGCATGCATAGGAGGCAGATGGCCGTGCAGCACCTTCCCTTCACTGCTCAACCTCAAGTAGCAGGGTGATGCACAAGGCAGGTGCCCAACAGTGCATGTGGGATGAAGAAACTCACCTGCAACGTCGGGGAGGAAGCGAGGATGCCAGAGATCCAGCAGAAAATAGGTCAAAAGTGAGATGCTGAGCAGGAAGAAGGGCCGGAGGGACGACGAAGACAACAACCTTAGGGAGACCGGCATCTCAGTCGAGAGTGGGCGAGAGGCTCCCAAACCCTCGGAGACCGACAGAAAGACCCACTGATGGGAGATGGCCGTCTCAGCCTTGTCCGTCACCCAGAGACTAATGGGGCAACCTGGCGATGCTGGATCACCGCCCCAGTCTCTGACAGCTCTCCAAGGGAGGAGGGCGCCCCGGGTCCTCCCGCCCCCGCTCTCCCGCGCAGCCCGGCCCCGCCCCCTCCTCCGCGGCCGTTACCAGAAGAGGCCGTTGAGTGTGACCGCCGTGACCAGGCTGTGCAGAGGCTTCTCCCACACCAGCAGCCGCTGGGCAACCCCCAGCACCGCCTCCCAGCCGCGGAGCCGCAGCCACAGCGACGTGGCCAGGCGTCCCACCGCCTCGGCCGCGGCCGCCTCCTCCGCGTCGTCGCAGGTGGCCTCACCCATGCTGAGGCTCAGCCCCAGGCCCAGCCCCGAGGTGCCACCCGCACCGGTGCTGCCGCCGCCGCTGCTCGCCATCACCGCGCAGCGGCCGGTGCCCGAGCCCCGCGAGGAGCCAGGGCTGCGCGGCCGCCGCCGGGGGGGGGGGGCGCGTCGGGCGGAAGGGGGCGCACGCCCAGGCCAGCGGGACCCTGCGGGCGAGTATCACGTGACGCAGCGCGTCGTCACGTGAGGCGACCCGACAGCCCGGATGGGAGGTCTGCGCGTGCGCGCCGGCGGCCGCCCGGGATTCCCGCCCCCCCACGCCGGTGTGGTTGCTCCCAGGCGGCTGGAGCGGTGACCCGGGGCGGGCGGGCGTTGAGGCTGCTCAGTCCGAGGTCTTCTCCCAGTGTTGGCAGGGCGTCTGGGGAAATCTGCTGGCGCCCGTATCCCCCGTGAGGCGCCGCCCGGAGGAAGCGGGCCTCCGGGCGCCCTGGATCTTGGCTAGGACCTGCTTTGGCTCGGCAAGGGCGGCGGCGTCCCCATTACTCAACCCTCGTCGCCTCCAGTCCCCTCCCCTCGGCGGATAAACAAACGCCAGCGCGTGCCTTTGATGACTTAAAAGCAGCCTCACCAACTTTGGAGAGTTGCTTCTTCCTCCTCCGAGCGTCGGCGCTCTTTCTTCCCCAAATCTTTGAGCGGCAAAAGTGGGTGGGAGGCGCGTTGGAAAATAAAACATTTACGTGCTGTTTACGTTTGGGAGACTTAACATCATACTTTGAGGCTCCGTGTCTTTTGAGCTCATTTAATTGCTGGAGTAACCCTTCAGAGTACAGTATGTATTCGGGTTTTACAATTTCAAACTCCTAAGGCCCGGAAAGGTTCAACAGACTCCCTTCCACCTTGCCCAACAGTTCTCCCACGGGTAAGTTTCTTGTTCGTCTTTCGTGTGCATCGCTATTGGGCGCATCCTCCCTACCAAAACCCGGGAAAACGACTCGCCCTGTTGCCTCGGGTTTTAGTCGCGTTAATATCTGCCCCACTACCACAAAGTCTGGCCAGCCTTGGTGAGTCACGGTCCCCTGGGAACCGTATCCAAAATCGGACCCCGGTGCTTGGGACTCGTGAGATAGCACTGGGTGGGAGGTTGAACAGGGCGGGCGGCACTTCCTGCCGGTCGACACGCCCGCAGCTTGTAAACGCCAGGCGGACGCAGCACGAGCTGACAACACTTCTTGCCCTCCTACCTCTTACTCCGCCTGGTGAGCGCCGAGAGCGGGCGGGCGCCGGGAGGCCCAGTCCCACGCGGAACAGGAAGAGGCGTCCTACGGCTGCCTGCGAGCTCGGGGAGGAGGCTGCGCGCAGCGGGGCGGCGGTCCTGTCGGGCAGGTGGGGTAACGGGTGCGGACGGTTCTGCTGGTCACTTAACAATCCCTTCTCCACCTTCACAGGGTGGTGGCGGACGGCACGATGGACCTGGCTGGGTTCCTACTGGACGAAGAAGGCACCTTCTCCCTCACCGGCTTCCAGGACTTCACGGTGAGAACAGCGCAGTCTTCTGCCTCCTGAGACTGGGAGTCGGGACTCCGGGCCATTCATTGCCCTCCGACCCGAGCGGAATGGGAGCTCTCTTACTTGCCATGCCCGGGATTGGGCGGCTGTTGGGAGCAATGCCTACCTGAGGCCTCGGCCACTTGGGCCTGGAGGCAAAGCCTTAGGTTATAGAAGAGGAACTACTAGTGATTAGACTGGGGTCCATCTGGTTTCTAATTTTCTAGTCTTCTCCTGGGAGTCCTCAGTGATGGCAGGGTGATTGTCTTCCTCTCCACATGGACAGGTCTAGGCTGCCATTAGCAAATGATTCTGGGAACTCGGGGCCGGGTGGGGTATAGGTCCAAGAGGCAGCAAAGCCAGTTTGCTACCCTGTACAGCCTTCCAGTCCCGAACCAGGACTTCCACCAAACTCTTCCCTGCCCGTCACCCTCCACTTCTCTTGGTCTTGTTTCAGTTCCTTCCAGGGCACCAGAAATTGAGTGCTCGAATCCGAAGGCGACTCTATTATGGCTGGGACCTGGAGACAGACTGCAGCCTGGAGGAGCTCTCCAGTCCTGTGGCAGGTTAGGCTGTGTGTGTGACTGAGCAAGCGAGAACTTTGAGAGGTGGGTTGTCAGTAGTCACCCAAATGCCTGGAGGTTTGCTCTGTGAATTGCACTGTGTGTCTCCTCATAACTAGCTCAGCTGGTGCTTGGTTTGACAATCCAGGCCATGTTTCACATTTTTTTAGCGCACGTGAGTAAAAACAGCTCATAAATGGCAGTCACTTATTTTTAGGGCCTTGTGTATGCTAGGCAAGCATTCTACCACAGAGCTGTATCCCAAGTCCTGCTGCCCGTTTTGATTTATAGGTCAGGAATTTAGTTTTCTAAGTATATTTGTTATATGTTTCTCAAGTAAACAGGGCACACTTCTCAGATGAACATCAGTGAAAGATAAACATCAGTAACTCAACAAGCCTTCCTGCTGGGAAAAGCTGAAATGCAAACTTGGAATGGATTTTATCCACTTGGAATTTTGGGGGCTATGGAGGGGAAATCAAGGGCTGAAGGGTTGAAATGGCATCCATTTTTCTTTTTTGGTATTTTGTTTTTTCGAGACAGGGTTTCTCTGTGTAGCCCTGGAACTCACAGAGATCCTCTGCCTCCCGAGTGCTGGGATTAAAGGCGTGTGCCACTACACTCAGTGAGAGGATGTCTTACTACATAGATCTGAGTAGCCTGGAACTCCTCTGCCAAGCTGCCAGCTACTCCGCCGGCTACGCTGCCAGCCTAATATTACAGTTTATACTTACTAATAACTACAATAAATAATTTGCAGTTTTCAGGTGGTGCCCAATGTGGGGCAGGCGGCCTGGCCTGAGTGCCTTAACCGGTTGCCTAACTTAATCCTGGAGAAAGAGCCCCGGGACCAAAGGTGGCCTACACCACCTATAACCTAAACTCTGTTAATTAATGTAAGTTGTTATATTAGGCCGGTAGAATTACTGGTGGCTTGGCGGGAGATTCGCCTGGGCTCAAGGGGAGTCTGGGAATCCAACAGCCCGGGACTGCTTGGACTGAGGGCCTATAAGCTGCCGCAGTCTTTTCCCCAATAATTAAACACACCAAGACCTTTTAATATTTTAACGCTTAGCCCTTAGCTGGGCAGACTCTCAATTCCTTTGAAATGCATTTGGGTTCGGTTGCTCTATAGATCAGTCTGGCTTCCACCTTGTAGTAATCACCGACCTCTGTGTGTTGAGTTTTGGGGTTACAGGTGTGTTTCGCTGTGCCCTCCCAGGCTTAGGAGAATTTGGTCTCTAGTTTTTTGTGACAGCTGTATCCCCAGGGCCTCAGATACTGCAGACGTAGGTCTCCCTGACAGTAGTGGAGACTGGTGTGTATGCTGGGGGTCACTCATTCTACTCCCCCGTCGCCTTGCAGACATTACTGTGGAACTTCTCCAGAAGGCAGCACCCAGTCCTATTCGCCGACTCCAGAAGAAATATGTAGCCCACGTATCCCGGTGAGCCTGGGTTGAGGAGATAGAGTGGCAGCGGGTGTGTGGGGTGTTGTTGTTTCTAAAGGAAAGTGTAAAGTCAGAGATGAGCATCTTGAGACGTCCAAGAGCCAAAGGACCCTTGGGTTTAATTACTGATCCTTTCCACCTCCCAGAGAGGCTTGCATCTCCCCTTGTGCCATGATGTTAGCTCTGGTGTACATTGAGCGGCTTCGGCACCGAAACCCAGATTACCTGCAGCACGTGTCATCCTCTGATTTGTTTCTGATCTCCATGGTAAGGCGGCCCCTCCCTTTATCTCCTTGGTGAGCCAGCCACCAGGTATGAGCTCCACTGATGCGACTTGTGACTTCTCTGTAGATGGTGGCTAGTAAATACCTTTATGATGAAGGGGAGGAAGAGGAGGTCTTCAACGACGAATGGGGAGCTGCTGGGGGCGTGGCTGTGCCTGCTCTCAACGCCTTGGAAAGGGGCTTCCTCAGCGCCATGGTGAGCGAGCCTTCTCATCTCACTTTCATTTGCTTTTGGTTTTGGTTTTTGGTTTGTTTCAGGGTTTCTCTGAGTAGCCCTGGCTGTCTTGAAACTCTCTTTGTAAACCAGGCTGTCCTCGAACTCAGAGATCCACCTGCCTCTGCATCCCGAGTGCTGGGATTAAAAGCATGTGTGGATGCCACCACCACCCAGCTTCCCATCTGTCTTTATGTTCCTTCATTCTTTGTTCTTTCTCAGCTTTCTATTGTTGTCTTTTGCTTTCTTTTTGAGTGTATGTGTGTAGATCACATAAACCCTGAATGTTGTTCCTGAGGACCTGTCTACCTTGGTTTTTTTTTTTTTCTTTTTTGGGACAGGGTTTCTCTGTGTAGCCCTGGCTGTCCTGCAACTCCCTGTGTAGACCAGGCTGACCTTGAACTCACAGAGATCCTCCTGTCTCCCAGGCACTGGAGTTAAAGGTGTGCGCTGCCATGCCCGGCAGGGGTTTTATTTAGCCTGGTACTCACTGATTAGGCTGCCTGGCAGACCAGTAAGCCTCAGAGATCTGTGTAACAGAAAATTTTTATTTCGGGCCGTGGTGGCGCACGCCTTTAATCCCAGCACTCGGGAGGCAGAGGCAGGCGGATCTCTGTGAGTTCGAGGCCAGCCTGGTCTACAAAGTGAGTCCAGGACAGCCAGAGCTACACAGAGAAACCCTGTCTCGAAAAAACAAACAAAAAAAAAAACAAAAATAAAAAAAAAAATATTTAGCCGGGCAGTGGTGGCGCACGCCTTTAATCTCAGCACTTGGGAGGCAGAGGCAGGTGGATCTTTGCGAGTTTGAGGCCAGCCTGGTCTACAAAGTGAGTCCAGGACAGCCAGGGCTACACAGAGAAACCCTGTCTCGAAAAACCAAAAAAAAAAAAAAAAAAAAAATTTTTATTTAAAACATTTATATTTATTAATACTTAACAAACCTCTATTAAAAAACCTATATCCTAAAACCTAGTACCTAAAAACTAATACCTATAAATATTTAATATCTAAGAACACGTAACCAACCCTATTTTAATTTTCTTTTTTTGGTTTTTTGAGACAAGGTTTCTCTGTGTAGCCCAGGCTGTCCTTGAACTCACAGAGATTCACCTGCCTCTGCCTCTCAGTACAGGCATTAAAGGCGTGCACCACCATTCCTGGTTATTTTAATTTTCTTAAAAGGATATTACTATTCTTAGTATAGGTCTGTGCAGGAAAACTTGATCTTAGCAATCTGGTTATGGCAATAGACACAGTCCTTTCCAAGCCTAGTGTCTGTTGGGCCTAACTTTGCCAGTTCGTATGGTCAGTTTATTTCAACTGCTAGATTGTGGCCAGCTTATGAGGCCAGCCTCTGTTTTAACCATTAAACTTGAGGTTGGCTTCCTCCGTTAGCGGAGACTCACTTCTATAGTCTCCTCATCCGGAGTAGGCTTCATGGCCTAGTGTTCCTCACTGTGGCCTCTGAACTCCACCAGCCTTGCTCAGTCTCCTAGCCCTCCATGCCCCTGGACTGATGTCTTTAGTGCCCAGTTTTGTTTTGTTTTTTTTTTGAGACAGGGTTTCTCTGTGTAACAGCCTGGCTGTCCTGGACTCACTTTGTAGACCAGGCTGGCCTCGAACTCACAGAGATCCACCTGCCTCTGCCTCTCTAGTGCTGGGATTAAAGGCGTAGTGTCCACTTTTTAAGCACTTTCTCTCATCAGGTCTAGCCATGCCTTTTCTGCCAGCCTTCTTAGGCCGGCTTATGGGATGTGCCTCAGGCTATTGCAACCTAAAAAGGCTGACAAATGACATACCTTGCTGTACACTTCTCCAGCGTGTGTTATCTTCCCAGTCTGTGGGGACCAGAGAGCAAGCCAAGTGGAGCTGTGGGCTTATATAGAGTGTAATCTTGAGGTCTTTTCTGGAGTGTCAGGAGCTCATGAGCTCTCTCACGATATCTAGCAGCCCCTGTGACTTCTTGAGGCAACTGATGTCATCCCCAGCTTGTGCAGTTTCTTAGCCATGCCCCTTCAACAAGGCATGTTGTGTTTCTCACCTTTGGCCTCAACTGGGCTCCGCCCATCTCAGCCCCAAGTCTGAGCAACACCAAGCTCCTCCTTTATGTGCTACCAGGTGCCAGGCAGGTCCACATACTAATACACTAAAGAGAACTACCCCCTACCACAGATCGGCTTGTCCTTGGCTCCTTAATGTTGAGATTATAAGTACCTGCTTTCATGCCTACTTCTTTTACATGGGTTCTGGGATTTCAGTTTCTCTTGCTTACTTACATACAAGGTCTTTACTACTGAGCTAGTGACCAAGCTCAATTATTTTTTTCTTCTGCCAGGCATGGTTGCATATGGCTTTAATCCCAGGTAGATCTCTGTGAATTGGAAACCAGCCTGGTCCGTTTCAGGACAAAGTTACATAGTCAGACCTTGTCTCTTAATAAATTTAAATCAGGCTGCCCTACAACTCAGTGTATAGACTAGGCTTGTCTTAACCTTGTGATGAGCCTCCTTTTGCTTCCCAATGCTGATTATAGGTGTACATACTGCACTGGACTTTGCATGTTTGTCCTTCTTGTGTCTTTTTGGTACGGTCTTCCTTTCCTGTCCTTTAAGGACTAGTCTAGGGGTTCCTGGAGCAGTGAGTCTAAAAGTAGAGGGTTTCTCCCTCTTCCTCCAAGGACACACTCTGAGGCAGAGCCTGTAATGTTGGCTTCTGAATATTTGCTTTCAAACTTTTTCTGCCTTAGACTTTGAGTTCCATATGGGAATTCCTAGGTTTATCTTCTCCCCTTGTACTTTATAGAGGGGGTAATTGAGGTCTGGCAGGTGGTGATTGCACGGTACAATGTGTGCACATTCTTCAGGTAATGGCAGAATATTTTCTTGCCTGTTGCTGCAGCTGCTCAGATCAGGTCACTGTGGCTTGCAGCTGAGCTTAGCGTGTGCCCTTCCCTGTACTTATTTAGGGTTTGCTGAGATAGTCTTATACTATAGCCCAGGCTGGCCTAGAAGTCACTATGTAGCCCGAGCTGGCCTGTAACTTGTAGCAATACAACTGCTTCAGCCTCCCAATTACTGGGATCACAGGAATGAACTACCATGCCTGTCTGTCTTCTTGTGCACAGGATTGGCATCTCTACACTGATCCTCGGGAGATCTTTGAGGTGTTGAGTTGGCTGGAGAGCTGGTGAGTTCTGGGAGCTGGTAAGAGGGCTTGGGGTGTTTAGAGGCCTAGGCCAGTGCCATAGAAGCTAGAGGTGAGATCTGTGTATCTGGGAGAAAGAAAAGAAGAGAAAGAATTGCTCAGAGTGGTCATTGCCTAACTCTTCCACCCTCCTTTGGTGGTGGAAACAGTTTCATTAAAGTTTAGGTCTTGGTCTCACCTTCTGGATCCATGGGTAACCTAGGCATCTGTGCATTTAACTAACACCTTAGTGTCTTCTGATGGGTCCTGTAAGGTATCAAGGTGCCACTGGGATAGCTGCAGGAGAGTTCCCAACCCCTAGTCTCTTCCTACTAGTGTGGCTGAGCAGCAAGGACGGCGGCGGGGCTGGTACACCTATACAGATCTGTGTGTGCTGCTGGAGCAGCCAGCGTGGCAGCTGTCTCTAGGTTCCCTCTGCCAGCGGCTGATAAAGGTGAGAGGGGGTTATGAAGGGGAGGGGCTTGAGTAGGCTCTGGTAAGCGTGTGTGTGCTGAAAAGCAAATTCTGAAAGGCTCAGAAGAAGTTTGAGAGTAGCTGGGAGACCAGGAGGAGGTAGAGGGATCTGTGGAGAGCTTCAGCTGGAGAGACTGGGAATAGGGAATAGTTAAAGGAATAGTCAACAGCCTCCTGTCTTATCTTCTCTCCTGCAGCTGTCCTCCCTGTTAGCCGTGGCATATGTGAGCAGTGTGGCCCTAGCTGTGGCATCAATGGCTGTAATACACCAGTCCTTGGGGCTGTCCTGCAGCCCCTCACCAGGTCCTCCTGACCTCACACTGATCTCCAAGAACCTCTTGCAGCCCTGCATACCTTCCGCTGTGCCACAGTGCCTGACTAATGTCTCCAGCTGCCTGGAGGGCAGTTTAGAGTCGCCTTCACTCTGGGGCAGTCTCCTGGCCCCACTGACACACCCTCTGATACCTCCTCCGGACTCTCCTGCCCCACCTACTCTTCCCCACAAATGCCCCTTTTGTCAGAAGTTCCAGAGAAACTCCCCAAACTGCCGTGCCTGCCACCAGCCTAACTATACGGTGTCTATTGGTCCGGCCCTCCCTTTTTACCATACCCATGGCCTGGCCCCACCCTGGCTCTGGAGCCCAGTGGCCCCTCCATTCCTCCAACCCCAGCAATGTTCTCTTTTTAGCATCATGGAGCTGGCCCGTCTCAAGTCTTTCATTTTCCCAGGTTAGGTAGAGTTTGAGGAATGCATTAAGAGGGTTTGGGAGTCCCTGAGAACCTGGAAGAAGAAAACTTGATTTAGATTTTTGCTACCTCTCTGGGTTCTTGGCTAGTTCCCTGTCCTCCTAGGTAGGAGCTTGAGGAGTTATGAGGCAGGACAAGGTCATTCACTCACCTAGACTCCAGAGGCTGGCTAGTAGGCTAGGACACCAATGGTGACTGGCAGTTTCAGCCCAGTGACCAGGGGCATGTCACAGATGACAGTGACAGAGAAGACCTATCTCTCCAAGTCTTGGGAAGTAGATTTTTGTTTTGAAGTTTTCAAAGATGGGAAGTAAAGGTGGGAGGTGTGGGAAGTGGGTGAGGAGAGGTAGGAGGCACTGACGTGGTTCTGTGTGATGTCCCTGAGTCAGGAAACCAGGGACAGAAGGGACCAAGATGGGAGCTGCTGAGGGAAGGGAGGCTTCCTGAGGCGGGAAGCTTGGCACACTCATCCCTTGGATGTAGTCACAGCCAAGGACTGCTGGGTCCTTCAACCTCGTCCTTTTGTCTTCCAACCTTAGTGTTCTGCTCCAAGGCTTCCCACTCTACCTGTTCCTCTCTTTTCACAGGCCTCTCTGGGCACCACTGCTTTGTATCTGGGTTTTTCATGCTTTTGTAGAATTGAAGTTTCAATAAACAATTTCTGTTGCATGGCCTGGCCTTTTCCTTCTGCATTATCCTTTGAAGATTTTCCTTCTCTGACCTGCCTCCCAAGTCAGATGCATGAACAACCCTGTCAACATGCAAGCGTTCTCTCTGAGCTCTGTTTAGAACTTCTGTTAGTGTGGCAGTTATTGGTTCCTGTTTGGAGCTTTCCTGCATCCATGCTGCTACGACGTTGGGCCCTGACATTTCTGTATGTGGCATGCCATGGGGACAAATGGTGACTATCCCAGGCCTGGGGAAGCCTTGTCTGTTGATATGGATGGGTACCAGCCTTGTGGATCCTTACGGTTCAAACTCATATCTGTGGTAGGAGTTAGATCTCTTTAGTGTATTAGTATGCGGATCAACCTGGCACCTGGCGGCTCCTAAAGGAGGAGCTTGACATCAATTCGACTTGGGGCCGAGATGGGTAGAGCTTGAGTTGAGGCCACAGCTCCGAGAGAAACACAACATGCCTTGTTGAAAGGGCATGGGTAAGACACCACACAGGCTGGGGCTGGAGAGATGGATCAGCGGCTAAGAGCACTGGCTGCTCTTCCAAAGGACCTGGGTTCAAATCCCAGCACCCACAGGGCAGTTTGAAACTGATGGCCTATCCTGGTGGTGCACACCTTTAATCCCAGCACTGGGGAGGCACAGCCAGGCAGATCTCTGTGAGGTCAAGGCCATCCTGGTCTACAGAGTGAGTTCCAGGATAGCCAGGGCTACATAGAGAAACCTTGTCTCAAAAAAACAACCCTCACAAGCCAGTTGCCACAAGAAAGGCACAGGGACCACTATCATGAGAGAGCTTATGAGCCCATGACACCTTGGAAAAGACTGCAAGATTACGTTCTATATAAGCCAGAGAGCTCCATGCTGCTCACTCTTGCTCCCATGGACACAGAGGACAGGGCACACTAGGGAAATGAAGCAAGATATGCCATTCACCAGCCTTTAGACTGCAATGGTCAAAAATTGAGAGGTGAAGTACAAGATTTTTTGCCGCAAGTCAGCCTAACGAAGCTGGTAGAAAAGGCTGGCACAGAACCTGCTGAGAGAGAACTGGACACTAAGGACGTCCATCAGGGGCTCGAGAGTGCTGAAAGACTGAGCTAGGCTAGCAGAAAAGGCGGGCATAGAACCTGCTGAGAGAAAACCGACACTAAGGTCGTCCATCAGGGGCTCAAGAGTGCTGGAAGACTGAGCTAGGCTGGCAGAAAAGGCGGGCACAGAACCTGCTGAGAGGAAACTGGACACTAAGGACGTCCATCAGGGGCTCGAGAGTGCTGGAAGACTGAGCTAGGCTGGCAGAAAAGGCATGGCATAGAACCTGCTGAGAGAAAACTGGACACTAAGGACGTCCATCAGGGGCTCGAGAGTGCTGGAAGACTGAGCTAGGCTAGCAGACAAGGCGGGCATAGAACCTGCTGAGAAAACCGGACACTAAGGTCGTCCATCAGGGGCTCAAGAGTGCTGGAAGACTGAGCTAGGCTGGCAGAAAAGGTGGGCATAGAACCTGCTGAGAGAAAACCGGACACTAAGGACGTCCATCCAGAGGCTCAAGAGTGCTGGAAGACTGTGCTAGGCTGGCAGAAAAGGCGGGCATAGAACCTGCTGAGAGAAAACCGGACACTAAGGACGTCCATCCAGAGGCTCAAGAGTGCTGGAAGACTGTGCTAGGCTGGCAGAAAAGGCGGGCACAGAACCTGCTGAGAGAAAACCGGACACTAAGGTCGTCCATCAGGGGCTCAAGAGTGCTGGAAGACTGAGCTAGGCTGGCAGAAAAGGCATGGCATAGAACCTGCTGAGAGAAAACTGGACACTAAGGACGTCCATCCAGGGGCTCGAGAGTGCTGGAAGACTGAGCTAGGCTGCTGGAGTTTGAAGGCCGCAGTGAGGAACACTAGGCCATGAAGCCTACTCCGGCTGAGGAGACTATAAAAGCGAGTCTCCGCTGATGGAGGAAGCTGACCTCAAATTTAGAGGTTAGGACAGGCTGGCCTCATAAGGTGGTCACAATCTAGCGGTTGAAATAAACTGGACCATAGGACTGCCTGCTGTGACTGCTGTAACTAGACTGCTAAAATCAAATTTTCCCACACGGACCTACTAAGAATATTAATATCCTTTTAAGAAAGTTAAAATAAGCCGGGCGTGGTGGCGCACGCCTTTAATCCCAGCACTTGGGAGGCAGAGGCAGGTGGATCTCTGTGAGTTCGAGGCCAGCCTGGTCTACAAAGCAAGTCCAGGACAGCCAGGGCTGTTACACAGAGAAGCCCTGTCTCGAAAAACCAAAAAAAAAAAAAAAAAAAAAAAAAAAAGTTAAAATAGGTTTGCTTAGGTGTTCTTAGATATTAAGTGTTCATAGGCATTAGGTTTTAGCATTAGGTTTTAGGATATAGGTGTTTTATGGGTGTTTGTTAAGTATTAATAAATATAAGTGTTTTAAATAAAAATTTTCTGTTACACATATCCAGTTGAGCTCCTGGAGTCCTGCTGGCCTCTTCACCAAGGTGACTTATGGAAATAGCTGGTATTGAAGAACCAGAACTGGGTCATCAATGGAAAAACAATCTATGGTATATTTGGACAGCTATCTGACTGCTGAAGACCATTTAGGGAGTGTGGGGGCTAGGAGACGAGGTCTGTGGGCTGGTAGGTGCTGGTGCCCCCTAGGGTCATTGTGGAAACGTATTGATCTTTTGTTATAATCTTTGGGAATGCTACTGTCATTTATTCAGCTTGAGTGGAATGGTAGATATCCTATGAATAATCTCCAAGATGACATCATGCATATGGAAATCCTATTTTATGTGAGGGTGGAGTTGCCTGCTTTTGGAAATGGTCTCACATCTGCCTTCAGAGTGGTGGAATACAGGCATGCGCCACCACTCCTAGCCAATCATAATGTTATTTTTTTTTTTTTCGAGACAGGGTTTCTCTGAATATCTCTGGCTGTCCTGGACTCACTTTGTAGACCAGGCTGGCCTCGAACTCACAAAGATCCGCCTGCCTCTGCCTCCCAAGTGCTGGGATTAAAGGCGTGCGCCACCACCGCCCGGCTTCATAATGTTATTTTTTAAAGTGGAAACATGAAACATTTTTGTGTGTTTTGAAAAAAAATGAAAACATGAGGCCTCAACCCCACAAAGAAAGGCAACTAAGGAATACTGAGAGTGGAAATAATAGTCCTCCCCAGAGAAGAGCACACAAATTGGTTATCCAACACCAAATGGGAAGTTTTGAAGACACACATAAGAATAACTAGACAGACTGATAGGTTATATTTAGGAGTATGTATACATATGTTCACGTAATAATAAAAAATGCCTATACATTTGAAAAATGAAATAGAGGGGCATATGGGAGGGTTTCAAGGGAGGAAAGGGAAGGGAGAAGTAATGTAATTATAATCTCAAAAATAAAAAAAATAAACTCAATTTGCAGGGACTTATACTGCCATGTAAAGTAAATGTATACTTTGTTCGATGTGTTACCAAAAGTTTGCTCACTGCTTTAGAAAACTAGGTCACCAAAGCCAGTACTGCCTCTGACACCTGAATTACCAGTAAAGTGTCATTATCGGCTCGCAGTGTAGCTGTCAAATCCATAGGGACCCTGTTTATGAGTATGGGTGTCAGACCGTTCCATTGTCTTCTGGTTTATTTGTGCCCAAGCTCTCACATTTTGGAATACACGTTATCATGAATTACTCTTGCTTTACAGTGAGCGAATCATGGAGTGGTCAATTTTTTCATACGGGATGTGGGCATTTTATGCATGAGTTTTGTTTTGAACTGAGCAGGGGCATGTCTTACTTGGTCAAGGAATGCGTACCTAACCGAGGTGAGGCTGATGATGAGAAGAGGTAAAGTTTGCAAAATGTCTTCAGCCTATTTTGATAGGTCTCCCCCTCACCTTTATTTCTAGAGCCTGGTCTAGAAGCAGGGGCTATGGATGAAAATTCTTGAGGGAGGCGTCCAGAACTCAGCTGCTCGGTTAATGCCTGATGGAATTTGCACAAGAGCTGGGCAAAGGTGAAAGAGCCATGTCCTGCTCCCAAACCCTTATCCCTTCTCTCTGCTTCATTGACACCCCCCCCCCCCCCCCCCTGCAGCCAGCTCACTCCACCCAAACTCTGACCTCTTACTCTCTACTCAGCTAGCCTGGGACAGCCAAGACACAATTGAGTCAGGGCAGCATGAGCCGATCACCTCTCCATCCCATTCCACTCCTATCCGTAGGCTCCCAGGATGCCCCTGATCCCCTGCCACCACTGATGCCCCCTCTCCAGAATCCCTCCTCCCACTCTTGGGCATCTCGGTGTGGTCCTCCCACCTGGGGTCTCAGCTGTCTTCTGGCTCTACAGGTAGGAGGTAGATAGAGGTGTAGGAGTTGCCAGTGGCTGAAATGGGTATTTGGAGGGAGTCATGAGAAACCTCCTGATAGGTATTTCTGAGGCTCGTCCCTCTTCCTCCCTCTATCGGCAGCATTTCCTGGTCCTGGCATCTCTGCTCTGTGCCTCCCACCTCCTGCTACTTCACGGTCTTCCCCCAGGAGGGCTCTCATACTCACCTGCTCAGCTTCTGGCTTCCAGTTTCTTTTCATGTGGCGTGTCTACGGTCCTGCAAACTTGGATGGGCAGCAGGTGAGGGGAACTCCTTTGAGAGAGACTCAGGAAGAGACTTAAGGGAACCCTATTGTCTGCCACAAGTCTCCAAACCTGCTTGGGGCTGCTCTTCCCACAGGTTGCCTCTAATCCAAGCTCCATCTTTAGAGTTTCTTGTCCCCGCACTGGTGCTGACAAGCCAGAAGCTACCTCTGACCACCAAGACACCTGGAAATGGTGAGTACAGCATGAAAGCAGGCTAGTTGCAGATGTACGTGCTGGCCGGAGGTTGGACAATAGTTCTATTGCCAGATACTGTAGAGATCTTGGGTTATGCCAGGCATCAGCCGGGACAGGAGAGCACCAAGTCTCCAGTTACATCTCCTCTCTCTACCCCAAACTTCCAGCCTCTCTCTCACTGCGCCTGTGTAGTCTGACAAGCTGCCATGGCCTGGAGCTCTGGAACTCTTCTCTCCGAGAGGTAAGTGCCTGGAAAAAGACAGAAGGAAGAAGACTGGATGGTCCCAGCATGGAGAGGTTTTACTTTGTTTGTTTTGTTTTGTTTTTGGAGACAGGGTTTCTCTGTGTATCCTCAGCTGTCCTGGACTCACTTTGTAGACCAGGCTAGCCTTGAACTCACAGAGATCTGCCTAGCTCTGTCTCCCGAGTGCTGGGATTAAAGGCCTATGCCACCACACCCAGCTGAGAGGTTCTTGTGTCCATTACGTGGACACCAACGTTATGTCGAAAGAGAGCCGGGGGCCTATCCTTGGAATTAGAAATTCCAGGCTGAGGTCAGGGCGAGCAGAAATTCTTCTGTTGTCTCCTCTACTTCATCAGGTGTCGGGGGCAGTGGTGATATCCGGGCTGCTGCAGGGCACAATAGGACTTCTAGGGGTTCCCGGCCATGTATTCCCCTACTGCGGACCACTGGTGCTGGCTCCCAGCCTGGTTGTGGCAGGGCTCTCTGCCCACAAGGAGGTGGCCCAGTTCTGCTCTGCTCACTGGGGCCTGGCCTTGCTGTACGTGAGTCCTGAGAGGTGTGGGATGGTGGCCCAGTGGGTGTGCAGACCGGGGAGAGGGCAAAACTGCTCAGATTCCATAGCCACCTGGGCAGGGATAACAGTTTTTAGATCTGGAATCCAAGGCTTTCCCTATAATTTATTCAGTCTCTCTGATATTCATGATTACATGCTATGGTACCTCAGGATACTTCCCTTACTCCTTCCATGAGGAGTTTCTTCCCTGGGACCTCCTTTTATGATATCCTGCTCGCCTGCATTGCAATCATTCAGGATTCTGATGCTTCTGACCCACAGTGCTTCTTCTCTTTTCCTAGGCTTATCCTGCTCATGGTGGTCTGTTCTCAGCACTTGGGTTCCTGCCAAGTACCCCTTCGCTCCTGGAGGCCAGCTTCAACTTCTTCAGCTCACATTTATATGCCTGTCTTCCGACTCCTTTCGGTAGGTGGGGCTCTGGGCAAATGAAGTAAGAAGGGCATAGCCGGGTGAGGTGCCAGAGGCCTGTGATTCCACGACTGGGAATGTGGAGGCAGGGGGATTCAGGAGTTCAAGTTGTGCTACTTAGAAAGTTTCAGCCCAGCCTGGGATACGCGAACCAAATTCATTAAAACATTGCTGCTCTTCCAGAGGACTTAAGGACCCCCATTTGGTTCCAAGCTCACATGTGGGTGGCTCATAATTGCCTGTAACTCCTGCTTCAGAAGCTAAGTCCCTCTTCCGGCCTTCAAGCACCATGTCGGCCCCTCCACGCTCCCTCCGCACATACACAAATACAAATAAAATAATCGAACATCGTGACACATACCTTTAATCCCAGCACTCAGGAGGCAGAGGCAGACAGATTTCTGTGAGTTCAAGGCCACATTGGTCTACATTGAGAGTTACAGGATAGCCAGGGCTACACAGAGAGACCCCATCTCAGAAATAAAATAAAATTGATGAAATGAATAAAAGTGTGGACTGCCGTGGAATGTTCCCTTGGTCCCCTACTTCTGAGTTTCTGTTGACCCCACCCAAACTGACTCAGAAGGTTTTGGGGGAGGAAGGAGCTCTTCTCCATCTCAGTATTGTCCTTCAGGTACTTACCCCTGTGGCCTGTGTGTGGATCCTCTCTGCCCTTCTGGGTCTGAGTGTTATTCCCTTGCAGCTGTTTGACCCCACCGAGGCACCATGGTTTTGGGTGCCTCACCCAGGTAGGATTTCTCCTATGCTCCTATTCTCTTGCTCAAACCAAGGTTTCTATTTATTTGAACTCAAGATTTAATAGATGTCAGCCAGGTGAGGTGGCACCCATCTGTAATCCCAGCACAATACTTGGGAAGTGGAGGCAGGAGGATCAGAAATTTTAAAGATATCCTCAGCTACGTACCAAGTTTGAGACCAATCTGGGCTACATGAGACCCTGCCTCAAAAAAAAAAAAAAAAGTCCCACAAAAGATTTAAGGGAACTCACTTCTCACTTCTGAGTTAACCCTTATGTTTTCTCAAAACACAGGTGGAGAAATTGCCAACTCGAGGGGTTCCCTCTCCCCCCACCCCGTTCACTGCAGGTGTATTGTTTGGGTCAGTGTAGGGAGACTAACATGTATATTTACTCTTCACCCCAATGATCACTCCTGGTACTCCTGACCAGTTAACAAGCTCAAATCATCAGCCCTGCCATGGGCACTTCTGTTGGTAAGCTGTGTAGTCACAGCCTCAGAGTCAGTGTTTGTGAAATTTCGTCATTCCTATTTATTTGTCATGATGGTAGGGGTCAATCAACTTACAACCTTGTGCATACTCAGCAAGTGCCCTTCATTTAACAGCGTAATAATGGCCTGTTGACTTCTGATTGGGCCCTAAGCACATGGTAGGCATAGTGATGAATACAAGGGAAATACTATCTGCTTCATGGAGCTGACGGTCTATTGGGGTACGTAGACAGGAATCAAATAAGCACCTGAGGGCTGGAGAGATGGCTCAGCGGTTAAGAGCACTGGCTGCTCTTCCAGAGGTCATGAGTTCAATTCCCAGCAACCACATGGTGGCTCACAACCATCTATAATGAAATCTGGTGCCCTCTTCTGGCCTGCAGATATATCTGCAGACAGAACACTATACACTGTATACTTAATAAATAAATCTTTAAAAAAAAAAAAAAAAGCACCTGAGTAAATGTGAAATTGTTGTTGTGGTAGGTGTTCCTAAGTAAAACTAGGCTTTGTGGTGAGAGAAAATAATGGGAAGTTTGATGCTATTAAAGAGGTTGAGAGGATTTTTTAAAATTTAGATTATTTCTTCTTAGAAGTGTTCTTTTGAAATTTTTATTATTGTTTTTTGACATGTTCCATACAATACATCTCGATCATATCCAACTCTTCTACTCCCCGCCAACACACCCTCATCCCTTCTTCATGACCTTAAAGAGATTATTCATTGAGTCCAATTGTGCTGCCTATATGTGCAAGGGTGGGAGGCCATCTACTACAGCACACATCTATTAGAGGTCACACCTCTGAAGAAAAATGACTGTCCCTTCTCCAGTACCTAACATAGCTCTTCAGCTAGGGGTGAAGCCTCAGGAGCCTTTACCAAATTCATGCTTCCATGCTAGAATTGTGACTGGCTTGATCTTGTACAGGTCTTGTGCAGGTAACCATAGCTGCAGTGAGTTCATGAGTTTAGTGGTGTCACGTCCCAAAGACAGCATCTCACCTGCCCCACCCCAACTCTTACATTCTTTTTTTTTTTTGTGAGACAGGATCTCATATAGCCTAGGTTGGCCTTGAACTTGGCAATGTAGTCAAGGATGGCCTTAAACTCCTGAATCTCCTGCCTGTACCTCGCAAGGGCTGTAATTACAGGGATGCATGGCCACACCTGAATTGGAGAAATATTCTTGAAGAAGTGAGGTGGTATATAAGATATGGAGAGGGTAGGAACTAGTTGGGTAGGTGGCGAGAGACAACAGCGTACTAGGTAAACGGTAGAAGCAGGGTCATGTGGTTACCAGGAACACAGCAAGTCCAGGGCCTCAGGCAAGGCTAATGTGTTTGAAGTAAGGTGGAATGGGACAGGAAACGAGACTAGGAACAGAACTCAAAATCAGACCAAAGATGACCCTGTAGATCATAGGGAGGGAAGGGTCCCTCTCCTAGAGTGCTGTGGTTTTGCCTCCACGGTGTTATCTTGAAATGCCAGAGCATCTGGGATTCTTGTGGCACAGGCTTCTAGAGTCAGAGGGATGCTCCAGCTTGAGTCTGGTCTCCTGGTGGCTTTTTTCTCTTCCTCAGGTGAGTGGGATTGGCCCTTGCTGACACCCAGGGCCCTGGCTGCAGGCGTCTGTATGGCTTTGGCAGCCTCCACCAGCTCCTTGAGTTGCTATGCCCTGTGTGGTCAGCTGTTGCATTTGTCTCCACCACCGCCACATGCCTGCAGCCGAGGGCTGAGCCTGGAGGGGCTGGGCAGTGTGCTGGCCGGACTGCTGGGGAGCCCCCTGGGCACTGCATCCAGCTTCCCTAACATAGGCACAGTGAGTCTTTTCCAGGTACGTGGATCTGAGACAGGACTGGGGAGTTGGAGGTACAGAGGCTGGAACTCACACTAGCTCTCAGTCAGGCTAGCTCTCAGTCAGGCTAGCTCTCAAAAAGGCAGTTCACAGAGGGAGGTGCCTACCAGTGCTAAGTGCTTTGAATGCAGAGAAACAGGAAATCACCTTGTCAGGTGCCCCGGGAGCTCGGCCAAGGCTCATTACAGTGACAAATGAGTTAGAGAAAGCCCTGTTCTCTTGGGAACTTCACAAAACAGGAAGTATATAGCATAATTTGAGAGTAGTAAACACTAGCATGAAAGGAGTGGTATATGGGCTGAGCCAAAGAGTTACCTTTGGAGAGAGTGGCTGGGATGCTGACAAGGGACACATTTAAGCTGGGATACAAAGGATGAGAAGGAGTGGGCCAGGCAAGGAGGTGGCTGTGTTTTCTACTGTCTCTTTTCCATGCAGACTGGTTCACGGAGAGTAGCCCACCTAGTGGGGCTGTTCTGCATGGGGCTTGGGCTCTCCCCAAGGCTGGCTCAGCTATTTACCAACATCCCACTGCCTGTACTTGGTGAGTGAATAAATAGGAAGGCAAGTATTGGAATACTGTTTTCCCCAGTATGGGCCAACCATTTGGCTAGGCCCCCGATGCTTTCTTTCTAAATAGCTTCTCTGAATGGATATGAACATATGCTCATTTTCTCAGCTGAACTGAGTCTCTTGCAGAGTCAGAAACAAGCCTGTTGGTTATCTTTCCTCATTACAACCTGTCTGTCCTACAAACCCTGAGCTTTGCCCTTTCCCCACTGCTTTGTTTTCTTCTGTGTGAGACAGGTGGGGTACTGGGAGTGACCCAGGCTGTAGTTCTGTCTGCTGGATTCTCCAGCTTCCACCTGGCTGACATTGACTCTGGGCGCAATGTCTTCATTGTGGGCTTCTCCATCTTCATGGCCTTGCTTCTGCCAAGGTGGCTCCGGGAAGCCCCAGTCCTGCTCGACACAGGTAGGTGGGATGGAGAAGAAAAAAGGAGTTTCTCTGTAGTGGGGTTGAGGCTTTAGGCTCTCTGAGTTCTTGGTCTCATGATGGGATTTTGCATGTAATTCATTTATTTAACAAATATTCATTGAGCACTGTGCTAGCTGCATCCTTTGGTTTTATTTCTGTTGTGGTAAAACACTCAGGCCAAAAAGCAACTTAGAGAGGAAAAGTTTTATTCAGTTAACAATTGCCGGTCACATTCCATCCCTAAGGGAAGCCATGGCAGGAACTCAAGGCACAATCTTGAAGGCTGGCCAGCTTGCTAAGTTACATGCTTTACCTCCAAACAAGGAACTCATTTCATCTTGAAATACAGCAGAACCCACGGAGGATGTTGCTTGCCAACTGGCTCACAGGCTGGCTTACACTCAGCTAACTTTCTCATATAGTTCAAGACCACCTGTCTAGGGATGGTACTGCTTATGGAGGACCAGGCCCTACTAAATCCATTACCAATAAAGACAGTCCCCTACAGATATGCTCACAAGCCAATCTGATGTAGGCAATTCCTCAATTGGGACTCTTTTCTCAGATGACTGTCGGTGACAGGTTGACAGTTAAAGCTAACCAGTTATAAAACCTTTCCCCTAACACACACACACACACACACACACACACACACACAGACAGACACACACACACAGACACACACACACAGACACACACACACACACACAGACACACCCACACACACACACACAGACACACAGACACACACACACAGACACACACACAAACACATACACACACACAGACACACACACCCACACATACACACCCACCCACACACACAGACACACCCACACACACACACAGACACACAGACACACACACAAACACAGACACACACACCCACACACACACATACACACACACAGAGACACACACAGACACACGCACGCGCGCGCACACACACACACGCACGCAAACACACAGACACACAGGGGGTGGGGGCGCTAATGCTGGGTATCGTGGTGCATACCTTTAATCCCAGCATTTAGGAGGCAGTGCCAGGTTGATCTTTGTGAGCCTGGTCTACAGAGGGAGTTCCAGAATAACCAGGACCACACAGAGAAACCCTGTCTCGAAAAACCAAAAGGAAAGAAATGTCTAATCCCAGCACCTGGGAAGCAGGTGGGATCTCTGAGTTTGAGGCCAGCAGTCTACCCAGTGAGTTCCAGGCCAGTCAGGGCTACACAACAAAAACAAACAAAGCAACAACGACAACCTAACCTGTGTGACTCAATAACAAGAGCAGCTTCTGTCTGAGGTGATCAGACAGAACTGAATTGGTCTTTGAGGATGGGAAACGTAAACATATTTGGAAAAAGACTATTTCTGTGTGTGAGAGACAGGGTCTCATTTTGGAACCTAGACTGGGTTCAGACTCCTGGCAATCCTCCTGCTTTAGACTCCCAAGTGGCAGGATTATAGATGTAAGCCACACACACAGTTAATAGGGTCATTCTCGGTCACGTTTCCATCATATTCAAAGATAAAAGATGGGGCTATAGGATAGAAATAGTATTTGCTGAAAGCACTAAGCAGCCTAGCTTATCTAGAGCAGTGGTTTTCAACTGGGGGTGATTTTGCCACATGGGAAACATTTAGCAACGTCCGGAGACATTTTTGGGGTGCCATAAATGGGGAGAAAGGATTGTTACCGGCATCCAGTGCTTAGAGAGGTTGTTAAACATCCTCTGATGCACCGGGCAGCTCCTTATAACAGAATTATCTGCTTCAAAGTGTTAGTAGGACTAAATGAAGTTACGAGGCCAGGCTAGAGCACAGAAGGTCAGAAGTGGGAAAGAACGGGGATTTTTCATGCTACTTTCCAGAGAAAGGGAGCCTGCAGCAAAGGGATCTTAGAGGGTATGTGGGCACTTAGAAAACATGGTGTTGAGAAGGAATGCTTCAGGAAGGGCCTGAGTGTAGGAAATGGAGTGTGTAGAGGGACAAAAGGTATGTGGGATGGAGTGATAGCTTAGTGAGATGTTTCCCTGCTCGAGACTTAGTTTAGGTCTGAAAGGGAAGACTCATTGCCTCGGACAGTATCAGTTACCTTCCTTGCCTGGCTCCAACCTTTTGCAGGCTGGAGCCCCTTGGATATGTTCCTGCGCTCTTTGCTGGCAGAACCCATTTTCCTAGCTGGTCTCTTGGGCTTTCTCCTAGAAAACACTATATCTGGTAAGTTGAGACCAGGTCCTAGGGTCGTCATTATTCCCTGGGTTGGGCAGTCACCTGACCAACTCTTCTTTTACTTATTTTCATTTATTAAAAATAATTTATTATCCATTTAAAATTACATGTATGCATGTGTGTCTCTGCATTTCATATGAATGAGAGAACAGTGATGCCAGATGTCCCCAGCCCCCGAGTTACAGGCAGTCGTAAGCCATGTGGTACAAGTGCTGGCACTTGGAACTTGAGTCCTCTGTAAGAGCAGCACCAGCTACCTCTCCAGCCTGACCAATCCCTCTTTTGCAGGTACACGGATTGAGCGAGGCCTAGGTCAGGGGCTGCCAAGTTCTTTCACTGCCCAGGAAACTCTAATGTTTCAGAAATCCAGGGAGACGGCTACTCAAGAGTACGGACTTCCTTTACCCATCAATAACCTGTGTTCCTGCATCCCACAGCCTCTCCATTGCCTCTGCCCAATGCCTGAAGACTCTGGGGATGAAGAAGGAGGGTCTACTAAGACAGGAGAGACAGCCGATTTGTTGCCTAATTCTCAGGAGTCGTGCCCCACAGTTTGCAGAGAAGGGTTTAGGTCCCAGTAACTACCAAGACCACCATCTTGTCTTTTATTAGTTTAGCAGTAACTCCCAGCTTGCTGGAGTCTCACCTCCAAGGCTGTACTTTCTCCCAGTGAGAAGGTGTGTGTGGCCCACCAGTAGAATGGGCTGCCTTTCCTCCTCTTAATAAGGCTTAAGTGTTCAGGAGCTGAGACCGTGGTTTAGTGGGTCATAAATGAATAAACGAGATTTTTGCCTGCGACTGCCAATGCCACATTTCCAATATATACGGAGTGCTTCCCTTGAGCAACGTTCTACATCCACGGACATGAATACGACAGGGTCCCTACGCTCTCCCTGCACTAAAGATTTAAATTAGTAACTAAAAATGTAAAGCAGTCTATAATACAGATGAAAATAATGCTGAAGAGGTATGGAGGAAGTATTATTTCGTTTCAACTGGGTATAGCAGGAAAGGAATCAGGAAAGCAGCAGAGCTGCGAGTGGTCTTGACAAGGGAGGTTTCGGGTCCCCGCCCATCAAAGGTATTGGCTCCGCCCCGTACCCCAAGACCCCGCCTTCCTAAGTGTGTGAGGGGGGGTGGCCTCTACCCCAGGCCTTTCGGTTTGCGCTCCAGGGAAGGCCCGCCGTGAGGAGGGTGGGACTTCCCGCCGCCGTTGACGGTAGGTGGGATCGGTTTCGAGTCGGCGCCGAGATCTGGGTCCGCGCGGACTCCGAAAACCAGAGAGGAACTTGCGCGGTGGATCACACTATCCGAGCGCTTTTTCCCAGAAGAGACCGCGCGCAGCCCGGACTTTGGGGCAGGCCTCCAGGAGTGGGTGGTCCTGCGCACGCGCAGTTCGACTCCGGCCTCTGCCTGCGGGTGGTGTCGGAAGCTCGTTAGCTGTTTGCGTGTTTCGGCTCTTTGTGTCCGGCTGAAGTAGCTATGTTAACCCTGTGGGGTCCTGAGCCATACCTGCGTGCAGCTAGTGCTGTAAAACTGAGAGACAGGCGACAAAGTTCCTGCGGGGTGGGGGATGGGGGAAAAGGAAGGACGCCGTAGTTCGCTCCCGGGAGTGGCCTCCAGGCGCAGGGCCTAAGGTTTGCCCTCTCGGGTGACATAGGGCGTGGGCCGGTAGTATGGTCTGTGGGGCCTTGCTGCCCTCTGCAGGGTGGTGTAGGAACAATCCCCTGAGAGGAACCCACGGCCGGCCGAGTGGCAGAGTTTCATGCAACTCCATCCACATTCTACCTCTGGTGAAGTGGGTTAACGTGATATTTGATGACCAACTTGCCGGGGGTGGGGTAGGGTGGGGGGTGTGTGTGGAGGAGTAAAATCTCAGAGGATTTAGGTTCCTTCTCCATGCATGTCGAGGACAATCTTAGACCACAGTTCTCACTAGCACTGAATTTTGTTGTTGTTGAGCGGCTCCTGCTATGTTCTCCAGGTTGGTCTCCAACTCTAAGATCGTCCTGCCTCAGCCTCTTGTATGCTAGGATTACGGGCATGCCTCATCATGCCTGACTCCCTGAGTTACATTTACCTCAGTCCAGGTTGAGTGGTAGGAGCAGCCAGCCTGGGTCTGGTGCTGAATGCTTTAGACATTTTTATAGGGCCAGCGGTCCCTGGCCACATTAAAACAACTTCCATTCAGACAAAGCCATCAACTTGTGGGTTTTGACCTTTGGAACTTAAGGAGAAACCAGTTAGGCCAATAAACTCAATTTTGGTGAATTTTAAGAGTGCATGCCAGGATGAGCCTATAAGGGAAATTAGAGGGTTTGGCAACTTCATTTGTATTTCCAATTCTTTCCCAATATAAACTCTTGCCCAGTGGAGGCTCTTTTAATCATTCCAAGACCAGCCTACCCTGCTGGAACAGCACATGATGGAAATAACCCATCTCCACACACAAGGTTTCAAGGCAGCTGCAAATAACCACCATATATGCAGTCATGGGTCACTTGAAATGGCCAGATGTGTTTGAGAGCTGTGTTCTTAGGCAGGTTCATCCGTGTGTAGATATCACACAGTGTGCATATTTAAACCAAGAAGGCAGCAGTGTCACTGGGTTCTGTGATCTTAGAGGGTCCCTGTCATATATGCAGTCTTTCTGATTGTAGGCACTTATATTTCATCTTTAATTACAGTGCAAACTAATTAGTGCTATGACACCAGTGCTTTGAAAACTAGGAAGACTGATGGCTTAGACTGAGTTGGAAATGACTGTTAATCAGATTTAAACAGGAATTCCGTTATTTCCTTTGTAGTTTAAATGTTCACCTCCTGGCGCTTCCCTCCCTTTTATGTTTATAGATGAAAATAATGAAGGAAATCATGACTGTAACAATATTTTTATTTAAAACACTTATATTTATTAATACTTATAAAACATCTATATCCTATAACCTAAAACCTATAATCTAACAATACCCTAATGCTTATCTAAGAACACCTAACTAACACTATTTTAATTTTCTTTAAAGGATATTAATATTCTTAGCATAGGTCTGTGCAGGGTGACTTGGTTTACAGTAATCCTGGAAGATAGTCCTTTTAAAGATTAGAGTCCATTGGGCCTTTGCCAGTTCGCGAGGTCAATTTACTTTAACCACCAAATTGTGGCCAGTTTATAAAGTCAATCTGTTCCAACTGCCAAACTGAGGCCAGCTTTTTCCATAGACTTCCCAACCTAAAGCTACTCCAAGCGGCTTCCAAACTCCGCCAGCTTTGCTGCCAGCCATAACAGGATGAATTATGGCAAAAGCTCTTTCTGAGGCTAACTTGCAATGAAAAGTCTTTCTGTCTTGGACTCTGCATTTCAGTCTGTGACCATTGCACCCTAATGGCTTGAGTATGCCATACCTTGCTGCGCATTTCTCCAGGGTGTCTTCTCAACTCGTGAGGGCAGGAGGAAGAGTGTGCCTCTTGGAGCTCTCTGGCTTATGTATCACATCATCTCTTGATCCTTGGCCGTCTTGAGGGTCCACAAAATCTCTCGAGATGTCCAGCAGTCCTGTTGCTTCTCACGGCATCATCATCTGCACAGCTTGTGCGGTTTCTTAGCAACGCCCCTTCAACAGGACAGTTAGTGTTTCCATCTCAGCAACCTCAAAGGATGCCAGGCCAATCCCCTATGTGGTACTAGATGCTAAGCTGAACTGCATACTCATTTCACTAAGGAGGCCTAACTTCTACCACATAAGACTTTTTGTGCCCACAGGAAAAATAAATTCTGTCCGACAGATTTAGTTATTACATGTTTAACTAGGTTGAGGACCCAGCATTCTTTATTGAGGTAGAAATGCTGGTCTCCAGGAGTTCCGAGCTGCGCAGAAGGCGTGCTGCTGCTGATGTACGCCTTAGTGCAAGGACGTGCCCAGTTAGTGAAGTGGAGTTGCCATTTTCTCTGTGATGTGAAATCTGCTGCCTGTTCATTTATTGAAAGGGACCTGGGGGGCTGGAGAGATGGCTCAGAGGTTAAGAGCACTGACTGCTCTTCCAGAGGTCATGAGTTCAATTCTCAGCAACTACATGGTGGCTCACAACCATCTATAATATAGTCTGGTATCCTCTTCTGGCTTGCAGGCATAACTGCAGGCAGAATACATAATAAATAAATCTTAAAAAGAAAGAAAAAAAAGAAAGGGACTTGGGACATTTCCCTTGTTCTCATGAACTCTTGTGTCATTGTGTGTCATGTCACGGTATCACTGTCATCCCATTACAATGTGAGGATAGTCATGGATATCTTCCATAATGCAAGTACTCATCAATTTTCCATAATTGTAGAGAATTAACTTGAGTAGACTTCAAATAAGAATTCCTGTTTTAGGCCAGGTGTGGTGTCTCACACCTTTAATCCCAGCACTCAGGAGGCAGAGGCAGGTTGATTCTTGTGAGTTCAAAGCCAGCCTGGTCTACAAAGCAAGTCCAGGACAGCTACAGCTCTGTTAAACAGAGAAACCCTGTCTTGAAAAACAAAAACAAACAAAAAAGAATTTCTGTTTTACATGAGGGGGAATATGATCAAGTACATTATATATGTATGAAATTGTGAAAGGATAAATAAAGAGTTAAAAATGAACCTCTCTTTTAGGCATTTTTTTTTTTTTTGAGACAGGATTTCATGTAGTCCAGGCTGGCCTTGAACTCAGTTAGGTAGGTTGAACTTTTGTTTATTTAATTGAAATTGTTTTGTTTCATTTTGTGTGTGTGTGTGTGTGTGTGTGTGTGTGTGTGTATGGGATAAGGATGTGTGTACATGTGTATATGTGTGTTCATATATGTGTGTGTATAAGCACAATGCATGTAGAGCCATAGGATAATCTCAGCGGTGGTCTTCAGGTGTCACCTACTATTTGCTTGTGGTAGAGTCCCCTGTTAGCCTACAACTTTGTTATGTAGGCCTTTGTTATGTTGGTAGCTGACCCCATCCTGAGCCTTTCTTGGTCTTGGTAGTGCTGGGATTACAGGTACAAACCAGGCCTTTTAGGTAGGCTCTTGGGATCTGAACCCAGGTCCCTGGGAGGCAAGTAGAGCCAGCTCCCCAACCTTGATTCTCCCTCCTCGGTCCCTCCAGTGCTAGGATTACAGGGGCAGATCACCAGGTCTGCTTTAGGATTTTATTGTTTATGCCCACAATCCTGAGTTTGCCTTCTCTGGTCTTCTTCTTATAACAATTAAATGCATATAAAAATGTTGGTGCATATGTGAAAGTCAGGGCCCAGCTTGTGGAGACAATTCTTTCCATCCTGAGTCCTGGGGATCCGACTTGGGTCGTCAGGCTTGACACAGTGCCTTTTCCTGCTGAGCCATCTCACTGGCCCAAACTTTGCTTTTAGCCATCAATTTTTATTTACTTTTTTAAATTTTATTTTGTTTTTTGAGACAGAGTTTCTCTTTGCAGCCCTGGCTGTCCTGGAACTTGCTCTGCAGACCAGGCTGGCTGGAACTCAGAGATCCGCCTGCCTCTGCTGGGACTAAAGTTATATTCCACCACAGCTCAGTCAGATGATTTGAATGCCCTGCCCACTTAGGACTTAGGATTTTTTTTTATAAGAATCATTCTTTTCCTTCTAAAAGTTCTGGGAAAGATAGCATAGATACATATATTAGGATTCAAATAAAGATTCAATAGGAATGGCTTGGGTTTCCATATTATATTAAATGCATCAGTATGCTGAGTTTTAAACACCATGGAAGAAACAGATTCTGTTCTTTCTTCTCCTTTCCTCCTCCTTTCCCTCTTTTCCTTCCTCCTTTCCTCCCCAAGGTGAGTCTATCTCATGTATCCCTAGCCAGCCAGAATATCCTGAACTCTCTGCCTCCATTAAGTTCTGAGATTACATGCATACACCACCATATTGACAAAGACATGTTTTCTCTTCTCTAGGAACTGAATGTGACAAATATTCTGATCATTAAAAAAAGATTTTTTAGCCGGGCGGTGGTGGCGCACGCCTTTAATCCCAGCACTTGGGAGGCAGAGGCAGGCGGATCTTTGCGAGTTCGAGGCCAGCCTGGTCTACAAAGCGATTCCAGGACAGCCAGAGCTGTTAAACAGAGAAACCCTGTCTCGAAAAACAAAAAAAAAAAAAAAAAAAGATTTTTTTATTTGTATTTTATGTGTACGAATGTTTTTGCCTGCATTTGCAGGTACTACTGCTTGAAGAAGTCAGAAAAGGATACTGAGTACCCTGGAACTGGAGATAGAGTTGTGAGCTGTCATGTGGTTGCTGGGAATTGAACCCCTATCCTCTGGAAGAACCATCTCTCCAGCCCCAGATTTTGGATAAATTTTAGGGTAGTTGTCAAGGGATAGTTAGCTTGATGCTAGGCTGGTTATGTAAAGGGAGTTTGTGATTTCATGCCTGTGTTTTACTGGGGAGGATTTTCACACAATTTCAGTTGATATGGAATTGTGAAGGGTCCCCTTGGGGGCTCACTTTCCTGGGCCACCGTGCTAAATTAGGACTCTCCTGCAGATGGAAGAACTAGAACAAGGCCTGTTGATGCAGCCGTGGGCATGGTTACAACTTGCTGAGAACTCACTCTTGGCCAAGGCCTCTGTCACCAAGCAGGGTTATGCCTTGCTGATTTCGGATCTTCAACAGGTGTGGCATGAACAGGTGGACACTTTGGTGGTCAGCCAACGAGCCAAGGTAAGAATGTTTGAAGAGAAGTATCACTGTTGAGTGGCTTGCTGGCTGGAGGACTTTAACATTAGCCATCCTATCTATATGTTGGCAAGGAAGGCTTAATTGGTTTGAAGCAATTATAGGTTCAACATCCCTATCCTAAAGATCCAACATCTGAAAAGCTCTAGAATACGAAACTTTTCACAACCTCAAAACTAACCACTCAGCCAGGGGGTGGGGGGGGGGGGGGCGCACATCTTTAATCCTAGCACTCTAGAGGCAGAGGCAGGTGGATCTCTGTGAGTCTGAGGTCAGTCGGGTCTACAGAGTGAGTTTCAGGACAGCCTGATCTGTTGTATAAACAAAAAAACAAAACAAAACACTCAAGCACTCAAAATGTTTTAGATTTCAGATCATTTCAGATTTTGATTTGGGGATTAAGAGTTGTACAACTGGTAAAAATCTATGTATATATTCCAAAATCCAAGAAACTCAGAAATCTGAAACATTGAAAGAGAAAGAGAGATACTGCGTGAACAACAGTGCATAATGCCATGTATATTCTATGATGTACACAGGCCCTCAGTAAATTGATCTTGCCCAGGACAGAATTGTTTTGATCTTTGTGGCTCTTTGTTGTCTTTGTTCTGCTGCAGGGCTTTCCCCTTTGCCTCCCTTTTCTCTCTTCCCCACTATCTTCATGGGTTCCCCTTTGTGGCATTTTCCTTCTAACACCCTCGGTCTGCACTGCTGCCCTCTCTCTAGGAACTGAACAAGCGCCTAACTGCTCCCCCTGCAGCTTTTCTCAGTCACCTGGATGAAGTGCTTCGCCCATTGTTTAAAGATTCTGCTCACCAGGACGCTGCTCACCCTAACAAAGCCACCTTCTCCTGCGAGCGAGCAGAGGAGGTGCTGATTCTGCGGGTGTGGAGTGAGCTGTCTGGTCTCCCCTTCAACTGGCATTTCCACTGTATTCCAGCTAGTTCTTCACTGGTAAGTGCAGTCTAGATCAGATGCCCTTATATTTCCTGCAAAGTCATGCTTGCAATTCTTTTCTAATAAGAAAAGACTATACAGGAAGCGAAGGGGATTCTTGACTGGTCTAGCTTTGGGCTGCAAAGGGAGCAGAGTTTGGATCTGCACACTGTATTTGGCGACTTATGCAATATTATTATTTTAATGACAGGGTCTCAAGTACACTAGGCTATGCTACAGTGACAGATATACCATCACGTTATGCTTGGCAAGTGCTTTACCAACTGAGGTATATCCCTGACTTTTCTTGATTGTTTTTGTTTGTTTGTTTGTGAGATAGGGTCTCAGTGTAGCCCTGGCCTGAAACTCAGAGATCCGCCTGCCTCTGCCTCCTGAGTTCTGGGTGATTGCTGTT